>CM044005.1:28125347-28635347 GCA_024085815.1 Flaveria linearis
ACTAACAAACGTAATCCAAGTTAGTCTATTCTAGTTACTCATTATAAGTCTCTTTTATCCACATCCATTGCCCCAACTACCATTGCCCCAACTACCATCGCACACACCATCGTAATCATGAATAGGGCTCGGCTAGTGAATCGTTTAATTATTAAATTTCTATTTTTTCTATTTACTTTTATATTTATTTATAATCATACATTTTTTATATAACATAATATATATTACTTAATTATTTTTATCATAACAATATATATAATAATATGATTAATGTGTGTCTATATATATTTAATATGTAAATAAAAAAATATATACAAACAAAAGTTCGTTTAGGCTCACGAGCCGGCTCGAGCTCGATATTTGAAGCTTGGTCTCAAGCTCGTTTAGTAAATTTGTCATAAGCTCGCTATGAGGTTGAGCTTGGGGATGGGGCTCTTTTAAGTCCGGCTTAATTCAAGTTTTTTTCGAAGCGATCCCCAGTAGTTTGCGAGGCGGCTTGCTCGTTTACACCCATAATCATGAAATTGTAAATTGTAAAATATCTATTTATAATGCTTTTATATCAAATGCCTCTTTTATTTAATCAAAAAATAAACTATTGTTTGTGTAAGAAAAATAAAAAATTATACTTCAACAATAAGTTTCTAGAAGCACGTGACGTAATATATCCACTTGAACCGGGTTAGACCCGATATCCATAACCCACGACCTTATATATTCTCACACACTGAACACAGCAATCACAGTTTCAACAACAAACCCAAAATCTCATCGGAAACTCAATCTCCGGTTAATCGGAACCCTAATGGAGTCAAACTCAATAATCTACACATCCCCTAGCTTCAACAGACATTCTTCCAACAACATCGCCGATATCGCCGATAGAGTTGTCAACGAATTTCGTGCAGAAAACGGCTTCGACGACGACGATTTCAGTTTCAGCGACGACGATATTCCGGAGAATTCCGGCAACGGCGACGAGGTAAACACGAATCCTCAATCAGAAGTGATGGATGAAGTTGAACACGAGTTCGAATTTCCTGTAATTTGTGGAGAATCTGACTTGCGTGAGGTTTCGAATGATGAATTAGTGTCAGATGATCAGATCTCACCGCGGTATCCGCTTTTCGATCGAAGCTTGTTGTCGAACGTCGATTTGAACCTCTGTAACGGTGTTGATGCTCTGAAGATTGATTGTAAACAACCTCCGGAGAAACGATCGTCTCTGATGAAGCTCTTCATCGAAGATCGCGATACTTCTTCACCTTCGACTTCGACTTCATCTTCATCGTCGGAGGCGGAGGAGTTCGACGGAGTTACGCCGGGAACGTACTGCGTCTGGAAGCCGACGACGGAGCCACGGGGAAAGCATAAGAAGAGCAATTCGATCTCAATCGGTAACACATCGAACCGGTGGAAGGTTCGAGATCTTCTCAAGCGAAGCTACAGCGATGACAACTATTCCGCCGGAAAGGAGTCGCCGGTGTTGCTTTTCATTCCTCCGGTTTCGCCGGAAAAGGTGAGTAAGATCGGAAAATCTGCTAAAATAGCTTCTAATAAGCCGGAGAACAAACTTCCGGCGTATAGATCTAAGATCGGAAACATTCGTCTTCCACCGTATCTTCCGTACCGGCAAGATCAGATTGCTGCATTTGCTAATTTTGACGGAGCGAATAGGCATATGTATCGCTAGTGAAACGTATGATTGTATAACAGATTTCTTTGTTCTTCGATTGTGGTGGTTTTCATGAGGATTGAAGAATTGAAGAAGATTTGTGTCTGATTTGTTATTTAGGGTTTAAAGTTTTGAAATTGTGAGTGAAATCTCCGGTTTTGATGAATAGTTATGAAGTTGGAGTCGATGTAGTCACGATTTGTAAATTTGTAGTTGGATTATGGGATTTGGATTGTATATTCATAAGCATTGTTTTCGTAATTAGTCAAGTACACAAGTCATCTTATATATCTTATGGGCACATTATTAAATTAGTATTAGAAAAAGTTAACCAACCACCAGTTTCGTTCATCGTTTCAACTAGTTCACATCATATTTACCGGCCTAAATGAAGACGATTCAAATGTATTTTAATAGCCGGTATGTAAGGGCTTTTAGTCTTACTGTTATGGCTCTTAAAAACCAAGATTACTAGAGTTGGTTATATAAAAACTGAAGAACAACTTATAGCAACTAAATAGTCAAAAGTGCATAATGTGTAAAAACACTCAACTGTCTTTTATACACGACATCTCATCTAAGACCTAAAAATGTTTCATCTAAACCATGAAAAAGTGATTTTTATTTCGAACTACACTTCAAAATGTTTTGTGTACTACACGTCATGCTTAACGTAACTCGACTCTTCTAGTCTAAATCATGTTTTCTACACACCATGAGAATTATAGCTCTCAATCTAAATAAGATGCATTTATACTTTTTAAATTGAGGCAATAATTTATATGCCACGACTCATGAACTTTTGAATATATACTTGGTGTCAAGTATAAGTCGTCCGACATTGGTTGTTATTTGTCAACTATTTCAATATATACTCAATGTTAAGAGTCGTTTGACAATCGCCATGAACTCTTGGGTCTTCTAGCTCAATGTCCTAACCATACTTACCCTACTCATTTTGTGTTTTATCTTTGGTTTTTTGGGATTGTGTTGAGGTGTTATTTCACTCTATATGTTTGCTCAAATGGTTATAGATTTTTATTCTTCTCTCACATTAGGTATATTTGATGGGTATATAGTGTAGTAGTGATATTCGTTATAAGATAGAGAGTTCAAATCATATGATAACAATGGCGAAGATTTAGAAGCAAATTGTGGGTTGTGTTTTACGATGTAGAGAAAGTTAAATGCATAGTTTAGCTATTATTAAATAAATGGTGTTATACGGCAGGTCTATTTCACAAAACATAAATAATCACATGTTCGACTGCTTTAATTGTGAGAAACGAATATTGACTATGTTTGTTTTGTTAGATTTTGTACTTTTCGTAATGTAAAAGATGTGTATTTGATGTATATTACTAAATTAACCAATTGACCGAATATAATTACCAAAATAACCATTGACTATTTAAAATACCAAAATGGACATTTGACTTTGACCATCGCCAACGGCGAGGGAAACACATAAATCCTCGCCCACGCACCTCGCCCACGCACCTCGCTCACGTGTCACTTCTCTCACCCACGTGTAAATGCGTATTTTAAAAATGTTTAAATGCCAGCGAGGGTCAGCGAGGGATACAACTCATCCTCGCCCACGTCAGCGAGGGACCTTCTCCTAGGCGAGGGATTGGACTCCCTTCTCGCCCACGTCAGCGAGGGTCGCTTCCCTAGGCGATGGATGTGACCTTGTCTCGCCATGTCAGCCTTTTAGCTTCGGTTTCAGCGAGGGGCACGAGAACCAGGCGAGGGATGTGACCTTGTCCTCGCCGAGTCAACCCTGACATTGGTCACAATCAGGCACAACATTTGAGGCGAGGGACCGATATAAATCGGCGAGGGATGTGACATCCCCCTCACCACGTCAGCGAGGCCACGCAATTCGAAGCGAGGGTTCATTTTGGTCGACGAGGAGTATATAAGGAGGGTGGGGGACTATGTGGGACTTGAAATTTTAAAAATTTATCAACATTGTTTAGACTTTGTTTAGAAAATTTTTAGAAATTTATCAACATAGTAATGGAGCACGAGGTTAGTTTTTGTTTATTACTTCTACTTTCACTGTAACTTTTATTTTTGATCGGTTTTTATATATTGAAATTGTTTATTATTTTTATGTAGGTTTTTATGCATCTAATAGTATTATTTTAGATGTAATGTAAAAGTTACAAAACAGATTTATAATAACTTAAAGATAATCCTGATCAACTTGTTATGTTTAACATCACCTGTTTGCAAAATGGTTATTATGTGAAAATATTACTAATAAAGCATAACTTATACATTAGATATTACAAACAGAAGTTAACACCGAAAATCCGGAGAACGGTATTAACTTTTCAATTAATGGGCAAAACCCTTCAGTTTGGTCTTAAAGAATTTGTATTATTACCGGGTTTAAATTTGGTGAAATGACGCATCAAATTTATGGATCGACATCAATTTTCTCAATACTGTTTTTAAAAAAAAAGATTAATTAAACCTACGTTAGATGATTTAAGAGAAATTTTTGATAACAGGTTACATATGTTAAATGATGTAATCGTTATAAAAGTTTGTTTATTATTAATTGTTCAACAAGGTTTATGGGATTAGAAGAAAAAAAAATTTAAACAGTCAACTTGTAGAATTAGTTAATGATTTAGGAGGATGGAATGATTTTCCGTGGGATACATATCTTTGGAATCTTACTTAACCCCATATCTATAATGCTCTTTATAAAAATGAAAGAGAAAAACGAAAGAAAAAACTAAGACACAGTATTAAAGGATTTGTTTGGCCATTTAAGGTAAGTTTTAAATTGATAATTCTAATTACATTGATTCTTTTTTATTTAAATTGAATTAAATATTTTATTTGTTATTAGATTGGATTTATGAAGTGCTTCCGATAATGAATGATTATGGGAACGATGTGGGTACGTTCAAGGGCTATTAATTGTCCTCGTATGAGTTTAATAACGTGGGAACAAGCGTTATCTATTTTAAACAACTCAAAAGGGGTAAGTTACTGTTTTTAATAAATTACAGATATATTATTTTATTATTTTAAAAATAATTATTTAAAATTTTCAGGCTCAATATTTACCGTCGAATATCATTTAAACACCGTTTGATCAGTCGTTGCCATCATACCAAATAAGCTATCTTTATTGGGGAGAAATTCCGTCTGAATATGAAGAAATAATATTTGAACATCCTGACCCTGACGGAATAACGTGTCCCACGTTGATGATTGTTTTGGAATGCAAAATTCAAAATTTTATTCAAAGTAGCCACAAAAACAGAATATTAGTCACTGTTGTGACCCGAAAAGCATAGAGGAAATAGTTCACAGATTACTAGTAATTATTCATCATATCGATTATTATTACGTTTCATACATATATTATATACAAAATATGTTGATTAAATGTTTTTTAAAGGATAATTATTTAAAAAAGACAATCCAGGAAGACATACTCCGAAAAAAGCGTTTGAAGAAATTTAGAAGAGGTAAGTTAAAAATAAGATTTTGATTTTATTCAGAATTGATATCTATATTCCTGATATTTAAACGTAACTTATATAATTTTTTTTATTTTAGTTTAATACCAGTCAATTTATATATTCTTCGTCTCAAATGCTTGGATCTCCTTTTTTACCAGTCCTAGTATGGAGAAGGTATTACCATGTTTATATTCTTTTTAATAATTTATTTTATTTGATAATTTATATTAAATAACACACACGTAATTTTTTCTTGATTTAGATAGTATTGTCTACTGTTTCTGGGACGCATACTATAGAAAATGTATTATTTAATTTTTTTGTCATATTTTCCTCAATATTACTTAATTATTACTTGTTCTTATTATTTAATATTTTTATTTCTTACTAACAGACGGTTCCGAATGCATTAAGGAAAGAGAAACGTGAAATTAAACCATCGACAACCGTTAGTTCACCTTTTTAGTTTTTAGAAAAGAAAAAAATAAAAATATCGATCAAATAATGGTTTAGAATTGTTGACTAGTGGTGATCATTTCATTACTTCTCTTACCGGGGATACTAATCACGTATCAACATTTTTGAGTGATTTACTTCAATTGGAGACATAAATGGTTGGCTTTAATGTAAGGCCCCGTTCCCGGGCACCTCACAGCTGGTCATCATCGCACTTGAAACACACATTATATTATCTTTACTAAAATCATGCAGCGGAAACTGTGAAATAACTTTTCATTGTACTATAAATGCTTTTGCAAGTTAATACAATGTTCATCAATTACAAAATATATATTTTTGCATTACATCACAAAAGCATTATACAAAAGAATGCCATCCAAAAGAACTGAGTAGCCGCCTCGTGCCATCCTCAGCAACCTTACCTACCAACTGGAAACACATAAAAAGTCAGCGTTGCTGAGTGAGTTCTAGTTTTATAATAAAACATACTTTATTTTTATTTAAAAGTGTTTCTTTACTTTAATGCTATCACACATCATACGTACACATAGATAATATCGTTATTATCTTCATCACTCGTTATCTTTTGCTTTTATATAGATCTTGTCCAACTTTACCCTCTTCACAGCACGCAGCCATGATTACGGAGGTCTAGTGGCAAGGATCCCGTTTCATACTTTATCATATGTTTCTTCCGTTCATTTCTTTCGTTCGTTCATTCTTTAACTATCGGTCATTCATTGTGCGTCTTTAACTTTCTTACTCTTTCATCTTTACATCTTTACATCTTTTCTTTACTTCGCCCATAAACTTTACCATTCTATATCGTGGTACTGGACCTAGGCCTATCATAGACCTTCTATATCGGCGCACCACACCCTCCTGGCCACATCACCTAAGGTAGCGATTAAGTGTACCGTTGCCACATGCATTATCCTTCTGTATCATGTACTGGGCCTAGGCCTATTATGACCTTCTATATCGGCGCACTGCACCCTCCTGACCACAGTACCTAGGATATGCAGCGATGATTCTATACAATGGTTAATCCAGTGTCAGGATTTTACCCTATTCGTAGTACACAGCCACAATTATTGAGGTCACAAGACAAGGATTCCATTTCGAATCTCAACAAGGTCGCTCACCTCCTGTATTTGCTTGCAAGCCTTTCTTACTCTCATTCTTTATTAATACATGCATTCATTCATCATGTTCCTCTTTCATTATCTTTCACTTTACGTTACATAATACTTTCGTTTCATTCATTAACATAACACGTAAAGTCATAGGAAAGATAAACATACATCATAATAAGGAACATCAATATACACTATAGCATTACTATACAGGGCATTATCATACATACATAACGTACATCATGCATAACCATGCAACATCATCATTATCATGCCCTACATTACTTCTAAGCTCCCTACGGTCATCTTACGTGTACCTACGAGAACTTCCACGTCAAAACTTACACATGTACTTCCCACGGAAGTCCGTAATCAAACTATGCTTCTCCTCGGGTGCAACAGCCCTAATTGGGCGTATGGACACCCCTCAGTCGCATGGCCTCCATGCGACTGAACATCATGCGATTGGACCTATGCGGATGAGCACCCATGCCGATGAACACCTAATCGTGCGAATGGACTCTCAATCGTGCGATTGAAACACTATACGAATGGACCTCATGCGAATGGACCTCATGCAATTGACACCTATGCGACTGGGCTCTCAGTCGCATGACTTCCCATGCGACTGGACCCCAGTCGTACGATTGACCCTAAATCGTGCGACTGAACTCCAATCGCCCTCCAGTCGGTCGTATGGCCTCCATCGGTCGCCCAGCCCTAACTGGTGCAGAATGCAGTGATCCCGAACCCATCTGCCATTTTCGACCTTCAAGCTTATCCAAACCCATTCTAAGCCTAAATCAACTATCCTTAACCTTAGGAATGCATACTATGACACCATTCGAGCACACACAAGTCCAAGAACATACTCCAAACGCACCTCACGCAATCACACCTAAATAGGTCAGTCACACACACATACAAAACGGGTTTATTATGTGTTCCAGCCCCAAATCAGTTGAAAACGAGTAAAATAGGGTCCTAGAACTCACACAAGCTACAAGAAGAAGAAGAGCTTCGTGTTGACTCGCTACCCGACGATTTTCATGCTCGTATCCACCCGAATCAACCTTTTCTCTCTTTTCTCTCTTCTTTCTCTCTTCTTTCTTTTCTTGCTGATTCTCACAAGAGTGGGGAGGATGGGCTGCCCTCCCCCTCTTAATCTCCCATATTTACAACTTTTCTCCCGTTTTGGCAAGTTTGATCCCCCGACTTAGAATTTATTACTTTTTCTCCTTTCTCCGGCTTCAAAGAAAATATCCGGGTGTTACAAGTCCACCCCCTTATATAGGTTTCGTCCTCGAAACCTGTTATTCCTCGAACAAGCATGGGTAATGCTATCTCATTTCCTCTTCAGTCTCCCATATTGAGTCGGATCCCTTCCTGTGCCTCCACTGTACCCGCACAAGAGGAACCACTTTATTTCTCAGCCTCTTCTCTTTTCGATCGATGATCGCCACTGGTTGCTCCATATAATTGAGCCGTTTGTCTACTTCGATATCCTCCAATGGAACAATCATGTCCTCATCTTCCAAACACTTCCTTAGATGAGATACATAGAACGTTGGGTGAATTCCACGCAACTCATCTGGTAACTCCAATCTATAGGCCACCTCTCCTACTCGAGCAATGATTCGGAAAGGGCCAATGTACCTCGGGCTCAACTTGCCCTGCTTTCTGAACCGAATGATACCTTCCAAGGTGAGACCTTTAACATAACCCGGTCACCCACCTGGAACTCAATCGGTCTGCGTCGTTTATCAGCATACGTCTTCTGTCTATCTTTGGTTGCCTTCATGAAGGCTTTGATCCTTTCAAGCTTTCAGTCGTAGCCTCGATCACCTCGGATGCTCCCTAACTCTTTATGACTAATATCACCCCAACATACGGGTGTCCAGCATCTCCTACCGTATAGCATCTCATAAGGTGGCATACCAATGCTGGCATGATAGCTATTGTTGTAAGAGAATTCGGCTAACGGTAAGTGGTCATCCCAACTTCCCCCAAAATCAATCACACATACCTGAAGCATGTCCTCTAATATCTGAATGGTCCTTTCTGACTGACCATCCGTCTAGGGATGATAAGCCATGCTAATATGTAACCTCGTCCCCATGGCGTCGTGGAATTTCTTCCAGAATTTGGATGTAAACCGGGTGTCACGATCATACACAATAAACACCGGCACACCGTGACGAGTTATAATTTCCTTGATGAATAGATCAGCCAACCTCTCAGATGAATATTTCTCGCGGATCGGTAGGAAGTGAGCACTTTTCGTCAAGTGGTCAACAATCACCCATATAGCATCATACCCTTTCGGAGTAAGCGGCAGCTTCGTAATGAAATCCATGGTGATGTACTCCCACTTCGATTCCGGTATATCCAAAGGTTGAATCTTTCCATACGGCTTTTGATGCTCGGCCTTCACTTGCAAGCAAGTAAGACACTTACTCACATACTCCACCACGTCACACTTTATACCCGGCCACCAATAATCTTTCTTCATGTCTTGGTACATCTTTGCAGCACCGGGGATGAATAGAGTATCGAGTCTTGCGAGCTTTATCCATAATCTTTGCCCGTAGATCCCCAAGACGAGGAATCCACATTCGTCCAAACCGGGTCCTAACACCAAATGTGTTTTCACCCAACTCCGCGACCAGACCTCTCATTCTTTCAGAGTTAAGATGATCTTCCTTTAATGCCTCTTCTTGAAACTCTTTGACTTGCTTTATCACATCAGAGGTCGTAATCAACTGATACACTTTCACCCGAATCGGCTCGGGCCTTTCCTTTCGGCTAAGGGCATCCGCCACCATATTGGCTTTGCCCGGATGGTAATGGATCTCACAATCATAATCCTTTATGAGCTCCAACCATCTCTCTGCCTCATGTATAAGTCCTTCCTACTCGAATAAATTACTTCAAGCTCTTGTGGTCAGTGAAAATGGTACACTTTGTCCCGTAGAGATAGTGTCTTCAAATCTTTAGTGCAAAGACCACCGCTGCCAGCTCCAAGTCATGAGTCGGATAGTTAACCTCATGCTTCAACTGTCGGGATGCGTAGGCTATAGCTTTCCCTCTCTGCATTAACACGCACCCCAATCCCGAGTAGGAAGCATCAGAATAGACCACCAGATCTTCACTTCCATCGGGTAATGACAATAAATGAGCTTGGGTCAATCTCGTTTTCAATTCTTCGAACGTCTTCTCTTGAGCTTGACCCCATACAATCTTTACATCCTTACGGGTCAACTTGGTCAGTGGAGAAGCGATTTTGGAAAAGTCTTGAATAAATCTTCGGTAGTAACCCGCCAAACCCAAGAAACTGCGAATCTCGGATGACATCTTTGAGACTTCCATTGCATCACCGCTTCCACCTTTGCCGGATCCACCATAATCCCCTCTGGATTCACCACGTGACCCAAGAATTGGACTTCGCGCAACCAGAACGCGCACTTGGAGAACTTGGCATACAGTTTCTCCCTTCTCAACGTCTCCAACACTTCTCGAATGTGACCGGCATGCTCTATCTCGCTCTTTGGATAAATCAGGATATCATCAATAAACACAATCACTGATTTATCCAACATCGGTCGACACACACTTGGTTCATCAGATCCATAAAAGTAGCTGGCGCATTGGTCAAACCAAAGGACATGACAAGGAACTCGCAGCGACCGTAGCACGTGCGAAAAGCTGTTTTAGGAATATCTTGCTCCTTCACCTTTAGCTGATGGTAGCCCGATAAAAGATCTATCCTTGAAAACCAACTGGCACCCTGAAGCTGATCAAACAAATCATCAATCCTCGGTAACGGGTACCGATTCTTTACTGTCAACTTGTTCAGCTTACGGTAGTCTATACACATCCTCATACTACCATCTTTCTTCTTTACAAATAAGACCGGAGCACCCAAAGGAGAGATACTCGGCCTAGTGAACCCTTTGTCAAGCAGCTCTTGTAATTGCTTCATCAACTTCTTCATCTCCGTCGGAGTCAACCGATACGGTGCCTTGGCAACAGGTTGGGCACCCGGTATCAGGTCAATCTGAAACTCTATCTCTCGGTCAGGTGGCACTCCTGATAAGTCTTCTGGGAACACGTCTGGAAAATCACACACAACCGGTACATCGGATAGTTGTCGTGTTATCGTTTCCACATCCTTTACATAACATAAGTAGGCGCTACATCCACGCCTCATACACTTTCCCGCCACCGCCATTGAGATCACTTTCGGGATCGTCATGACCCGATCCCCGTAAACAGTTACCGAACTCCCGTCAGGCGCTATCAAACGAATCATCTTCTTACGACACATTATATTCGCCTCAAAGTCCGCCAACCAATCCATCCTAAGTACCAAGTCAAAACCACCTAAGGTCATCACAAATGGTCTAACCGGAAATTTATGACCCTCTAATTCCACATCACAACCCTCTATTCTTTCTGAAATCCTGGTAGACTTACCTATGGCAGTTTCTACATCAATGGCGCATCAACACGTTTACCACTAACAGCCAGTTTAGCACAAAAAGCACAAATAAAACTTCTACTGGCACCCAAATCAAACAACACAGAAGCTAAAGTTTGGTTCACCAGAAACGTACCGGACACAACGTCAGGGTCTGTAACCACCCGTATTTTTTTTATATTAATTTCTGTTAATATTTGTTAATAATACAATCAGGGATTTCAATTATAAAGCTCTCGATAATAATAATAATAATAATAATATAAGAATAATAATAATAATAATAATAATAATATAATAATAATAATAATAAGATAACAATAGGTATAAAATTAACAAGACAAACTTAATTAAGTTCAAGGGAGTCTAAATGTCAAATTAGAAACTTAACACACCAAGTTTTGAGCATAAATTGATGAGAAACAAAGTTGAGGGACCATTTGTGTATATCTTTGAAAGACATCCAACCCCACCTCCCATTCACCCGTTTTCCTTTTCCTCTCTTTTCTCGGCCTGTTTTTGGCCATTGTCGACCACCAAATCCCGAAAATAAGCAAATGATCAAACCTAAACACTCATATATGTACCACTAATCGATTACACTATCAATTTCATTCAAAACAAACCCAAACACCCCGCTCGACTTCCCTTCTGGTCGCGGCACACACCACACCCGAACACCTATCTCTGGGTTTTAATCTTCAAAATTAACAAAGGGCTTTTAGTCTCTATCATCATCCAAAGCTTCTTATCAATTTAATTTGATTATCATCAACAATTACCCCATTAATCCATTGAGCACCACGGTCGCGACTGTTCTTGTTGGGTTCAACACCGATTCGTCATCATACGAGTAATTCCACATACCCACACACTCGTTTTTAAAAGGTAAACAAAAGCCCCATGATTTCGGACGCATTCAGAATCGAATTCGTGTTCAATTTGGCTGGGATCGAACTAGGGCTCGAATGGAAATTGGGGTTTGACTGAGGTTGTGTTTAAAAGAATTGGAACCGGGTTGTTAGCACGGCTAAGGCCTTTAGTCCACCGGTTCCTGCGCCCTTTGTCATCCGATAGGTCCCGGGTTCGACCCCGGCCACCTCACACATTTTTTAAGCCTCCTTTTTAAGTTTTAAAAATTCCAAAAAAATTCCTAAAAATCATAAAATGTTTTTACAAACATTAGAAATTTTTAAAAAAATCTAATTGTTTTCTGAAATTTATTTCAACATTTTATTTATTTATTTTAATTGTTTTAAATAAATAAAATAACTAATTATATTTTCTACCAATTTATAATTAGTGTATAATATATAACTATGCAATAAATAATTGAATCCAATATATATACATTGATATATATTATCCGATTATCGAAACAACTTTTATTTGAATAAATTACATGTATATAATTTTACATAATCGTATACAATTTATAACTTGTGTATATAATTAACATACAGTATATAGTTACGCTTACATATGTATAAATTTATTATATACATATAATTGTGTATATAATTATACATATAATTATATATAATTACATGATTATATATAATTATGTAGATAATTATACATATACAATTTATTAATAAATTGTATATATGTATAACTTATATGTATAAATTTCTATTAAAATTCTTGACATAATCACTTTTAACAATTCGTTTATTTATTTCAAGACATTCAAACCAAATAAAATTAATTAATTTAAACTACCAATCAAAACCAAATGAGAACCCTAATCTATTTCCAATTCTCACATTATTATTATTCTAACTCGAGACACCGTTCCTTAGGTTAATCATAAGGAAATCGTTGGTGTCTAATCTATCACGTCCAAATTCAAATCTCATCAATCAAGTGAGTATTCATATCCCCTTTTTATATCATTTCCTATTTGGTGGAAATCATGTGATACAATATATTCAATCATGATATTCTATTGTTATTTCATTCTAAATTCAATTCAAGACAGGTAATGTTATTACTTGCAATTATATGAACATACTATGATAAACTGGACGACAGTAAAACCCTAATTCAATCAATCAATCCTGGTATCAATAGTAGATCTACTGGTTTGGATAACCCACCCCACATGGCTTACGAGTGGTGATTGTGCCAGAGGCAATTAGTCAATCAATGGTGTTTATGTGCAAGTTTATTATATGCAAGTGTCAAGTCAAGGGGTTTATATTGTGTCGGTTTATCTATTTGCTTCGCTATTGCATTATAAGTCTTAACATTACTTTGTGAATTGGATTATTCTCAATCAATCAATCAATCTATATGTATATCAAACTGTGATTACTCACCGGCTAAATTTTTAGCTGACTTGTTACTTTTCACATGATTTCAGGTTAAGCAAGATAGTGGACTTCTACCTGCTCATTTAAGACCCGGACTTAGTTAAAATAAAAGACAATTACTGTTTGTGGTTTCAATTGTTGTATTTGTGTATTTTGAACTTATAATATCTTGTAATCTGATTTTAATATTATTTCCACTATTAGACAACCATGTGT
The DNA here is from genome assembly GCA_024085815.1 of Flaveria linearis. NCBI lineage: Eukaryota > Viridiplantae > Streptophyta > Magnoliopsida > Asterales > Asteraceae > Flaveria > Flaveria linearis. Next base: position 28,139,120 of record CM044005.1, read on the forward strand.
TATGAACAATCAATCATTCCCTCGTCCGCTCCGATGATTCCGCCATCGGTCGGGGTGAGACAGATTGGTATCAGAGCCATGGTTATAGGGAATTAGGTTATTAGAAATAGAATGACCGGACTATAACTAAGAACCCTTACACATGAGTTCTCTCATGTATTTTACATGCTTAGATAGGATTTTATGTGTCTTACATGTTTTACTTGATTATGTGTTATATGCCTTATGTGATTCTTCTTATACTTTGAATCTTATCAATGTACACACGAATCTTAAACCATATTTAAGGCATTGTGTGCTAATTCAAGTGATTTCAAACTCCAAAACTCGATTGTTATTCATGGTTTTCAAATCTCGTCAAAGTCGGTGTCACATGACCGAGAACATGCAATGCTGGAAGAGTGGGATACCTGTATCTTAAGGTTTCTGTCTAGGCAAGGTATTCATGTAAATCCAAATCAACCGATGGATCCGTTTACCTTACCTGGGAACCCTCGAGATGAGTATTCGCTTATAGGTACGCATGTCCTCGTTAAGGTTGTGGTGGACACAAATACTTTGATAAGTCAACGTATTCGCTTTGGTTTGCGAGCTGAACGTTTACACTCCTAACCTCTCATTGTTATTTTAAACAATCTCATCAAGATTTACCATTTTGAAAAGTTTTAAAAAACCAATTACCCGTTTCTCATAAGGTTTTTTTCATATTATACAGCATGTCTTCTCGTCAAAACCGCTCCCGATCTAGAAGCTCTGGCCGCAAGATTGCTGCTATAGTGGCACGTGAAGTTGCTGCGGTCATCCCAACACTGCTTACCCATTTGAACCAGGCAACACACCGTTCAAAATCAGCCGCATAAAACCCTCCACGAGCTTGTACTTACAAGCATTTCAATTCTTGCAATCCCACTAAGTTTAGCGGGACCGAAGGTGCCACTGGTCTTTTACAGTGGTTTGAGAGTATCGAGAACACTTTCCTCAATAGTGAGTGCCCCGAGAATCTCAAGGTTCGTTATGCTACAAGTGTTCTTCAAAAGAGAGCACTCACTTGGTGTAACGGTGAGAAACGAACCCGTGGAACTGATGCCGCATTAGCAATGACGTGGGATGAAGTTAAGGAGCTCATGACTCGGGAATTCTGTCCGAGAAATGAAATTAAGAAATTGGAAGCTGAGTTCTGGGACTTAACCCAAGAAAGTGGAGAAAATCTAGCTTATACCAACCGATTTCATGAACTGAGTCTACTTGTTCCTCACCTGGTTACTCCTTTATCTCGGGCTATCGAGAAATACATCGGTGGTCTACCCATGCAAATTCAAGACACGTGTGGGGTAGGAATCCTGCAACCTTGGAAGATACCATCCGGTTAGCTGCTCAGCTAACTGACAATCATGTCAAGGCTGGAACCCTGACTAGGAAGGGTGCTAAGAAGGTGCCCGAGAAACCCTCAGCTGAACCCCCTAAGGAGGAAAAACCTGAACCTTCTCAAAACAAGAAGAGGAAGGCTAAATCCCAAAACTTTGCTGTGATTACCCCTGCTGTGCCAATTAATCAAGTCCCTTTAACTCGTCAACAGTAGTTAACAACCAACCGCTGATGAAAAAGCCCTACGCTGGACCCTTTCCGCAGTGTAACAACTGCAAGTATCACCATCCCGCTAACGTTCAATGTCGTCAATGCACCAACTGTGGTCGTTTCGGCCATACGTTCAACGTGTGCAAGAATACTGCAAGGGTTCCAGTTACCACACCGACTGTTCAGCATACCCCGACAATCACGCACGCAGAGCTTGCTACCAATGCGGGGATCCTAACCATTTCCGCAACCAATGTCCGAAGCTTCTCAAGGCCGTCCTTGCAGCTCAAGGTCGAGCATTCAACATCAATGCCCAACAAGCCTAAGTTAGAAACGACGTGGTGAACGTTTGTTCCAATTAATATCAATACGCTTCGATTCTTTTTGACACCGGTGCCGATAAAAGCTTTGTATCCTTAGACTTTGAGCCCTTACTTGCTAGTGCCCGAACCAAACTAGACAACCCCTTTACGGTAGAGATAGCTAACGGAAAACCCATTACATTAATTCTGTTATTCCCGACTGTACCTTGAATCTAAGCGAGCACGATTTCCTATCAAACTTATACCCATGCAACTGGGTAGTTTCGATGTTATAGTAGGCATGGACTGGTTATTAAAGAATCATGCCGAAGTGATTTGTCACGAAAAGACCATTCGTATTCCTCTCCCGACCGGAAGCATACTACAAATCTATGGGAAAAACCTTACAAGGGGCTTAAACTCATGTCTTGTACCAAAGCTCAAAAGTACCTTCGTAAGCATTACGTGACTTTCTTAGCCCATATCGTGAGGGCAGATGAGAACCTAGAAGATTGAAGATATTCCGGTTGTTCGAGAGTTTCCCGAAGTCTTTCCCGAAGACTTAACCGGTCTTCCTCCCGTTCGTCAAGTTGAATTCCGAATCGACCTTGTACCTGGTGCAACTCCCGTGGCAAAATCTCCTTATCGACTTGCACCATCTGAGATGCAAGAACTTGCTAGCCAATTGCAAGAACTGTCAGACAAAGGATTCATTCGCTCGAGCTCGTCACCATGGGGAGCTCCAGTCTTATTCGTGAAGAAAAGGATGGCTCATTCCGTATGTGCATTGACTATCGAGAACTCAACAAACGCACAATCAAGAACCGTTACCCATTACCCAGAATCGACGATCTGTTTGATCAGCTTCAAGGAGCCACTCATTTCTCAAAGATCGATCTTCGTTGTGGTTATCACCAACTCCGTGTGCACGATGATGATATTCCAAAAACAGCTTTCCGAACGAGATATGGCCATTACGAGTTTACAGTGATGCCATTCGGGTTAACCAACGCACCGACAGTATTCATGGATTTAATGAATCGCGTGTGCCGACCATACCCTAGACAAATTCGTGATCGTGTTCATCGACGACATTTTGATATACTCCAAATCTAAATCCGATCACGAAAACCACCTTCGTCTAATACTCGAACTTCTGAGGAAAGAGAAACTCTACGCCAAATTCTCAAAGTGTGAATTCTGGCTTAACGAGGTTCAATTTCTTGGTCACATAGTAAACAACAAGGGAATTCACGTTGATCCCGCAAAGATCGAGGCAGTAAAGAAATAGGGAGAACCTAAAACTCCTACAGAGATTCATTCATTCTTTGGTCTAGCCGGATATTATCGACGTTTATTCCTAACTTCTCGAAGATTGCTGTGCCACTCACTGCTTTGACCCACAAGGATAAGCCTTTTTCTTGGGGGCCTGATCAAGAAAAAGCATTTCAAACCCTCAAGCAAAAGTTGTGTGAAGCGCCGATTCTAACACTTCCTGATGGAAACGACGATTTCGTTGTCTATTGTGACGCTTCAAAACAAGGTCTAGTTGCGTTCTCATGCAGCGAGGCAAAGTTATCGCTTATGCTTCAAGACAATTGAAGATTCATGAGAAAAATTATACGACGCACGATCTTGAATTGGGTGCTGTCTTATTCGCACTCAAAATCTGAAGACACTATCTCTATGGCACTAAATGTGTTGTATTCACCGATCATAAGAGTCTCCAGTACATCTTCAACCAGAAGGAGGTTAACATGAGGCAACGACGATGGGTCGAACTACTCAATGACTACGACTGTGAGATTTGTTACCACCCCGGTAAAGCTAATGTCGTAGCCGATGCATTAAGTCGTAAGGGTCAAGTTATGCTTCAAAGTGTTACCATTCAAACCAACCTCTTGACCCGTATACTCGAAGCTCAACACGAATCAGTCATCGAGGGCAACATGTATGAGGAAATGTCATGCGGTGCTGAACTCCAATTGGAAACCAAGTCGGATGGACTACTGTATTTTCTAAATCGACTTTGGATTCCGAATCGCGATGATCTTCGAACAACCATCATGGATGAGGCTCATAGGGCTCGTTATTCTATTCATCCGGGAGTAGATAAGATGTTCATGAATCTTCGGAACCAATATTGGTGGCCCGGCATGAAGAAGGATATAGCCTTGTATGTATCTAAATGCCTCACGTGTTCCAAAGTCAAAGCCGAGCATCAACGTCCCTCTGGATTACTCGTACAACCCAAGGTTCCATTATGGAAATGGGCATATATGGATTTCATCACCAAGCTGCCACTACCGCTAGTGGTCACGATAGTATCTGGGTTATCATTGATCGATTGACTAAGTCGGCTCATTTCATTCCAATTCGGGAAGATTATCGAGTCGAGAAATTGGCTCGTATTTACATCAATAGTCAGTCGGCATGGTGTACTTTAGATATTATCTCTGATCGCGATGGTCGTTTCATCTCTCATTTCTGGCAAAGTCTTCAATCGTCTTTGGAACTCAACTGAATCTCAGCACAGCCTATCACCCTCAAACCGATGGTCAAACTGAAAGAACGATACAGACGCTCGAGGATATGCTCCGGCTTGTGTCATTGATTTCAGTGGATCATGGGATTCTCATCTTCCGTTAATCGAATTTTCATACAACAACAGTTACCATAACAGCATCCAGATGGCACCATTTGAGGCCTTGTATGGCCGAAGTGTCGATCTCCCATCTGTTGGTCTGAAGTTGGTGAATCACAGATTACTGGTCCGGATTAATACAAGAAACAACAGACAAAATTCATAAGATTCGTGATAACTTGGTCGCTGCTAGAAATCGTCAAAAGCATTATGCAGATAAAAGACGTAAGCCCATGGAATACAATGTCGGTGATCTCGTACTTCTTAAGGTATCACCTTGGAAGGGAGTGATTCACTTTGGAAAGAAAGGGAAGCTAGCACCTCGTTACGTGGGTCCATTCAAAGTGCTCGAGCGAATTGGGAAAATGGCCTACAAGCTAGAACTACCCCAAGAACTTAGCAATATACATCCGACGTTTCATGTGTCCAACCTCAAGAAATGTCTTGCCGATGAAAATCTCCACATTCCACTCGACGAAGTCCAGATTGATGAATCTATGCACTTTATTGAGAAACCTGTGGAAATTATGGATCGGGAAGTTAAACAACTCAAACGCAGTCGGATACCCATTGTCAAAGTTCGCTGGGAATCTAAACGTGACCCAGAATTCATCTGGGAACGTGAGGACCAAATGAAATCCCAGTATCCTCATCTTTTCGTTTCAGCCTCCTCGTGAACAAATTTCGGGACGAAATTTCCTAAAGCAGGGAGACTGTAACCACCCGTATTTTTTTATATTAATTTCTGTTAATATTGTTAATAATACAATCATGGGGATTTCAATTATAAGCTCTCGATAATAAATAATAATAATAATAATAATAACAATAATAATAATAATAATAATAATAATGATAATAACATAACAATAGGTTATAAAAATTACAAGACAAAACTTAATTAAGTTCAAGGGAGTCTAAATGTCAAATAGAAACTTAACACATCAAGTTTTGAGCATAAATTGATGAGAAACAAAGTTGAGGGACCATTTGTGTATATCTTTGAAAGACATCCAACCCCACCTCCCATTCACCCGTTTCCTTTTCCTCTTTTCTCGGCCTGTTTTTGGCCATTGTCGACCACCAAATCCCGAAAATAAGCAAATTGATCAACCTAAACACTCATATATGTACCACTAATCGATTACCACTATCAATTTCATTCAAACAAACCCAAACACCCCGCTCGACTTCCCCTCTCGGTCGCGGCACACACCACACCCGAACACCTATCTCTGGGTTTTAATCTTCAAAATTAACAAAGGGCTTTTAGTCTCTATCATCATCCAAAGCTTCTTATCAATTTAATTTGATTATCATCAACAATTACCCCATTAATCCATTGAGCACCACGGTCGCGACTGTTCTTGTTGGGTTCAACACCGATTCGTCATCATACGAGTAATTCCACATACCCACACACTCGTTTTTAAAAGGTAAACAAAGCCCCATGATTTCGGACGCATTCAGATCGAATTCGTGTTCAATTTGGCTGGGATCGAATTAGGGCTCGAATGGAAATTGGGGTTTGACTGAGGTTGTGTTTAAAGAATTGGAACCGGGTTGTTAGCGCGGCTAAGGCCTTTAGTCCACCGTTCCTGCGCCCTTTGTCATCCGAGAGGTCCCGGATTCGTACCCGGGCTACCTCACACATTTTTTATGCCTCCTTTTTAAGTTTTAAAAATTCCAAAAAAAATTCTAAAAATCATAAAAATGTTTTTACAAACATTAGAAATTTTTAAAACAATCTAATTATTTTCTGAAATTTATTTCAACATTTTATTTATTTATTTTAATTGTTTTAAATAAATAAAATAACTAATTATATTTTCTACCAATTTATAATTAGTGTATAATATATAATTATACAATAAATAAATTGAATCCAATATATATACATTGATATATATTATCCGATTATCGAAACAATTTTTATTTGAATAAATTACATGTATATAATTTTACATAATCGTATACAATTTATAACTTGTGTATATAATTAACATACAGTATATAGTTACGCTTACATATGTATAAATTTATTATATACGTATAATTGTGTATATAATTATACATATAATTATATAATTACATGATTATATATAATTATGTAGATAATTATACATATACAATTTATTAATAAATTGTATATATGTATAACTTATATGTATAAATTTCTATTAAAATTCTTGACATAATCACTTTCAACAAATTCGTTTATTTATTTCAAGACATTCAAACCAATAAAATTAATTAATTTAAATACCAATCAAAACCAAATGAGAACCCTAATCTATTTCCAATTCTCACATTATTATTATTCTAACTCGAGACACCGTTCCTTAGGTTAATCATAAGGAAATCGTTGGTGTCTAATCTATCACGTCCAATTCAAATCTCATCAATCAAGTGAGTATTCATATCCCCTTTTTATATCATTTCCTATTTGGGGGAAATCATGTGATACAATATATTCAATCATGATATTCTATTGTTATTTCATTCTAAATTCAATTCTAGACAGGTAATGTTATTACTTGCAATTATGTGAACATATTATGATAAACTGGACGACAGTAAAACCCTAATTCAATCAATCAATCCTGGTATCAATGGTAGATCTACTGGTTTGGATAACCCCCCCACATGGCTTACGAGTGGTGATTGTGCCAGAGGCAATTAGTCAATCTATGGTGTTTATGTGCAAGTTTATTATATGCAAGTGTCAAGTCAAGTGGTTTATATTGTGTCGGTTTATCTATTTGCTTCGCTATTGCATTATAAGTCTTAACATTACTTTGTGAATTGGATTATTCTCAATCAATCAATCAATCTATATGTATATCAAACTGTGATTACTCACCGGCTAAATTTTTAGCTGACTTGTTACTTTTCACATGATTTCAGGTTAAGCAAGATAGTGGACTTCTACCTGCTCATTTAAGACCCGGACTTAGTTAAAATAAAAGACAATTACTGTTTATGGTTTCAATTGTTGTATTTGTGTATGTTGAACTTATAATATCTTGTAATCTGATTTTAATATTATTTCCATTATTAGATAACCATGTGTTATGAACAATCAATCATTCCCTCGTCCGCTCCGATGATTCCGCCGTCGGTCGGGGTGTGACAGGGTCCGTCCTAGCCTCCTCCTGTGTCATGGTGAATGCCCTGGTGCTCACCCTCGGTCCTTCACTTCCCGTCTTCTTCACTCCGAAACCCTCACCCTACGCTTCTTACAATCCTTAGTCACGTGGCCCTCCAAGCCACAGTTAAAGCATTGGATTGCACGACAGTCCTTGGCTATATGTGCCGGCTTCCCACATCTGAAGCACACCTTCAACCCCAGTCTACACTCCCCACTATGCTCGTTCCCATATTTGCCATACCTTTTCAGTCCCGTACCCGGTGTGGCTACACGGCGGTCATCCACCCGTGCCCTCTTATTACTCGTCGAGGCATCACCCCGACCGAACATCTTCCCCTTCCAGTTTTGATCACTACCACTCTTCTTACTGCCTTCTATCACCACCATAACATCCCTCTCATCATATAGCCTTCCTGCCAAGTCCACTGCCGACCTAAACGTGCTCGTTCGGGCAGCGATCATGTGCCTGCGAATATCCGCTGGCAAACCCTGAATGTACCGCTTTATCTTTCATGACAGAGGCATCACCTGATCCGGCACCAGACGTGCCATCTCGTTGAACTTTGTAGTGTACTGCTGGTGTGTCATCGTTCCCGCCTCCAACTGCAGGAACCTCTCTCAACTTTATCTATTTCTCGGTGAGGACAGAACTCCTCAATAACCAACTTCTTCAGTTCAGGTCATCTTATCCTCCTGATAGCCCTGCTACCCTCGGCTTTGACTATGTTGTCCCACCAGCATAAAGCCGAGTCCACAAAAGAACGGCAGCAAACTTCACCTTTTGGTCCTCTCGGCACTCGCTGATATTCAGAACAACTTCCATTTCCCTCACCCATCGGTGAGCAGTAGCAGCAGTGCCGTTTCCATCGAAAGTAGGGGCTTACACCTTTGAAATGCCCTGTAATTATAGCCTCGTGCTGACTCCTGTGAAGGCTCCTCCTCCTCCTCATTATCGGAGGGAATCGTCTCAGTCTCCGTTGCTCCCGACCTCCCGAGGACCGGTTCCTCTCTTGCCTTTCCCCTTCCCGTACTGCCTTGATCACTTCGGTCACCACAGACGGTAAAATTGTCTGCATGACTTGATGCACTTCTTCGACCACCGCCTCTTTCACAAAGGCCCTCAAATTTGCACTCTCATCACCACCCTCCGGATGAGGGGTCTCGGGTCCCTCCGGAACCACCTTCTCAACTCTAGGTCTGCCTCTTTTGGGCCGCGCTGTAGCACAAAGTCCACCACGTGAGGCTTTGTATGATCTACCACCGGCCATCCTCTATCACACATTGAAAGATTCAAACACCAACATGGTCATTCAAGGGAATAGCTCAGTTTATGTCAAGTATAGTAAGTCCCTAATTACAGTGCCCAGTAGTGATTAACCACTTACTTTACTCTTCGTATCCCGAGCATTACCTGTCCTGACTACATCAGTATCTAAATCTACCAGTAACACATAAACCACATAACATGCGCACATAATACCGGTTAACATTAAAGAAAATACCTGATGGCACGCAGCTACTCAGATTGGCATCCCTTTCCTTTCTGTCCCATTCTCAGTTTAAGTTAAGGTTTATTTTGAAAATTTACCTATTTCACGTAAACTTTGGCTCTGATACCAACTTGTAAGGCCCGTTCCCGGGCACCTCACAGCTGGTCATCATCGCACTTGAAACACATCATTATGTTATCTTTACTAAATCATGCAGCGGAAACTGTGAAATAACTTTTCATTTTACTATAAATACTTTTGCAAGTTAATACAACGTTCATCAATTACAAAATATATATTGTTGCATTACATCAGAAAAGCATTATACAAAAGAATGCCATCCAAAAGAACTTAGTAGCCGCCCCGTGCCATCCCCAGCAACCTTACCTGCCAACTTAAAACACATAAAAAGTCAGCGTTGCTGAGTGAGTTCTAGTTTTATAATAAAACATACTTTACTTTTATTTAAAAGTGTTTCTTTACTTTAATGCTATCACACATCATACGTACACATAGATAATATCGTTATTATCTTCATCATTCGTTATCTTTTGCTTTTATATAGATCCTGTCCAACTTTACCCTCTTCACGGCACGCAGCCATGATTACGGAGGTCTAGTGGCAAGGATCCCGTTTCATACTTTATCATATGTTTCTTCCGTTCATTTCTTTCGTTCGTTCATTCTTTAACTTTCATTCATTCATTGTGCGTCTTTAACTTTCTTACTCTTTCATCTTTACTTCTTTTCTTTACTTCGCCCATAAACTTTACCTTTCTGTATCGTGGTACTGGACCTAGGCCTATCATAGACCTTCTATATCGGCGCACCGCACCCTCCTGGCCACAGTACCTAAGGTAGAGATTAAGTGTACCGTTGGCACATGCATTATCCTTCTGTATCATGGTACTGGCCTAGGCCTATTATAGACCTTCTATATCGGCGCACTTCACCCTCCTAGCCACAGTACCTAGGATATGCAGCGATGGTTCTATACAATGCTTAATTCCAGTGTCAGGATTTTACCCTCTTCGTAGCACACAGTCACGATTACTGAGGCCACAAGACAAGAATTCCATTTCGAGTCTGTTGCAACAACAAGGTCGCTCACCTCCTGTATTTGCTTGCAAGTCTTTCTTACTCTCATTCTTTATTAATGCATGCATTCATTCACCATGTTCCTCTTTCATTATCTTTCACTTTACGTTACATAATACTTTCATTTTATTCATTAACTTAACACGTAAAGTCACGGGAAAGATAAACATACATCATAATAAGGAACATCAATATACACTATAGCATTACTATACATGGCATATCATACATACATAACATACATCATGCATAACCATGCAACATCATCATTATCTTGCCCTACATTACTTCTAAGCTCCCCAAGGTCATCTTACGTGTACCTACGGAAACTTCCACGTCAAAACTTACATCTACACTTCTCACGGAAGTTCATAATCAACTATGCTTCTCCTCGAGTGCAACAACCCTAATTGGGCGTATGGACACCCCTCAGTCGCATGGCCTCCATGCGACTGAACATCATGCGATTGGACCTATGCGGATGAGAACCTATGCGGATGAACACCTAATCGTGTGAATGGACTCTCAATCATGTGATTGAACACTATACGAATGGACCTCATGCGAATAGACCTCATGCGATTGAGCACCTATGCGAATGGGCTCTCAGTCGCATGACTTCCCATGTGATTGGACCCCAGTCGTGCGACTGACCTCAATCGTGCGACTGAACTCCAATCGCCCTCCAGTCGGCCGTATGCCTCCAGTCGGTCGCCCAGCCCTAACTGGTGCAGAATGCAGTGATCCCGAACCCAATCTGCCATTTTCGACTTCCAAGCTTATCCAACCCATTCTAAGCCCAAATAACCATCCTAAACCCTAGGAATGCATACTATGGCACTATTCAAGCACACACAAGTCCAAGAACATACTCCAAACGCACCACACGCAATCACACCTAAATGGGTCAAACACACACACATATAAAAACGGGCTTACTATGTGTTCCAGCCCCAAATCAGTTGAGAACGAGTAAAATAGGGGTCCTAGAACTCACACAAGCTACAAGAAGAAGAAGAGCTTCGTGTTGACTCGCTACCCGACGATTTTCATGCTCGTATCCATCCGAATCAACCTTTTTCTCTCTTTTCTCTCTCTCTTCTTTCTTTTCTTGCTGATTTCTCACAAGAGTGGGGAGGATGTGGCTGCCCTCCCCCTCTTAATCTCCCATATTTACAACTTTTCTCCCGTTTTGGCAAATTTGGTCCCCCCGACTTTAGACTTTATTTCTTTTTCTTCTTTCATCGGCTTCAAAGAAAATATCCGAGTGTTACATTTAATCGGATGTAAGCATTGTTTTTAAAGCTTGTTTTTGCTATTTATAGTTCATTTAATTAACTTAATTATATATTATTACATTTCAGCATATATGGGCGTGGGTGAACTATTTATTACGATCTAGACCAATAAATGCACGATGGTGTGCTTATCCTCCATGGTTTACCATATATTTATTCGAGATGAAAAAATTATCATCATACGTAGACGGTTCTGAACCATTATATCTACCTATTCGTGATGTTGATGAGGTAATTATAAATTTAGCTTTTTAATTTTTTTATAAAATATTTTAATTGATTATTTCTTACAGCTATACATTCCAATGAACGTTGCGTTAGAATATTGGGTTTTGTTAAAAATAATTTGATACGATGGAGTGTTACAGTATATAACAGGTAACACTATATTTCAATTATTAACTTAAAATTTGTTTATTTAAAGATCATATATATACAACTCACAGTAACTTTTATTTTTGACAGTGTGGCTGGATCATATAATACTGAAATTGATTCTATTTTAAAAAAAATAGACCGCGTGCTACCGGGATGGTTATACTATCATGGTTTTTTTGAAGATCGGAACATAACAATCTCGGTACCCTCACATTTGAACGAATTAAACCGCCTAACGTGCCACAACAAGCCCCTCAATCAGGCGACTGCGGTGTTTGGGTGTGTATTATACTACAACGTTTAATTACCGGAGATGATTTATGTCCTGTTGAAGATGTACGTGACACTGCTAAAAAATTTAAAGAAAAATTAGCAAATTTATTGTATGAGAATTTAACTAATAGATATAAAGTAAAATAAATTGGATGTTTTTTGTATTGTAAATATCAATGTTAATGTTGTATAATTATTTTGTATTGTAATTATCCTATAATTATCTATTGCTATATATGAAATAATAATTCATGTATGACATTTTGATAAAATAATAAAATATATTATAAATACGATATTACATTGTACGCATTGCGTATAACTCATCAACAATAAAACGCCTATATCTAAGACAAACATCTTGCAGATTTACTTCTACCCACGTTAATGATCTGTTTTGAACCAACCTATGTAATAACATACAAATTACTACTCCTGAATCTCGACCAATGTGACCACCATTATAAGGCCAAACACTTTTTCAGACACTTCTAATTCAAGAACTTTTTCTTGTCCCGATAATTCAAAATACGATATACGTTGTAGAAACCATATAAAATAAGACTCAATTCAATAACAATTCGATAAACGTCACGATGAATGCACGATGAATCAAAACAAGTATTTTGACGACATTCATATGGAAAAATAATTTTCAGTTATAGTGCGTCCATAGAAATCTCAAAAAGATACCAGTTTTCATCGTTGTCATGTATTGGAATATATACCTGCAAAATACATGTTAAGTTAAAATTTATTTTGAAAATAATTTGAACTTATTTTTAAAAACATGTAAAAATAAAATCAAATTTTACTGTAGAAGCTCTTACTGTCAGTTTTAATACTTCTCATCGCATGATCAGTATTATGTAGATAAGAAATATATAAACAAGACAGTAGAACCATTTTGATCAGTATTAAGTAGATAAGTTAATATTGGTGTTGCAATGTGTAGGAAGGTCTTGGAGGAGGACGTATGTGAAAGACAAATACCATTTTTTTAATGTAGAGTAATAAGTTTAATGAAGATAGATAATGGTAGGTTAAAGAAAAATTGGTTGTTGTTGAATGAAGATAGCTAAAAGCAGGAATCAATTGTAGGAAGACAATATGAAGAGAATGGAGAGAATGAAGTGAATGGATTCGGGATGTTCATGCAAAGTGAAGATAGTATTGGTGTTGCTATTTACAGGCAAATATATGCACATTGGCCCCTTCTATGTCAACATAATAATGTGGAACAAACAAAACCGTGATGTGCTTTATTTATTTATTATTCTTATTATATTTACTTTGCAGAAAGCAAACTGTGATGGAATAATAATTCAAATATGAATTTTTCATTCTAATAATATTACCAACATAAAACGTTAATACAGATATGTGTTAATAAAAATCAAAATCATTTCATCATTAAGGTTCGTTCAAATCAAAATCCCATATTTATGATCGTTGGCTGGTTGCGTCAAAAATGTATTCATGAAAATCTTCAGGGTTGACATATGCTGTTGGTTGATACAGATTACTAGTTCCATCTGCCCTTGATTTTGTTGAAACTTGTGATGGCAGTGGGGCTCTGCATTAGTCACGGTTATGACCTTGTGTACAAAATCTACTGCATACAACTTCTTTTACTACCTCCCCACGTGACGGTATGCGCTTATTTTCTCGCGGTCTGCCAACTTGTCTTTTATTTATCAGCGTGGCTGCACCGGCACAAAATCAGTAGGTATCTCCCACTCAGATTATGCTTGTAAAGGATTTATTGACTCCTCATATGTAGCCTTATATATCTTTACTAAATCAGTTTAAAACCTAGTGACTACAATATGTTATATTTAAAAGCCTTGAAACAACAATTGCATGACCATAAGGTAAACCAGAGAGTTCCCATTGTCTACAACTACATGTTCTGCTCCATAAATCAACCAAATCTTTTGTGCTTCCGTATGCAACCTCAAATGTGTGATCATCGATTCCGGTCACCGTCCATGTTGCACTTTTTCAATTCTTGTTATTTTATTTTCTGCCCAATTTGTAAGACTATGCGGCAAATCAACTATAAACTAATATGTTAATATTTTTAACAAAAAACAAATAATATTATATACTAGTTTTATATAAAAATATTACCTGCAATCTGTCTGCGATTAGAATATTATTTTTGTAGATATTCTCGAAAAATTCAACGAGCCCAATAATTAGTAGTTTTCTAGCATGTCGTGACAATGCATTGATAGACTCAGCGCTATTAGACGTCCTAATATTATAACGACTTCCTGAACAGTGTGCTCTTGCCTATTTTTCAAACCCGACATTTACTAAAGTATTTTGAACGCGTGGAAGTACAACGGTGAGTCTATAAAATCGCTCTTCAAAATCAGAAACTCTATAAGCTTTACAGGTCTGCTACCATAATGACTCGTAATTTTTTTCCTTTCATTGACTTTAACCACGGATTTACCATCAAATGACGACAATATTACCCGTGATATGCATGTGGAAAAACTGTTCTGATTGCCATATCAATTCAGGCAGCTCTATCAGATATAATTGCCAAATTTGGATTATCACCAATACAATCTTTAAGTTTTGATAAAAACCATTTCCATGGCTCTCCGCTCTCTGTTTTACCAACACCGTATGAAACTGGTAATATCTGATTGTTTCCATCCAAAAACATGGTGCCTAAAAACTTTCCCTTTAAATGTGACCCATCAATCACAATTAACGGGCGTAGAAATTGCATAAAACTTCGAATCTAAATAAATAAATAATGTTAGTATTATTAAATATTATTAAAAATCAAACTCAAATATTTACTTACCACTGCACCGATTGCGACAAATAACATTTCAAAACGTCCCATTGCTACCCGTACCCGGTTTGCTTCTTTCAAATCGTAGCAGTAAATAGGAAGATGCGAAAACGATTCTTTTGGAGATCCTTTTAAAAGTTCGAGCGCGTAAGCCTTACCACGCCAAGCTTACGTACGATATGCTAACTTTAAATCTCTTTTTAATATCATTCATAATTTCTTTACCCTGGTAAATTCGACTGCTATCTTTTAATTGGTATTTGATGATATGACCCAATACTTTTTTGTTTGCTTGACGAATATTGGAATAAGTTTGTGTTCTTGAACAAGTATGTACTGATTTAAAATATCTAACTTGAAATATACTTATATTTTTAAAACAATGGACACGGATACACCATTCGTAACTATCGTTACGACATGGCGCCTCAAATCTATTTTTCGATGATTTAACCACTTTATACTCAAAACATTCGGTAAGACATATCGTACCCAATTTCAGTTGTAATTCTTCTTTGTTGTTGAAACAATCACCTTCAGAAATAGTTGACAACTCAGAACTGGTATTTTTGAGTGGATTATTTGTAGGATCCGTTAATGACTCCGGTTGTAAAAAAATATATTTTCATGAACTTTATACTCGAAATGATAGGGAGACGGATCATCTTTTTCATAAATATTCTTATTTTTTATTTTCATAATCACATTCTTGCTTAACATCACTATAACTCTCATTATCCACAGGAATATCATTTAAATCATAATTAAACTTTTCAGTGTCGTTTGTAAAATTCAATTTTTTCTGGTGGACAGCAGAGCTATTACCAACAATATCAGATTCTTCACTGACGAATAACGTAAAATTTCGTTTTGACCATTAAGAACAACATTAATAAAATATAGTAAATCTTGATCATCAGAAATATCAATAAATGAGTATAGGTAGACATTTTATACAATAATCGTATATAACTTTGAATTCTCAGTTTTGAAGAAATAATATCTTTTAATTCAAGAAACGTTATATTACTAGATAAACTAAGAACATGTCTAACATATTTACCTTTTACTGGTAGATATTCTTCAACACCATTTATAAAATGCCATTTACCACCACTTCATAGTATGATATTAACTGATATTTCTACAAAATTCAGAGAATTTTAAGAAGAAGAATGAGAAGAAATGTAAGATTTGTTAAGTGTAAACATGGTATTATATAGGGGAAAATAAAATTAAATTAAAACTTTAAGTATTTAAAAAACAATAAATAATTAAAAATCTCGAATTTTTTTATTTAAAAAAAATAAATTTTAGGCGAGGAGAGGTATTTTCGTAAATATGGGCGAGGGATACACATAATCCCTCGCTGACTCAGCGAGGGATAGTCGACACGTCAGCGAGGTGTACACGTGGGCGAGGGATTATGCCTTTCCCTCACCGGGCACATTCTACTAGGCGAGGGTTTCCAATATTCCCTGACTCAACGAGGGATGCCACGTGTCATCTTTCGATTAGTTTTTTTTTTAATTTTCATTTTTGACTGGTTATTTTGGTAATTACGTTTGGTCAATTGGTTAATTTGATAATTTTCACCTAATTTAAATAAAAAGTATACAAATTCATGATATTTCATGTGGTTATTCATAATATGTTACATGAAAATCTCATGATCTTGATGATGTGTCACGAAGTTTAGTTGTGCTAATTGATTAATTAGTCAATTAGAGTTAACTAGTATTGAGTCCCCTCACGTTGCAGTGGGAGGTGTAAAACCGTAGCAAGTAGTACCAATGTCACATCACCGCCAACGAAATCAACATCAGAAAAGCTCATATTAAAATTAATAAAAATGAAAAAATAAAACCAAACGAAAAGTATACGTAAAAACATTAAACCACAAGCGTAAAACGTAAGACATTAAAACGATAACATTTAGAAAAGGTTCAAGGTTGACTTAGTTATCGTTTTTAATGTCTTACTTGCAGTTTAAAAAAGGATTCAAGTTAAATTGTTTTTAGTAGGATTATTGTATTTCTTACTTAGTTATCTTTTTTAATGAAAGTATACGAAATCAACACCAAAAGGTTTAGACTTTGCGACGGGACCGTTAAACGTGAAAAAAATAGGCGTAACAACCTTGAACCACACGTGCACGTTACGACGTGTTAGCTCTAAAGTTCTAGGCCGAAATGTAAAACGACAAATTTGTAAAAAATAAAAGTTATAAGGGACCAAAGTTAAAAGCGAAATTTATAAGGATTAAATTGTAAAAGGTGTGAAAGTATTGGGTTTAAAAAAAACTAAAAGAATTAGATAGTTGTACTTTATACATAAAAATATATACATATAAGTTGGTAATCAGAATATACTAGTATTAAATCCCACCGCGTCACGATAGGGGCATAAAAACATGCCAAGTAAAAATATTGTGACTATCGTAGCCAAGGAAAAAAGAGTATTGCGACTTGAGTATATTGACCAAAATAGTGGATTTCAAAAACATGACAATTATCAAATTCTAATGCCACCTCAGCATCTCTAAAAACAAATTTATTACAATCTTTTTTTTTTAAAACGACGCTAAGATAAGCAAAATACAACAATCCTACTAAAACAATTTAACATGAATCCTTTTTTAAACTGCAAGTAAGAAACAAAATACTAACATTTAGCATTCAGCTACTGTAAAGTCTAAACCTTCCTAGTGGGTCAGTTGTGGTCATTTCACCATCTTGCAAAGATCAATATATTAAAAAAAACGAACAATAAATACAATATAGATAAAACATATAAGCATACGGCATACCTTCATTCACCAAAAGGAAAAAACAAATCGATAAAATAAAAATTTAGATGTTCAGACTTCAAAATATAAAATCTCGGTTTTGGTCCCTGTGTTTTGCAAATTGACTCCACTTGAGTACCAACGTTTATTTTGTCTCCATTTGAGTACCAAATTTTAAAAAAGTTGTTTGTTTGAGTACCAAATTTTAAAAAAGTTGTCTGTTTCAGTCCTTTTGACTAACGGTGTTAACATTTTCTGTTAAATTTTTTTAAAAAAGACCAAAATACCCCTACGGGCTATAAATATATCACCGTCTCCACCACACACCACATACCACCACCACCGCCACACACCACCGCCACCACACACCACCACCACCACACACACCGCCGACACACCCCCATCTCCGGCGAAACGTACGGTGGGATGAGGATGTCCGATTGCCAGGAAGCCATTAACGGTTGAGAAGTTGCAGGTGACATATACGGGGACGAAGAAGAAATCAGCCTCAGATGGGTCTAACGTCCGTACAAATGTTAACACCGATCTAGCTTGAATCAGTACAATCTAAATTCAATTTGGAAGATTAATAAGTGAAACCCCACTGTTATCACCAAATCAATTAGGTCAAGCAAAATCCCCAATTGTTAGATCACAAATCGAATAATCAAAACCCTAGATACCCAGATCGGAAAATTCACCTGAAGCAGCAGTTCCGGCGACAACAGCCTGCATATACCTCTCCGGCATTTCACCAGCAGCACCAATAACCCCACCTTGAACCAACGCATCAGCAATACCCGACAACCCGACGGCGGCAACCGACGCATAAAACCCACCGTAAACTCCGACCCGACCCTTAACATACGTCACATCCATCACCGGAACCACAAGCAACGACACCACAAACAGCCCAAGACCCACGTTGATCCTCACAAAGGCGTTTGATTTGTGCGAGTAGAAGACGATGAACAACAGGCATATGAGGTCGACGACCATGTAGACGACGGCGAAGACGCGGTCAACGGATGCGTCGGGGTAGAGGTAGGAAAAGTAGTCAACGGCGGTGGTGTGTGGTGGCGGTGGTGGGTGGTGGTGGTATGTGGTGTGTGGTGGAGATGGTGATATTTTTATAGCCCTTAGGGGTATTTTGGTCTTTTTACAAAATTTAACAGAAAATGTTAACACCGTTAGAAATTTGGACTGAAAAAGAGAACTTTTTCAATCTTTGGTACTCAAATGGAGACAAAATAAACGTTGGTACTCAAGTGGAGTCAATTTGCAAAACATAGGGACCAAAATCGAGATTTACTCTATATTTTTTAAAAATTGATATATTTAAAAATTAGGTTACTTGTAATTGAAACACTCCTATAATTTTAATAACCTGATTGAAAGCATATGAAATTATCAGTAACTTTATTTGAACAAATAAATATATGAGTAACCTAATTAAAACACGTAAAACTTGTTTTTTTGTTTTTTTTATCTTATAAAGCTTCGGATTATATTCAATTAAGTTCAAAATGTTTAACAATGGAGGGTCTCGGTAGAGGCGAACAAAAAACCGGTTCCCGAACCGGTTCGGGAAAAAAACCGAAACCGGTTTTGGGCCCAAACCGATTTGGCCCAAAGCGGTTTCAACCGGGCCCAAACCGCCGGTTGGTGATCGGTTTATAGTGTTGGTGATTCAAACCGGTTTCAAACTGGTTCCCAAACCGGTATCCAAACCGGTTCTCAAACCGGTCCCCAAACCGGTTTTCAAAAAACTAGTTGTTATCCAACGGCTATATAGCCGTTTGGACCCACTTCTGACCGTTTTTTGTGGTTTTTTTACCATTATACCCCCATTAGGTTAGTATATATATGTATTGATGTTTTGGTTGAATCACAACAACTTAAAATGTTCTCTACTCTCAAAGTTTCACAAAAACGTTCAATACTTTCATTCTCTTACAAAAAACTCTCTCAAATGGCTTCATCAAGTGCTCAATCTTCCATTGGTTGTGATGCGTCTTCAAGCAACGTGATGGTAGCAATCCTTCCAACGAATAGGAACATCAAAAAATGGTGCAATTACGATTTATGTCAAATGACAAGCGGTCCGAACAAGGATCGCTGCAAGTTTTGCCATAAGTTTTTCCATAAAGATGCAAACACAACGTTGAAAAATCACATTTCAAATAAATATTGTAAGACGTTGAAAGATGAACCGTCTCAAGGTCAAGCTTCGATGACAAACAAAATAAATGTTTGGGCTTATAACGTTGATATGGTTCGGGAGCAAATGACGCATTTTGTAATTCAAGAAAGTTTACCATCCAAACGACAATATTAATAACAAAAATTTTAAACAAAATTAATAAATATGATTTAATTAATATTAAAATAAACCCGAACCGGTTTGGGCCCGAACCGGTTTCCAAACCGGCCCAAACTAGTTTAATAGGTTTGTGTGTTATGGCCTTGAAACCGTTTAAGACCCGAACCGATTTGGAGCCAAACCGGTTTTGATTTTGATTGACCAGTTTGGACCCCAAACCGGTTTGAAAAAAAACCCGGTTTGTACATTTCTAGCTCTTGGTATGCTTGATTAGAGTGCATGCTCTTGAGAGAGGGCACCTGGATCCGATCCCCCCTCCCTCCCCTCCCCTCCCCTCCCCTCCCCTCCCCTCCCCCAAATCTTTCTTTTGTTTTTTTTTTCTTTCAACATTCATACCGTTACTTTTTTTTTATATAATTCTTTTTTATTGATGTTGAATAGCAGCTCTGTCAGCTAGGATTTTAAGCTGATGTGGGCGAGGGACCCGTCCAAT
The DNA here is from genome assembly GCA_024085815.1 of Flaveria linearis. NCBI lineage: Eukaryota > Viridiplantae > Streptophyta > Magnoliopsida > Asterales > Asteraceae > Flaveria > Flaveria linearis. Next base: position 28,159,751 of record CM044005.1, read on the forward strand.
CCCTCACTGACATGATGCATCCCTCGCTGACGTGGGCGAGGAGCGGGTCAAATCCCTCGCCTACTCCTCGCCGTGTGTTTTTTTTCAAAGTAAACGAAAATATACACGTGGGCGAGATATTGGACACGTGGGCGAGGAAATATCGGGCGACGTGGGCGAGGGTTCATGACTTTTCCTCGCCTGTGGGCGAGGGTCAAAGTCAACGTTTCATTTTCGTATTATTTTTAGTCAATGGTTATTTTGGTAAATAGAGTTGGTCAATTGGTTATTTTGGTGATTTTCCAAAAAAATAATGTTAGTTCTTTTTTCTCGTCGAAGCGAATAGCAATAGCCATAAAGATATGCTTTTGTATCCTAGCTTATTTTAAGATTCGACCATGTTGCGCAGAAACATAACATTATTATATCTCAATCGTGATACTGCTCCGGGTACTTCATGTTCTTGTTACATGTGGTATACAAGCAGCCCTATATGTCATGATTTTAATTTAATTATCAGCCAATGAGATATTTTGTGCCCAGACAGGTTGTTTATCATGGGCATTATTTTTTCTAGATCAACGATAATTTAATTCAAATAATGATAAGCTTTAGAAAAAAAAAGTTTAAAAACGACAGGGAATTATTTGTTTTTACATGATTTTAATGATTTTTATTTGATCACGCTGGGAATAAAGATTACTTACGTAGGTATCTTTGCAAGCTCAAGTTCAATGATTTGGAATGTTGTTTCTTGTCACGTAGGAAGGAGGAAAAACTATATATACACATAAATATATGTTAAGGCGTTTTTTTCTAACCAAAACCGAAAAATATATTAAAAGAATCGTAAAAACGACAGTAAGATAAGATGAACATATCACTTCAATAAAAAAAATCAAAAACAAAAAAATGGTTTTGTAATCAAGTCGTCGCTACTAGTAAATTCATTTTAAAAAGAAAATCGAAGTATAGCGAATGTATTATTTAGAGTTTAAACGAATATCATAACCACGTCTTTGTATAGAACAATAATAATTTTATAAAATTTACAAGTATGTTACGAACTCTTTGATTCCAAAACTATTTAGTAATAATAGTTACTCGGATTCTAATGAACTTATATCTGGTGTTGATTGAAGAGATTGTCATGGAACACATGTTGCGTGTGCAACATGCCCGTTCATGGTCATTTTTTATGAACACGTTTATAGGCACGAGTAGGGTTAAGGACAAGCATCTTGCCTCCCAAACATTTATTTATTTTTTGGTTTTTTTTTCATTTTTATATTGAGGGACTTATGTTTACTAAACTTTAAAATTTTATAAAGTTTATAAAGTTTTACAATAAAGCTTTTAAGAAAACTAAGTAATATATATATATATGTTTAAGAATTTTGTAAGAATCTAGAAAATTAGAGGATTTAATAACTTTCTTAAAAAATATAAAAAATGTACGAATTGTTTCAGAGAAAGAAGTCTTTATGGCTTCGAGTGAATACAAGGAGAATTCTCTTTATCTTGATTTGCAGTTCCTCCTAGAAGGCCTATTGATTTGTGGCTCTAATGGCAATTTTTTAGGCCGATGTATCATTCTCTCTTATAGTTGTAAATGCAAAAGCATTCATTGTCTCACACCTTCACGTATGATCAAACACCATTATCACAAGACAGGCACATATATGGTTTTATCCTAGTTGATCCGTTTAAAGAAATTTGGAATGAAAAAATAAACCATAAAAAGATCGGTTCAGACCTCTAGACACTTGATTGTCATAAATCGACGAGGATGAACTCACTGCATTGTTCATGATTTATTATCACCAATTCCGTTAATGTCTAAAAGGATGGCAAGGAAACTGAGCCGTGTTGGACACCATAGATGTGACAACCCGAGTTTTTCCATTTTATTATTATAATACTAATAATAATAATAACAATAATAATAATACTAATAATAATAATAATAATAATAATAATAATATTAATGATAATAATAAAGTTCAAGGGGTATTTTTGCCAATTCCGAAACTTTAAATGAAACTTTCTAACATGAAATGATAAAACATAAACTCCAGGGACCAAATCTGTAATTTTTAATTTTCAAACCCAACCCCCCGCCCATTCCCGTGTTTCCGGCCACTGTCTCCGGCCAAATTCCGGCCAAGCGCCGGCAACCACCAAAACCACTTAAAAACTTGATTTTAACACCCCAAATTACACCGAATCGTTTTGTAAACAAGATTCGAACCTGAAGCACTGCTAAAACGCGTTTAATCAGTCAAACAACGGTAATAATCTTTTCCACTTTATCAATCGACCGTTAAACGGCTAAATCACCCACTAACACACCACTTTAATCAAATTAAGTCAACATGAACGTTTCTATATCCATTCCAATCGAATACAACCCGAACTCACACCTGAAACACACACGAACATTAAAATCGATCACCTCCTTTTTCTGCGACCTGCAACTAATCAAACCCCAACCCCCGAGCCTTATCTTCTGCAATTAACATAGGGCTATTGATTATAAGCCTCATTCGAAGCTTTCTGTGCAAACAATTTGATTTCCATCGACGTTTGATCCACATTCGACTTCGAGTTATATCGCGACCTGTTCTTCGAAGTGTTCAGCATCAATTCGAAACAAAACAGGTAATTGAATACATCATGCTACTCGTGTTATCATGGGGAATAAAAGCCCATGAATCTGGTCATTAACAGAATCAATTCGGGGTTCAATTTGATTGATTTCGAATTAGGGTTTCGATCGAATTGGGGAAACTGGGATAGTTGACTTAAAAACAAATCAAACCAACAACCACCGCGGCTGCGGCCTTTGGTTCACTGGTTCTGTGCATGCATTCTATCCGGGAGGTCCCAGGTTCGAACCCGGTTACCTCAACTATTTTTTTAGCCATTTTAAGCCTCAATAAATATAGAAAAATTCTTAAAAATTATAAAAATAATTTTTATAAACTATTCTTATTTAAAAGGTTACATAAATATTTCCTGTGAATTTATTTTATCTAAAAACCTTAATAACTTTTATAAATTATTATCTACTAACAACCATTTTTATAAAAATGAACACAAGATCGTGTTTAATTAAAGAATAACCGTGAAAATTGTAGAAATTATACAACTTGTAATCATAATTATTTACGAGTTACTTCTTATAAAATTATACTTTAATTCATTAAAATTAAATATATAAATCACAAAGTTTATAATTAAACTTAGATATATAAAACCGATCGTGTGCGTCAAACCCAAATCGACTCAAATCCAACCAAATGTTTAATTCGTGTTGCGCATATCTTAAAGACGTAATTACCATTAATAATAGGTATTGCCCGTGTTTGATCGTGTATTGTCTTATTCTTTGAAGCTCTTGTTACTTTCATTACATCAATTCAAGGTGAGTTTATAGCCCCACTTTTACTTATATACTCTTTTGGGGGAGAGAAACATGTTGTTTTCATAAACGTTACATTACATTGGATTTTTGTAATACTGCATATACTTGATACTATGGTGTTATACTTGCCCAACGGACCATTAATATGGACTTAGCGAGGTAATTGTTAGTAGTACTACTGGGATTGACATACCCCACCCGAGCTAGTCGCGCTAGCACAACGTTCGTCAAACGGGTGAACGGTTAGCCTAATTACAAGTGTTGTGGTGTGTGATCCACATCCGGGCCTGTTTATTTATTTGATTACATGTCAGCTCGGCCGCGATTTCATACACATAGTGATCATTATGGATTAGCTACCCACTATATGCTTTAATTATATAATCCGGGGATTTCATTATACTTATCGGATTACATAATCCAGGGATTTCATTATACTTATCGGATTACATAATCCGGGGATTTCATTATACTTATCGGATTACATAATCCGGGGATTTCATTATACTTATCGGATTACATAATCCGGGGATTTCATTATACTTATCGGATTACATAATCCGGGGATTTCATTATACTTATCGGATTACATAATCCGGGAATTTCATTATACTTATGGGATTACATAATCCGGGGATTTCATTATACTTATCGGATTACATAATCCGGGGATTTCATTACTGATACCTACTGTTTTTTTTGATAAACCAGTGAACTCACCAGTCTTGTACTGAGATTTTGCATGTTTTCTCTCAGGACATTGATGTGGCACGTTTAGGAGCACAACATCTACTGCATGTCATCCAGCATTCATCACAAACTTTTTTCAAGATTAAATCTTCATTTATTATGTATAAACTGGATTGGACGCGTGTTTACGTGTTCCAAACTATTGTTAAAAGTTATCTTGTTTACGCTTCCGCAATACTTAAATATAATTGGATTGTTTCATTATTATTAAGCAATCTATCTGTTTTGTAATTATCGAGTCGTTTGATGTATTTGATGCTTATCTGAGATCCTGGTTATGTCACACGCCTGACGGTAAAACCCCGTTAGTGGATTTTGAGGGTGTGACAATAGATTCAACACTTTATTAATTTGTGTTTGGAGGGAGGGGGTGTGATTAGGGTTTTGGATGTTGGTAGAATTTTTTTTAAAAATAGGTTTTTTTGAGAGAGAGAGTTGACAAGAGGGGTTTTTCTTTTTAAGTTTTGACATTAGGGGTACCCGCCCCTGTCATGGGCGGGTTCTCGGTCTCGGTCAACGTGTCACAGAGGCTGTCAAATCAAACTCAAAACTCGCCCCTGCCATGGGCGAGTTCTCAAAAAGCAAAAATTATTTTTCGATGGTGAGCAAAAACTGAATCATGACTAGTATATTATATATGTTAACGAAAAATATTGACATATAAATACTTGAGAGTATAAATAGTATTTTTTAAAAACATAAAACCTTGAACTTCAGAGAGATGAAATGTATGTCTATATAAATACAAGTTGTTTTAAGTTTTAACATCATTATAGATAAATTTGACTTGTCATTTTGATTAGTTTGACGTATGATAAGGAATAATAGTTGCTAATTACAAAAAACATCCTTTAAGTTTATATAAAGTTGCAGGTATCGTCCTTTATCTTTAAAATGTACTCTAAACATCATTTATGTTAACATTTTGTAACAGAATTCGTCCTTTAGACTAACTGTCGTTAACTTTTTCAGTTAAGTCAAGGGTAATTTGGTCTTTTTACCTTTAAAGGACTATTAATGTAGACTTTTTCAAACGTAAAGGACGTTTTCTGCAACTCTTTTATTTTATATAATTTATGTATTTTTACAATAATACATCTACATATTATTTTTAAATAAAACAATATATATTATTTAATTATTATCATCCACGTATTATCTGTAAATATCTATTGTATAATTTATATTATTTATTTATTTATATTATAAATACGTGGATGAAAAAAATAATGTGTATATATATATATATATAAGACGTGAGTGAATATAATGAATTAGCTATACGTGCATGAAAATATTTAATATATTTAATTATGTATGAATTTATATGTGTCACACCCTCAAATTCCGGTCTGGAATCTATCACGGAGGGGTGAACAAACAGGATCGAACACAGTAGTTACACATGAGATGCAGTTATCTATATGATAAGTTTTAGATAACCATTTCATTAATAATCAGAGCATTAGATATTATACGCAGCGGAAATAAATACATATATTGTTTCTTAACAATACGTCTAATCATGTCTTATCAATAACCGATATGTATCTGGAGCTCTTATATGATCCTACGTGCATGTCCATAAGCTCCTAATAGATACCTGAGAATACATGTAAATCAAGTGTCAACACAGGGTTGGTGAGTTCATAAATAAACACAATGATAAATCGTCAATTATCATCCAAAGAAAGATTTACTTTGTGAAGATACGGAACCCTTTTATAAGGTGAACCCGCTATCCCACATACTTACTAAGTACAAGCCCAACAAATCCTTCACATTGAATTTGTCCATGTATAATAGTTTATTTGCATATGGATAGCCTGTCGGAACCCTTTTATAAGGTGAACTCATTATCCCACACACAAGCACCAAGCAAAGCACCATCATGGTTCATAAAACAAAAGGGCATGTTTCATCCCAAGAACAGTAAGTAATATCACAAATAAAAGTTCCATCTCAAAAGAACATGCCTCATCCCAAAACCAAAGTAAAGGGAAACACGAGAACTCACAAAATAATCTGAAATTTAAATCACGACATGTATTCCAGCCCCAAAATATTTAAATCATTAAAAAGGGGAGCAATTACGAACTCACCTCAGTTCTTGTGTGTTGTTGACAAGCTAGTAATTTCCTGCTAAGGAATTATATTTCACGTAAGCAAACAGATACAAATCCAAAACCTAAATAAATTAGATCTTGAACCTGGTGTTCAATTGATCTAGGTTTTGGTTTTCTAGGATTTGTTATAAACATTAAATCATTTAATTATTTTTGTTAATAATTAATGATTTATATAAAATTTAATTAGTTTAATAATGATTTTGACATATCATTATATTCTAATTAAATTATAGACGTTATATAAACATATAAGTTTATATTTAATTTTTGTAAGATTTTATAAATATTTAAATTTATAAAATCTAATTTGTATTTATATTATCAAAATAAATCCCTAAATAATATAATATCCATTAATAATTTGATTGTTTTAATTTATATTTAAAAACCCATTTTTGTATGGATAACAATTTATAATACATGTAATAATTTATAATACATGTAGTAATTATTTACATAAATAATTAGGGTTTTTAAATAATTGAATTACTACAATTTTTTTATGATTTATCATTAATTAAAATGATATGGTGTTCAATTAATGAATTAATACTTTAAATCATAATTTAAAGTCTATTTTTATAAAAATGGGTATTTTATAATAATTTAAATGTTATTTTATAAATTTTATTTAAAGTATTTTTCATTAAATAATTTACAAAAATTTAATTAAGGTTTTAAAAATAACAGATATTTTTAAAAATTATTTTTATAATTTTTAATAATTTTTATTTAATTTTAAAGTCACTAAAAGCTTTAAAAAATGTTGGGAGGTACATGGTTCGAACCCGTGACCTCCCCCTTCACAACCCCGTGCACAACCAGTGAGCCAAAGGCTCCTCATCGAACAAAAGCCCACTCTAATTACATTTAACAACAGTTTTTAGTTTATCCCCAAATCTCATGAACCCTAGAACACCAATCGATCAAATTGAGCGTTTAATCGTTTGTAATAATGAATGGATTCATGGGGCTTTTGTTCCCCATGATAAATCGAGCAAATGGATGTATTTAATTTACCAGGAAAAAGCCGAATTGATGATGTTCAATTGATGAACAAGCCGCGACAATACCACGATCGATTTCAGTGGCAATTGTTGATACTAATCAAATTGCTTCCACAGTTAGCTTCTAACGAGGTCAAAGATCAATTGCCCTCTATCAATTTCATGAATTGAAACTTTTAATGTGGAATTCGACTGAGTTGCAGGTCGCAGAGGAGGAGAGAATCGAATTCGAAGATTGGAGGTGTTTCTGGTGTAATTGAGATTGTTGTTAGCTTAGTTATCTTTATAGCATGGTGTGTATACAATTAATTCGATTATCTTAAAGTCTTGAATGCGATTCCAGATTGTAAAGGATCCGACAACCTTCACGTGGTGGTTAGATCGCACCCATGATCTGGTTTTTCTAATTGATGGTGGTGTTGAGTTCGATTCTCGATCGAGAACGGTTCGTATAATTTAATTGGGTTAAAAATGATGTTTATTTGGTGTTCGGGTGTTGCCGGAGTTCGGCCGGAGGGTGGCCGGAGAAAGGGGTCGACGGCGGGGGGGTTGGTTTTTAAGAATTTACACATTTAATCCCTGTAGTTTTACATTGTTTTAATTTTGTGTTTTAAACTTTCAAACCTTTTAAATCAAGTTTTAAAAATTACAAAATAGTCCCTGGACTTATTAAATCAATTTTATAAATTTTTTTTTTTAAATTATTATTAATAATAATATTTTCATTATTATTATTATTATCATTATAACATTATTATTTCTAATAATAATATTATTATTAGTATTATTGTCATTATTTTTATTATTATTAACATTATTATTAAATAATAATAAAAATATAAAAACAAATTTGTAAAATCACATATTATATAAAAAAAAATTTCGGGTTGTCACATCATCCCCCTGTTAGAGGAATTTTCGTCCCGAAAATTAAGATGTACTCGCAATATTTTTTTTTTTGAACAAGTTAGAATACTTGTATATCATTTTGTCATCTCATTCCCAAATGAACTCAGGACCACGTCGGGTGTTCCATCGTACTTTGACAACCGGAATCTTGCTCTGAATTTAAGAAAACTGGTTTTTCGATTAAATTCAGCAAGACACGAGTACTAAGGAAACAAGTATCTAAGTTTAAGCATATAACTTCTTAATCTTAGTCAATCTCTAACTAAGGCAATTTACTTTGTGCAACCATTGTGTGTGTGGCTATAGGCTAGATGCAATTCCTAACTCAGTATAACCAATGGCTCTGATACCAATCTGTCACACCCTCAAATTCCGGGTCTGGAATCTATCACGGAGGGGTGAACAAACAGGATCGAACACAGTAGTTACACATGAGATGCAGTTATCTATATGATAAGTTTTAGATAACCATTTCATTAATAATCAGAGCATTAGATATTATACGCAGCGGAAATAATACATATATTGTTTCTTAACAATACGTCTAATCATGTCTTATCAATAACCGATATGTATCTGGAGCTCTTATATGATCCTACGTGCATGTCCATAAGCTCCTAATAGATACCTGAGAATACATGTAAATCAAGTGTCACACAGGGTTGGTGAGTTCATAAATAAACACAATGATAATCGTCAATTATCATCCAAAGAAAGATTTACTTTGTGAAGATACGGAACCCTTTTATAAGGTGAACCCGCTATCCCACATACTTACTAAGTACAAGCCCAACAAATCCTTCACATTGAATTTGTCCATGTATCATAGTTTATTTGCATATGGATAGCCTGTCGGAACCCTTTTATAAGGTGAACTCATTATCCCACACACAAGCACCAAGCAAAGCACCATCATGGTTCATAAAACAAAAGGGCATGTTTCATCCCAAGAACAGTAAGTAATATCACAAATAAAAGTTCCATCTCAAAAGAACATGCCTCATCCCAAAACCAATGTAAAGGGAAACACGAGAACTCACAAATAATCAGAAATCACGACATGTATTCCAGCCCCAAAATATTTAAATCATTAAAAAGGGGAGCAATTACGAACTCACCTCAGTTCTTGTGTGTTGTTGACAAGCTAGTAATTTCCTGCTAAGGAATTATATTTCACGTAAGCAAACAGATACAAATCCAAAACCTAAATAAATTAGATCTTGAACCTGGTGTTCAATTGATCTAGGTTTTGGTTTTCTAGGATTTGTTATAAACATTAAATCATTTAATTATTTTTGTTAATAATTAATGATTTATATAAAATTTAATTAGTTTAATAATGATTTTGACATATCATTATATTCTAATTAAATTATAGACGTTATATAAACATATAAGTTTATATTTAATTTTTGTAAGATTTTATAAATATTTAAATTTATAAAATCTAATTTGTATTTATATTATCAAAATAAATCCCTAAATAATATAATATCCATTAATTATTTGATTGTTTTAATTTATATTTAAAAACCCATTTTTGTATGGATAACAATTTATAATACATGTAATAATTTATAATACATGTAGTAATTATTTACATAAATAATTAGGGTTTTTAAATAATTGAATTACTACAATTTTTTTATGATTTATCATTAATTAAAAATGATATGGTGTTCAATTATGAATTAATACTTTAAATCATAATTTAAAGTCTATTTTTATAAAAATGGGTATTTTATAATAATTTAAATGTTATTTTATAAATTTTATTTAAAGTATTTTTCATTAAATAATTTACAAAAATTTAATTAAAGGTTTTAAAAATAACAGATATTTTTAAAAATTATTTTTATAATTTTTAATAATTTTTATTTATTTTTAAAGTCACTAAAAAGCTTTAAAAAAATGTTGGGAGGTACATGGTTCGAACCCGTGACCTCCCCCTTCACAACCCCGTGCACAACCAGTGAGCCAAAGGCTCCTCATCGAACAAAAGCCCACTCTAATTACATTTAACAACAGTTTTTAGTTTATCCCCAAATCTCATGAACCCTAGAACACCAATCGATCAAATTGAGCGTTTAATCGTTTGTAATAATGAATGGATTCATGGGGCTTTTGTTCCCCATGATAATCGAGCAAATGGATGTATTTAATTTACCAGGAAAAAGCCGAATCGATGATGTTCAATTGATGAACAAGCCGCGACAATACCACGATCGATTTCAGTGGCAATTGTTGATACTAATCAAATTGCTTCCACAGTTAGCTTCTAACGAGGTCAAAGATCAATTGCCCTCTATCAATTTCATGAATTGAAACTTTTAAGGTGGAATTCGACTGAGTTGCAGGTCGCAGAGGAGGAGAGAATCGAATTCGAAGATTGGAGGTGTTTCTGGTGTAATTGAGATTGTTGTTAGCTTAGTTATCTTTATAGCATGGTGTGTATACAATTAATTCGATTATCTTAAAGTCTTGAATGCGATTCCAGATTGTAAAGGATCCGACAACCTTCACGTGGTGGTTAGATCGCACCCATGATCTGGTTTTTCTAATTGATGGTGGTGTTGAGTTCGATTCTCGATCGAGAACGGTTCGTATAATTTAATTGGGTTAAAAATGATGTTTATTTGGTGTTCGGGTGTTGCCGGAGTTCGGCCGGAGGGTGGCCGGAGAAAGGGGTCGACGGCGGGGGGGTTGGTTTTTAAGAATTTACACATTTAATCCCTGTAGTTTTACATTGTTTTAATTTTGTGTTTTAAACTTTCAAACCTTTTTAAATCAAGTTTTAAAAATTACAAAATAGTCCCTGGACTTATTAAATCAATTTTATAAATTTTTTTTTTTTAAATTATTATTAATAATAATATTTTCATTATTATTATTATTATCATTATTAACATTATTATTTCTAATAATAATATTATTAGTATTATTGTCATTATTTTTATTATTATTAACATTATTATTAAATAATAATAAAAATATAAAAACAAATTTGTAAAATCACATATTAATAAAAAAAAATTTCGGGTTGTCACAATATGTATATATAATACATGGATCAAAACAATAATATATATTTATCGTATATAAATAAAAAAGGGCGTACCTGGTGCTGCAAAGAGCTTCCGCGTTCGCATGGTCCAGGGAGGGTCCGTCCCATTTAAGGGAAGATGTACGCGGTCTTTCCCCCACATTTTTGTGGGGAGACCGTTTCCACGGATCGAACCTGAGACCTTTGGTCTCTTAGGAACAGCTTCAACCGCTGCGCCAAGCCCCGCCCTCATTTTTATCTAACTCTAAACACTGTTTTATTATTTATCTAACTCTAAATAAAATTATATATTTTATCTAACTCTAAACACTGTTTTATTATTTTATTATTTATATAATTTATATATATATATATAATATGTGGATAAAAATAATTAAATTATATGTATATATATTCGTTATATAAAAATCATATGTATATGTATTCTTATAAAAATACATAAATTAAATAAAAGATAAAAAAGTGACAAAACACATCCTTTATGTTTGGAAAAAATACATTAATAGTCCTTTAGAGTCAAAAAGACCAAATTGTCCTTGACTTAACGGAAAAACTTAATGGCAGTTAGTGTAAAGGACGATATCTGTTACAAAACGTTAACATAAAGGACGTTTAGAGTACTTTTTAAAGATAAAGGATGATAATTGTAATTTTATATAAACTTAAAGGACGTTTTTTGTAATTTTGTCTAAAATTTATTACACAACAAATAATCATATTTTAAAGTTAAGTATAGCAATGTAGAGGGTTAGATGCATTATTATAATCAATAATATTATCAGAGACTCGTTAAAAAATTAAAACTTAAAAGTTATATACATTATTGTGTCACACCCCAACCTTGACGGCGGAATCGTCGAGGCGTGAGAGTTACGATTGTTCACAGCCACATAACGCTATTGCCTGAAACATGTTAAAATTAAAAGGTCAACATATTGTTGGTGAGCATTCTATAGTTTTGAATACATAAGTATATAAAAGATGACAATTCATGTTGTAAATTAGAGAACAAGGTAACTAGGGATGTAAGACAGAATGTACAATCAAACCTTGACAAAGTTTTACAAGTTCTCAAACGCTTACAAGTATATACGATTAGCTAAGTGTACTTGGATCAACTAAGCAGGCTTGTCAGGCCCATAGATCTATGACGTCGCCAGGCTAGCAATAGTTAATGATTGTACATGTATTCGACATTACATGGTAGCTACAAGATTCAACTAATCACAACACACAAGCAAATTGCCATAAGTTTACAAGAATCAAACGTGTTTACAAGTGCTACGTTTATAATGTAACATGTTTCACCCAAAAGTGTGTGAAATAATAAAATGGGTATAGAAATACTCACTTGGCGATTAAGTATATATTGGATGATTAATAAGAAATAATAACCAGCGTCGTTTCAACGAATTCCTTTACAAGGCACCTAAAACGTATTTATTACAATATTAATAATAAGTTTAACAATTAAACGTGAATTAGGGTTTTAGATGGAATTTGAGGTTATTTTTATAAATAAAGTTGATAAACGATTATTTATACTTTGTTTGATAACGGATGTATCATTTATACAATTTTCAAGGAAATTTAATCCTTTATAATAATTTGTGAAATTTAACTATGAAATACATATAATTTCTACGAGAAATTCATAATTACGTTTACATCGTGACCAATAATAATTTAATCTTTTAAACTATTATTTAAAGTCTATTTTTATAAAATAAACTAAGTATAATATTTGTAACTTAATATTTTATAAAAATATATTAAAGTATTTAAGGTTATAATTTAAAAAAGATACATAGATAATTTTAAAAATAAACAAAGTTTACAAAACGATTTTTTATAATTTTTAGAAATTTATTATAATTAATTTAAGGCTCAAAAAGCTATTAAAAAAATAATGGGGTGGCCGGGTTTCGAACCCGCGACCTCTTGCTTAACATGGAGCGCAGGAACCAGTGGAACAAGGGCCTAAGCCGCGATAAGGTTCGGTTTTAATTTCTTTTAAACACCAATTGCAATTCATCCCCAATTCACATAAACCCTAGATTTGATTTTATCCAAATTGAGGATCAATTCGAATCTGTTAATGTCTACATTCATGGGGCTTTTGATCCCCATGTAAAATCGAGTACAATGATGCTCTTAATTACCTGATTCGATGTTAATTCGATAGAGTACAAGATTAAGAACAGCCGCGGCAATGGAGATATTGATTCGAGATGATTTTGTTGATAATAATCAAATTCTTTGCACAGACAGTTTCGAGTGATGATGATAAACAAAAGCCCTTTATCAATTTGAGTTTAGAAAGCTTGAAGATTGATGTTCGATAGAGTTGCAGGTCGCGATGAAGATGATGATTGATTTCTGTGTTTGTGTTTGTTTTTGGTGAAATTGGAACCTGAGTTCGATTAGGTGTTTATAAATGATCGTGTTGGTAGCTTTAATTTGTTTATTATTGTTGTTTGAGTGTATTATTGAGCTGTATCGAATTCGAGATAAAAGTGGAGATTATAGCCGTTTGTTTGACTGATTCAACCCATTTTTATGTTGGAATTCGATTCGAATTGGATCCAAGAAAACTTTCGGTGAGGTTGTGGGGTTCAGAATCGAATAAATTGGTTGATTTGGTCGGGAATTCAATGGTTTCGATGTGGAAGCTTTGGATTCGAATTTCCCGATGATTAATCGTGTTTAATGGGTGCATTGGGTTCGAATCTTGTCCACGAATGCATTAGAACCGGTTTTGTGAGTTGAAATTGAGTAATTTTATCGATTTGGCCTCGCCGGAGTTCGGCCGGAGACTCGCCGAAAAATCGAGGGGGAAAGCAGTGGGTTTTTTAAAATTTTACACAATTGGTCCCTGCGGTTTCAAATTTGATATTTTATGTCTTAAACTTCTTATTAAGTTTCCAAATTGACAAAAATGACCCTGGACTTTATTATTATTATTATTAACATTATTAATGTTATTATTATTATTATTAATGTTATTATCATTGTTATTATTATTATTAATATTATTATTATTATTATTACTATTATCATTATTATCATTATTATTCTTATTATTTGTTATTATTATTATTATTGTTATTATTATAATAATAATATTATTATTATTATTTGCAAAATACGAAATGTTACAATTTCACAGACTATATAGATGTATTATTGTATATTCATCATTGTACAAATTATATAGATGTATTATTTTATAGTTATACACTAGATGCATTATTATAATCAATAATATCATCTGAGACTCGTTATAAAATTAAAACTTAAAAGTTATATACATCATTGCACAAATTATATAGATGTATTATTGTATATACATCATTGTACAAATTATATAGATGTATTATTTTAAAGTTACACACTTTATATACAATACTACATCTATATAATCTGTGTAATGATGTGTATAACTTTCAAGTTTTAATTTTATAACGAGTCTCTGATAATATTATTGATTATAATAATGCATCTAACCCTTTACATTGCTATACTTAACTTTAAAATATGATTATCTATTGTGTAATAAATTTTAATTAGTTACTATTATTCCTTATCATACGTCAAACTAATTAAAATGACAAGTCAAATTTATCTATAATGATGTTAAAACTTAAAACAACTTGTATTTATATAGACATACATTTCATCTCTCTGAAGTTCAAGTTCTACGTTTTTAAAAAATACTATTTATACTCTCAAGCATTTATACGTCAATACTTTTCGTTAACATATATAATATACTAACCATGATTCAGTTTTTACTCACCATCGAAAAATAATTTTTGCTTTTTGAGAACTCGCCCATGGCAGGGGCGAGTTCTGAGTTTGATTTGACAGCCTCTGTGACACGTTGACCAAGACCGAGAACCCGTCCATGAAAGGGCGGGTACCCCTAATGTCAAAACCCAAAAAGAAAAACCCCTCTTGTCAACTCTCTCTCTCAAAAAACCTCATTTTAAAGAAAATTCATGTTGGTATGAAGAAGGGGGTGAAGTTTTTAACTTTTTTGGTTTTTTAATAGCAAGAGTATTCGTAGTTTATAAAAATACTAGCTTTAGTTGTCCGTGTATTACACGGAGGTGAATAGAAAATAAACACAAAAACATAAATAAAACTAAATGTATCATACGGGTTGGAAAAATAAAATTGATTAATTATTGATTGTTATTTATATAATACTAACTTTAGTAAACTCGTGTATTACACGAGTTAAAAAATAAAATATTAATTATCATGAAAGTTTATGAAGTATAAAATGATATTTTAAAATAAAATATGATTAAAATTACATATGAGTGATAATTATAAGTAATAATTTTAACTTTTATTTCCAAAAAAAATTAACCATTTTTTCCAAACAAACCGTATTAAAAATATCATTTTCAAAAGTTTCTTATTATAACTCCTAATTTTAATTATTTTTAGTTTATAAAGAAGTTTACTTTTTAAAAACATCAATTTTAAGATACTTCATATTTTTAAAAATGTTTGATATTTTAGAAAAACTCTTATTTTATAAAAACTTGTTTTCTAGAAATAACATTAGTAAAGAGGCATTTTTTTTAATTTATTAAGAAATATTATTAATCTTAAAAAAATTAATTTTAGGTAACTATTTAAGAGAAAAGAGATGCGGTAAAAATAAACTTAAGAGGCCTAAAAATGTGATAGGTATCCCCCAAATTACTCTTTTAGTATTATTATAGATAACAAAAATATTCCTAGTCTCAAAACTATAATTGCTATAAACCTATAAATGAAAATCAAATAAGATCGTAGGAAGAAAAGGGTTACGGATCGAAAATGATTTGTTTGTCAAACCACCTATACAGAACCATAATTAACTAAAGAAACCTAAACCATATGTTGTTACTATTTCACGATGATGTTGATTTTTTTGAAGAATATTAATAAAAACTTTATGAATGAAAGAGAAAATTACGCCATTGAATATCAAATAAATGATTTAACATTAACATTAAAAAAATAATAATGTAATAGAAGTTTCTAATTGACTTTATATCTGTGTTAGATGATTTACATTTATCACAGCAATTGTCAACGTCTTGCACGAATTGAATAGACATTAAATTAAACAAACGAATGTGAGAGCACGAGGAGGAAAATGAGAGAGTGAGATAGATAATAAATAGGGACCTACTAATGGTATGCTATTTTGATTATTTGAACACTCTGCTTACGGCCCGTAAGGTCTTTCGCGGGCCATAAGGAATGACGGCTAATCAAATCAGTCATTTAAAGTATTAGCGAGCCGTAAACAATGTTACGGTCAATAAAATAACGGCCCGTAAGACGATTAACGGCCCGCATCTTCACGGACCCTTTTTTTCATTTTGAATTATTTGGCGAGACGTATTATTCCTCGATTTTCATGAAATTTTATATTTATTACATTATTTGATATGATATAATATTTCTCGATATTCGTGTTAATTATTTGACGGGATGCAATATTCCATATCAAATACTATATAAACGTTAGTTTATAAATTTATTTCATAAAATCATTTTTACGATAAAACGTATATAAAATACAAATTCAACCGCGTTATTTGAAAGATTTAACGTTACAATGTCTATCTGGGATAGCAACTACTTATTCGGGTTGGAATCTAACTATTACTCCGACGAGGGTTGCGGTTATTACGGTAAGGGTGGTTCAAACTATTTAAGACAGTACGCGTCGAATTACAACGGGGATGACGGCGGCGATGACGGGGGTGATAAAGGTGGTGATAGCAGCGGTGATAATTTCTGGTTCCGGTAAAAGAGGTTTATACGACACCAATCAGGTTATACCATATCATTTTTAATTTTATTTTTATTTACTAATAACTAATTATAAATATTAAAATTCGCAGGTTTTCTCATCTCATGCAGAATTAGTTGATTGGGCAACTAACGTAGATCGAGAAAATGGGTTTGTTATTGTCACCCAACGTTCAAAAAGAAACTCGAGTGGTGTGGTGGTTAAAATATGGATGAAATGTGATCGGGGTGGTATATATATAAAGGAACGCCCACTCTTAGAAATAGTAGGACAAAAAAAATAAATTGTTAGTTTGAATTGCATAGTAAGTAAGAGATGAAGAGAGATGGATGGATAATAGTTGTTGTGGACGATACTCATAATCATGAATCTGCTGAACACCTGGAAGGACATGCATACGCAATGAGGCTCATCAAAAAGGAGCTTTTTACTATAAAGAATCTAACCGAGCAAAATATTGACACTTAAAACATTCTAGGCACGCTGAGGGAACAAAATCTCAATAACGTGTCCGGGTTACGAACCATATATAATCCTCAGTCAAAAATTAAAAAGTCTACCAGAATTGGGGAAACCCCAATGCAGGTTTTTTTTTCTATACTACAACAACATAAATATATTTACACCCCGCACATAGATGAACCGAAAAATACCGAAGATGAGGTTTTTTTACACATCTCACATCTCACACTTTATGGCGTGCCTATCCACACGTGTTGATGATAAATACAACATACAAAACTAACTTGTATAAAATGCCGTTTGTTCAAATGGTTGGTGTGACATCGATCCTAAAATCTTTTTCTATTAGTCACGCATTCATTGATTATGAACGTGAGGTCAACTTCAGATGGGTTTTACAGAAACTGAAAGAAACGTTAGAAGAAAAGTGTATGGAGCCCCGTGTTATACTAACCGACCAAGACCTCGTTCTGATGAAAGCGTCTGAAAAAGATTTTCCGAATGTTGTTTGATTACTTTGCATATGGCATATTTCGAAGAATATTGCTGAATATTGCTAAACATTGCCAGGCGAGTTTTTCAAATGTAGAGTGGGGTGCTTTTGAGCATGTTGGTCGGTACTTATTAACTTTGTCACGACGGACATATACACTTATAACTACGACCGCCTTTATCGCAGATTGATGCCCAATCATTCAAGTAAGTTTCCTAGTGTTATTTTTAAATATATATATATACACACATAAAAATAACTAAAATTATTTTAAATAGGAGTATTATTGTACCTCAAAAATAACTTGTTGGACCCCTACAAGGAGAGATTTGAGTCGGCGTGGATAAATAATAATTATAACTTCGGTCAGCACACAACGAATCGAGTTGAGAGCCAATATTCTTTGTTGAAAAGTTACCTTAAAGCAAGCAATAACACTCTGGATAAATTTATTCATTTTATCAATAATATTGTAGTTACGTAGGAAATTGCTATAAAAAAAGTTTTACCAAAAGCAAAATCATGCTTATGGTGCAACATAATCATAAAGTGCTTCAATTGCTACGAGGTAACGTTTCTATTGCAGCTTTAGATCTCTTAGTTGGTGAGATAAACAGGATTCATCATCTAATGACATCCAAAGAATCGTGTGGCTTCCATCTTTTACCAGCTGTGGTCTTTCGTGTGCTTGTAAATTAAACAATTACTTTCAAACAAGTGGATGTTCTTTTACATTTTAATTTTTATCATTAAAACTTTTTTTTATTTTTAATTTAAAATATTATTTTATAGGTCAATATATCACGCCCGATGCCATTGATGTTTTTTGGAGGAAGCTTGATTTTTCAATCGCGTATATTGTATGAGAGATTCAAGTAGATGTACATAAAGAGATGGAGATGATGACAAAACATTTACTTGTCCAGCCAGAAAACGTGAAAAAATATTTGATTAAAAATTTCAAATCGTACACTTATCCTTCAAAAACTAATCAAAAACCTCCAAAGTCCAAACACATACATGGGGTTGTCCAAAAAAGATAAGAAAAAAGACACAATATTAGTCCCCCCAGACATAATTCATATGTGCAAGATAAAGAAAATTTTAAAGTTTCGTTAGCATATTCAAGTTCTGTGATGAAGTCAAAATAAGGGTCTTTGCAGCGCAGTCAATCAATGTCTTTCAAATCAAGAGGCAAAGACGAATTATCCCAACAGACTTTCAGGATTTCATATATCCCGGGCGACGAAGAAAAAAAACAATTGTTATCGGTTTAGTGATTAGATTTCATCCTTGTTTTACTCGTATATTTTAGGTTCGGATGATGTTTTAACCGACGGCAACTATGGTTTTCGTGCTGTAGCACTCGCACTCGGATCTAGTGAAAATAACTGGCGTTTTATTCGTACGGAACTTATAGCTGAGTTGGATGTAAACGCACATAGGTACGCTGCAATGTTTCACGATATAGGGCAAACAAGGGACTCATTAGACTGGAAAGGGCTAGGTGCAGTTCCATTAAAAAACTGGATGACAGTACCACTAGTCGCAATCCTGATTGCTAGCAGGTTTCGAGTGCTTTTAATGTTTATATCTATGGGTAACTCCGCTACTTTTTTCCCGTTCTAGTTATCTGCTCTTGATATCAGTGAACACCATGTGATTGTGATTGCTTATGTTCACGGAAACCATTTCATTAGGCTTCCATTAGTATGTGACTATCCAATGCCTCTTTCGAGCGGATATTGAATGAATTATAAAACATAAAACGCTAATGATTGGGAGGTTATATACGAAATACGATTTCAAAAAAAATCATGAACTAAGGCCCGCAAACACGGTTAAACAAATAGATTTAATATAATTTATACATTTTTTATTCTAATCTATCAAATTTTCTGATGTAATATATATTTTTTGAATGTAATTTATTAATTTTTTGGATGTATATATATGTTGGATGTAATTTATTAATTTTTTGGATGTAATTATACATTTGTTGGATGTAATTTATTAATTTTTTGGATGTAATTATACATTTGTTGGATGTAATTAATTAATTTTTTGGACAATAAATGTAACTGATTTGAGATAATAGGTCATCAAAATAATAAACATTTAAATGTAATTGATTTGAGGCAATAATATTTACATTACATCATCAAAATATATAAAGTATTTTACATAAAAAGTAAATAAAAATACAGATATAATATATACTCTGGCGGTAGTTGGTCCTTCTTCTCATCACCAGCAGCCTCCTCACCACCACTTGCCTCCTCACCACCACTTGCCTCCTCACCACCACCAGCAGCCCCAGGCTGCCTAACAAAAGGAACCAACTCCGTCCGGGGGGGACGATACCCTGCTGAGTAGCTCACATGCTGTATAGATCCACCACTCCGACCGGTGCAATGGATCTCTAATAGAGGTCGCCTTAATGGCGCCCATCCACGGCTGATCGAATATCGTGGGCCTCCACCCCACCAAAGGAGTCGTCTTTGACTGCACCTCGTTAGTGTAAAAACGCACATCCTGCGTCTCCTCGTCTGTGTAAAACCCAAGGGTCACCGCCCACTTAGCCAGAGTAAACTCAAATCTGTTGCCCCCCAGCATAAATCAAACGGCAAGATGCACCCGGGGGTCGTCCGCCTCTGTCGCGGGAGTGAACCTAAAAGTAGACAGAAACTCATAGGTCATCTCCCTGTATCCTCTCCTCGTGCCCAAGTCAAACATATGCCTCCAAGGCGTCTCTCCATCTACTAGGCGCCTCTCCATCTACTAGGCGCGTGCCAGATCTTCGATCTCTGTCAGCATGTCCCAATCTATACTGCGGGTCCCCTTCAGGGACCGTTCAATCAGCCTCCACAGCCTAAGGCGAGGTTGTGTCTCGCGAAGACGGGGATGTGGGTCCAAGAAATGTCCTGACCCTCGGGCTCTGTCTCAGGGCGTAAACGTTTGCCCGGTGGCATGATCTAAAAAAAATTTCAAAAACATAAGAAAATAAAAAAAAAAAAGAAAATGGCCCGTGAGGAAGGGTCATGGCCCGTAATCCTTTGAAGCTTCAAAAGCTTCACGGCCCGTTATATAGCTTCACGACTCGTAACCTTTTCATATTCAAAGGTATACGACCCGTAAGATACACCTACGACCCGTATGTCTTTGAATATGAAAAGGGTTACATGCCGTTTTTAACCATCACGGGCCGTAATCCTTTAAACATTCCATATTTATTTAACTTTTAACAAAAATTTAAACAAATTTAAACGATAAAAATTAAAAATAAATTACAAAAATTGAATACATACCGTAATAAGGAGTCGGAGGTAGAAAATCGGAAGCAAATAACGGTGTCGTGACATAGAGTATCGTATGTGAGTAAACGAGGCGTAAAAGAATAAACGGCCCGTAAGGGCCTTTATAAGCTAAAGGTTTACGACCGTGAAGGTTTTCACGGGCCGTAATCGTTTTCAAAACAGGCCGAGTCCCTCACGACCGTTACACTTATTATTTAAAAAAAATAACGCAGAGCCTTACGGCCCGTTAAGCTTTACACGACCCGTTTGTCTTTATACTTAAAGGCCGTAAGTTGCCTTATGGCCCGTTAATCTTTTTTTATTCTTTAAATACAACTACTACACACCATTACACACCGTTCATATTCCAACCACTTCTTTTTACTCACTTACACAACATTTTTTACACAAATTCACACAATATTCAAACCATGAGTGGTACAAGTTCTACATCAAGTTCAACGTCAGCTCCACCGCACCAAAATCAATGGACGGATGAAGAGGACGTGACTTTAGTAAGATCTTGTATCGAAAATTCAGGGAGCATCCCATCAAATTCAATATTTTGGAATCGGGTTTCAACACGTTTTCATCAAATTCTAATAACGTGAAGAATATCGCACCACTCGTGAACTTTCCAGCAAATGGTTTGATTTTAGAATGAAGGTCACGACATTTCACCAGTTCTACAAAGACGTTTACAACAATCGAAATACGTTATGGAATGATACGGACATTATGACAACAGCTCAAGAACGATATCGGGAGAGGTTTGGAATTTCTTTTAACTATGTTGCGGCTTGGATCTTCTATAAAGATCAAGAAGATTAAAAATTATGTATTTTATTATTGTGTGATAATAATCGTATATCTTTTTTAATGGAGTGTACTAATAAACATTTATGTTTTGATAAAATATTTCATTACTGTTCTACATAATACGACTAGAATATAATTCGTCTGCCATAAATCTTCGGAATCTAAAGCAAGCATCCTGTAAATTAACTTCTTGCCACTCTAAAGATCTATTTTGAACCAACCTACGTAATAACATACAAATTACAACTCCCGAATCTCGACCAATATGACCCGCATTAGGAGGCCACACGGTTTCACCAGGCACGAATAGTTCTTTGATTTCTTCTTGTCCGGAGTGCTACCAATATTGTATACGTGTCATAAAATATAAAAAATACAGGCATTACGATGAATGCACCATGAATCATCACACGTATTTGGACGACATTCGTATGGAGAGTATATATGAACTTATAGTGACTGCATACAGATCTTAAAATATACCAATTTTCATCATCATCAGTGATTGTTATGTAAACCTAAAAAAATTAATTAACAGTTATAAGTAGGTTTTTTTAATTAACCGTATCAACTTCCCATAACGCCGGATGTAAATAGTCACTCCCGTCGCATATTCGTTACCCTTAACGGATCCCGAGTATATTAAGTTAAACCACTCAAATGGGAGAATTGTCCAACGATCACTACCCGTCAACTCTTCTGTTCTACATATTTCTTCGTATCTCCACATGATTAGTCTATTTGTCCACGCCCGAACATGCTGTAAAATAATAATTTTTAATAGTTGGAATTAAACCCTAAAATAAAATTTACAATTAAAAACCTAAAATCTTACCTCTGTACATAAAGACACGCTCCCTAGTAGTCCACGTCAAAAATCTAAGTGGATATCAGAATGATCCAAGTAATACACCCTACATGTTTTGACATCACCGTTATATAAAAACTCAATAATATTTTTAGACCAGTTCCTTTCATTCTGCCAATTATGATTATCTACTGGATTAGGAATGCTTTCCATAATAGTTCGTAAGTTTGAAGATGAGTCACTCTCACGTCTTCTATTACCTCCGTGCGAAGACATTTTAACTGTTTCGTTTCTTACTAATCGTATAAAACAAGTAATATATGTTCGTTTATATAACGTTTATACGAAATCTTATATCAAATCAAATAAATCATTCACGTTTTTCAAGAAATAATACGTCACACAAATCATTATAAAATTTAAAAATGCACACAAACCGAGAAAGCATATTTCGGATCATATCCAGAAGAATGTTTACGGCCCGTGAAAGATGTCACGGGTCGTGTGTCTATAACATAACGGCCCGTGTCTTTCTTCACGAGATTTTTTATGGGCCGTGAGGAGCTTCACACCCCGTTACCGACCAAAGCTGAAAATTTTAAATTTTGTAGTATTCACGGGCCGTGAAAAAAGTTAAAAGGTGTACATATAACAGCTGACAGGGTGTTCAATTAGCAATGACCTAATAAATAATTAGAAGTGAAGAAGGATAACAAAAGAAATTCAGGAAAAAATGTATTTTTAGTATTTAAAATATGTACTTTTAATATTTAAACTATCATATATTATAGTTTATATGGTACTTATATAAATGTATCGTTTTAGGGGATGTTTGTTTTCGTCTGACCCGACTGACCCGGACCCGGCTGACCCGGACCCGGCTTGACCCGGTTGACTCGATCAGCCGGTCAGCTCGTTTGCTGTTGGTGAAATCACGTCTGACCGGGTCTGATGGGCTGAACTAGACCTAGAATTCATAAGAGCATACCACAACCATACAACTGATAGCAACCAAAAAGTATGACCCTCGGCAGTCCCCATTTTCGGCCCGAAGAAGAAACGGGGCGATGAGCACCCCCATCGCCGGCAATCTCCATCGTCGGCCCGGAGATGAAAAGGGGCGACGAGCACTCCCATCATCGGCAGTCCCCATCGTCAGCCCGAAGAAGAAAAGGGGCAACGAGCACCCCCATCCCTCCAGCGGTCCTCCCCATCGCCGGCGACCCTCTCCATCCGACGGGAACCCTCGGCACACCCATCATCAGCGGTCCTCCACGAGCACCTCTCCCTCCAGCGGCAACCCTCTCCCATCGTCGGTTCCCCCATCGTCAGCGGCGACCCTCTCCCTCCTCCTCGTGCACCTTCTTCGCAGAAGGTATGATCTAGTTGTATGAATTCTAATTGAAATCTAGTTGTATGAAATATAGTTGATATATAGTATATAGTTGATATGGTGTTCTTGAAGATAGATTTGATATGGTGTTCTTGATTATATAAATTGTTATTGAAGATAGATTTGATAATGTAGTTGATATCTAGGTGTTCTTGAAATGAGATTTGATAATGTGTTATTAAAGATAGATTTGATATAGGGTTCTTGATTATATAAATTTTGTTCTAGTTGTTAAACTTGTTCTTAAACTCAGATTTGATATGGTGTTATTGATTATATAAATTTTGCTCTAGTTGTTAAACTTGTTCTTGAACTCAGATTTGATATGGTGTTTTTGAAATGAGATTGATGTTGTATGGGTTCTAGAAATGAGATTTGATAATGTGTTCTTAAAATCAAATTTGATTGATGTTCTTGAAATTAGAGTTGATGTTGTATGGGTTCTAGAAATTGAATTTGATAATATGTTCTTAAAATCATATTTGACATGGTGTTCTTGAAATCGGATTTGATAATGTGTTTTAGTTATGTTTGTTCTTGAAATCATATTTGATATTGGTTATCTAGGTTCTTGAAATCATATATAATATTTCTTATAGGCGTAACACCCGGAAATTTATAAAAGAAAAGAAAAGAAGAGTAAAAAGAAAGAAAAAGTAAATAACTCAAGTTGAGGGGTTAAAGTTATGCAAGAGGCAAACTTTATTATTATTATGTTTAAAAAGGTGGCATGGCCGCCCACAAGCTTTCTCACCAACTATTGTCGCCATTTTAGAGAGAGAGAGTAGAGTTCCATCGGATTCTAGTGAGAAGAAGAAGAAGAATTTGCTTAAAGGTAAGTTTTCCTTGTATTTTGCAAGGTTTCAACCGAGTTTTCAGCCTTGTAATCGAGCCTTATGTGTGTGTATATGTGTTCGGTTATGTGCTTTTGGCATGTTTAGGTGTTAGAACTCTTTGAAAGCTCGCATTTAAAGAAGTTTGGTTCAAAGGCTGCCAAAAATGAGTTCTAGACCCCATTTTTCTTGTGTTTTAAACTTTTGGGGCTGAAAATGCATATAAAAATGTTTTTAAGACTGTAATATGTGTACCCGTATGTATACGTGTATAAACTCTTGTGTTTTATGGTTGTAAGTTTGTCTTGATGCTTATATTGATAAGATTCATATTGCAAGTATGTTAGAAACTAGATTGCGACTGAGTACAATTTGGAAACATGAATATCAGTTGGTCATGCGCCCAAATAGGCCCATGCGCCTGAAATTGCCTTAGAAAAATATAAGTGTAGTCATGCGCCCCAATAATCCTCATGCGCCCAGGGATTTGTCTGAAAATACTAAGTGTTAGTCCATGCGCCGAAACAGTACCCCATTCGCCTATTCATTTTGCTCAGGCGCCTAAGTGTTATTCATGCGCCTGAACAGTACCCCATACGCCTGAACAGTACCCCATACGCCTGAACAGTACCCCATACACCCAGGATGGAATCCCAAGCGCCTAAGTGTTGACTCATGCGCCCACATAGTGCAAATGCGCCTAAGAAGTCCTCATGCGCCTAAAGAGTCCTCATGCGCCTGCATAATGCTCATGCGCCTAGAGCAATTAGAAAATTTTCTGAAATTCTGAGAAAAGTAGAATTTTAGGGTTTGACGCTGATTTGACTTGTGCTTACATTTGATTATTTTATGCATGTTTTTAGGTTGTTCTTGTGTTCCATATTATATTATTATGTGACTTTACGTGGTATGTTTATGCTCGTATACATAAAGTATTATTATTAATTAAGTGAAAGATTAATGTTAATGAAAAGTGGAACGTAATGAATGAATGAAAGTCTTGCAAACAAATTGAATGGAGGTGCACGACCATTTTGTCGTTAGCTCAACTATGTGCGGTTTAGCTAACTCGAAGGATGCACACATGATCAATCTTTGAGATTGACATGACCCTTGTAGCATACCCTATGTACTGGGTCACGCTTCATACACAATGTTAGGGGTCTATTTATAGACTTCGGCACAGTATCAAATTCGTGCACAACGAAAGGAAGAATGAGAATGATAATGATGATGATAATGAATATGATCTGGATACACGTATGATGCGTGCTCGCATACGAAAGTAATGTATTTTATTTAAGAAGGATATTTTCGTATATAAAACACACAAGGTATTTTAATACTTTTAAAACTAGAATTCACTTAGCAACGCTGACTTTTATGCATTTTCAGTTGGCAGGTAATTATTGCTGAGGATGACACACAGGGGGAAGCTACTCGTCACGACTAGACTGGCACCCATTCATGCTGAATGATATTGTTGTTTGTAATGCAATTAACAGATCCTTTTGTAACTTATGAAACAATGATGTATTGCTTAACAACAGTGATTATTAATGAAATGAATGTTTTTTAACTTAATTCCGTTGCAACCTTTTATGAAATACGTATTATTTTATATAATAATGCTATGATTGTCCAACTGTGAGGTCTCCGTGAACGAGGCCTTACAATGTAATTTCTTGAAATTAGTTTTGATATTAGTTCTTGATTTAGGCATGACAGAAAAAAAAGCTAGATTTGTTTGGAAGTTGGATTGTGTCGACAAAACATTTCTCGAAGCATGTATACATGAAATAACAAACAACGGTAGGGAGGATAGTAGCCTAAAAGGAAGCTCATGGAAAGTTGTTGCGAAAAACTTAAAAATGATCATAATTTCATTGTTGACCATAAACACGGTCAGGAGGGTAGTAGCCTAATCAACTGCTCTCAGATGCTTCAAATTAGATTTGTATGCAAACTCTTGTAATATGTTTGAAATTTGATGTGTTTGTTTGGATTAATTTTGATTTATGTTTAACTTGTATTTTGTATGACATTTTAAATTTTAAGCTATTATGTTATTTTTATAAATTTGGTTATTTTTATTTATTACACAACAACAGTTAAATTCAAATTTAGTCAGATACTAAATCAAACAATCAAGTTTCAGTCAGATGCAAACTCAATCAGAACTTTTAACTGGATCAGCTTCTGACTCAGTCAGATCCTACTCAGTTACCAGTAATCAAATAGCCTCTTAATTTTATGTTATATTATACAAATGAATTAAAATGAAACAATGATACAATAAATGTATATGAACCTCAATCTGAATCAAACAAAATTTACAATGAGATTCCACATGAATATCCCCAATGCAGGACCAAACGTAAAGATAGAATCATAGAAATCAAGAACTTTCACATACAAGGAACTAAGTGGTTTAGAAATTCACACAAATGCATTATTTAGCTATTCATATTTTTTTAAGCCTCGAACCCTACCAATAGTAGGGTTGTTCACGAACCGAACCGAACCGAACGCAACACAGCTATGCTTGAACTCGGTTCGGTTCAAACCGAGCGCTCGGTTTTGCTTGTTTTGTTCTGTTTCATGTTACAAGTTAAACCTAAACTAATAATTCTTTCAAGAGTTTCAACTTTCAATTTCAACCCAAATTCAACAAAGTAACAAATAAAATAAATCTAAACTACATAAACTAAATCAATCTAAATATATAAACTAAAATCAAACTAGTATCTTCCCTAATGCTTTTGATGTTCAAAGCTTTTATTATTGTCATTTCATCATATTATGTACTAATGATGATAACCACCCTAGTATCTTCTCTAACGCTTTTACAAATATTTTTTAAAAAACCAAAGTATCAAAAAAGAAAAAAAAAACTAACCTCAAGATATCACGACGTGGAACAACCGAACAAGGTCGGACTTCGGAGTTCGGAGGCGGGGATGTGCGGTCGGACTTAAAGTTGTTGACTTTTTGACTAATTTATTAAAATAATGATAACAGATAAATAATTAAATATATTAATAATATATAATATATAAAACTAAATTAAAAAATAAATCGAGCGAAACCGAGTGAGCATACCTTTGCTCATGCTCGGTTCATTTTCAAACCGAACCGAGCCGCTCGGTTCATTTTCAACCGAGCCAAAAATTGAACGGGCAAAATCCGAGCTTTTTTCGAACGAGTTCGAGCGAATTTCGAGCGTCGAGCTATTTGAACAGCCATAACCAATAGGCATGTTATAAATAGATTATGCTGGCTACATATTTTTATATTCTTTTGCAAACGATGACAAAAACTTACATCTGCTTATTTATCATCTTATTCTATCTAACCATAAATTAAAATCTGAAGATTACAAATAGTTAACTATTTCAATCAATAAGTTTTGATTATAACAAAAAAGTTTAAAATATTCATAGCCTGTTCTTTATATATTTATGAGTGTGTTCTTATAATTGTAGAGAATGGTTATAAGTGATTGTGAGTGGAGTATAAAGAACATGTTACTGTTTATCTTTATATATGGTAAAACACTGTTCATCTTTATTAATTTTTTAATATTTGTTAAAATTGGTTGTGAGTGTAGAAGAGATAATGTAATTATAAAGGTATAAAAATATTATTTAATTAAAACAGAAGAAAAATTAGTGATTTTTAGTGTAATTACATAGACGAAGATGAATAGCGAGTTGTGATTGCTCTTGGCTTCAATATGCATTTGGGCATACCACATCCGAATAAGTATCTGTTGGCCCATGAAAAGAGCCCAGTTTCAAGAAAATTCACATCAAGGTTATGGACTTATGGCCCGGTTTTAACCTATGTGGACCAACCAGGAACCGGTTTCTACTCGCAATTGTTTCTTGAAACATCCAAAATGTGCACCTGTAATACGTATTAATCATGTGTATTTGGTATAAAAAATTAACATAAGGAGCAATGGGTTGGGTTCAAAGCTTTGAATTTCGGATGATTCGAATTCGGATTTTCTTTTCACATCTGTTGTTCAAACTTCAAACCCAGAATCATTACTTCATGTACGCTGTAGAGACCATGCATCGAGTGGCTGAGGTTATTTATTACGAAGAGGAATAGTTGTGTGGTCAGTTGAGACTTGTGATAATTTGACTGAAATAAAGAAAAATAAAAATAAAACTAAAATGAAATAAAAGACAAATTTTGATGCGACTATAAAAAAAAAAGGTTGTGACAGCTGTGGGATTTGAACCCACGCCCTTTCGGACCAGAGCCTAAATCTGGCGCCTTAGACCACTCGGCCAAACTGTCAATTTATATCCAATGCTTTACATTAAGCTTTATAACATAGTACTCTTTTATATTTAGTTTAGTTGTTGGGCACAAGATTGCTGTCATTGTGTAGTCTATTTAAAATATAATAAATAAAAAACGTCTGTTTTGTTAGAAACATGTTAGCAAAAATAATATGTTAATCCCAGAATATATATAATAATATTAAAACAAAATCACCCTCGTTAGAAGGATGTGCAGAAAAGGAGGAAGTTCTGAAGCAGTTTTTCACTTTTTTGTCGTGTCGGAAATTTTACACAACCTACTTCCTGCGATATACTTTTTGTAAATTTTTTTTTTGTCGCAAGTGTGTAGAAATGTGTTTCTGTACGCATTTTTGACAAATGTACGTAGGAAGTGAAGTTTATTTTTCTAATAGTGTGTATTATATTTATATATAAATATTTATTAAGTAATATATATAGATTTGTATATTTATAGAAATAATATGTTCATTTATTACAGTGAATCTATCCAGCTTAATATATGAATCCAGGTTTGCTTTTCAAACCATCTTCTATTCGGCTCGAGTCCATATAAACTTGGTTTGATTGGAGTTGTTTATGAGTTAGTCTGAAGTAATTCACAGCAGTTCAGTGTGTTTACACTTCAAAGATGCTAGAAAGAAATGTTATTTACTAACATCTTAATCAGGGGTGGCCCGGGGGGGGGACAACTGCCGAGGGGCCGGTCTTCTCGGGGCCCGAAATTTCAATTAAAAATATATTTTTTTAATAAAAAACTATACCCACTAATTATTCCATTAACAAACGTAATAACATTGTGATTATTTTAGCCCATTAAATTTTATCTAATAACCCATTAACATTTTAAATAATTTAGTCCAATAAGTACTCAACGGATTAGCATGATAGATATTGAAAACGATGTATTGGAGAACATGAATTATAAAGACTTGATCGAAAACTTTGTTCCTAAAAACGCTAGGAGGGCTTCCCTATTCGATTAAATAAGTAAATTAATCATTTTGCTACAATACTTTGGTTTTGTTTATTGTCATAGAAATTATCATCGTATTATAAATTTTATATGCAATTATCAGGTTTAGACTTTTTATATGTTGTAGTATAGGGGTCTGTTTTTTGTTATCACCCAGAGCTAAAGTCTCTTGAGAATTCTCGGGACCGACCCTAATCTTAATTGGTGCTTTAGTATCATCCTTGTAGTGACTAGTGAGTTACGAGTTACCATCCCTTGAGAAAAAATATTTATGCTTTGTTGTATACAGATTTTGGCTAATCGGCAATCTACAGCTTGTTCAAATCTTATGCTTTATGCGCAACTTTACGGTTATTACACAAAAACCAAATCACCCATAGATTGCAAAACCGATAACCGAACTAATTCATAACTGATACTATTTGATTTCTTAAGCCATATACCTGAAATGTTTCATTATGATCTTACTATTCATTAACAAAATTAAAAATTTAAAACTATATCTCCTTTCACAGAATCTTAAAGGAAAATTAAAAAAAAACATTATTCAAGTCACTTCCCCTGTCCCAAGCCTATATAAATAATTCCTAGAGTAAATTATTATTTTGTTTCATGTGATTTGATCATTTTAACTATTTAAGTTCAAAAATATATTTTTAACAAATTAAGACCCATGGATTTGTATCTATAACTCTTTCAGTTCAATACACTAACAGAATTAGATTTTTTTAGTTAGTTTCTTACAAATGACCAAAATGTCCTTGCACTAAAATGGTATTTTTAATAACCTCTAGGACCAAAAACAATTTACTCTCTCATACAAACATATTATATATATATGTGTGTGTGTAAAGATTTTTATTTTTATAATTTTTAAAAAAATATTTAAAACCGTTGGATTTCAAACCGATATTAATACTAAAAAACGTTAATAAATTTGTTTAAAATTTATTTTAAACCCTTAGTTTAGAACGTCGTATTTAAATCATTCATATTATCTAACAGAAATTTAAAACCATTGTCTTATTAAACTATTTAAACTTATTAAGTTTACTTAACATCCGTTTAATCTAGTTGTTTTATTTAAACCGTAAAAGTATTTTAATTGTTATTTTATTTATACATTTTTTTAACCATTAGCTCGTTAAAGTAATTTTATGCCGTTCTTTTATTTGAACATCTTTTTACCGTTCATTATTTAAAAAGCTTATTTTTAAACAATTCATTTTATTAAGAATCTTTTTTTCTCTTTTGATGTTTTTTACGTCTTCTATTTAAGTTGACTGAAAGTGATTTATATTTTTACGTCTTTGTATTTTTACTATTAATTTGGATTTTGATTATTACAATGGGGTTCTATGATAATAAAATTACTTATTTTTTGTTTATTTAAACTTTTTTAAGTCGTATTTACGTTGAATAATAAATCAATTTGAAAGACGTTAATAAGACAAACAAATTAAAAAGAATTAGTTAATTGAACGGTTTAAAAAGCCATTAATTAAAACATTTGAAAACGTAAAGTTTAAAATATATTTAAGTAATACGAACGACTAAAAATAAGTTAAAAAGGCGAACGATTAAAAATAAGTTTAAAAAGCCGAACGATGATAAAAATAAGTTTAGAAAGCTGAATGGTTTGAAATGATGATTGTAAAAATTGTTTAAAAATCAACATTTAAAAAACCAATTGTTATAAAATGATGTTTGAAAAACAAATGGTTTAACAACATTAAAAAACGTTTTTTAGTAATTACATTATCGGTTTAAAATTCAACGATTAAAAAAATATTTAAAAAACTTTAAAAATAAAATAAAAATCTTACACACACACATACACACACACACACTATATAATATATATATAATATTTGTATGAAAGAGAAATTACATTTTTGTTCCTGAGGTTCTTAAAAATAACATTTCAGTCCAAGTGCATTTTGATTATTTTGTTAGAAACTAACTGAAAAATCTAACTCTATTAGTGTATTGAACTAAAAGAGTTTGAATACAAACCTTAAGACTTGATTGTTTAAAAAATCATTTTAGACTTAAATGATTTAAATAACCAATTACAGGAACAAAATAGAACTTAATCAATTCCTTAATAAAAATACTAATCATTCATTTTCATGGTAATTTAATAATCACTTATTCGTCATGTGTGATAGTATAAGGTAATCTATAAAAGCCGAACAATTAAAAAATAAGTGTAAAAAGCCGAAAGATTATAAAAAATAAGTTAAAAAGCCGAATGGTTTGAAAATGACTGTTTAAAAATAGTTTAAAAAATCAACCTTTTAAAAACATTTTTAAAAACCAATTGTTTATAAAATGATGTTTGGAAAGCAAATGGTTTAACAACATTTAAAAAACGGTTTTTAGTAATTACATTATCGATTTAAAATCCGAACGGTTAAAAAAATATTTTAAAACACTTTAAATAATAAAAATAAAAATCTTACACACATATGTATGTATGAGAGAGTAAATTACATTTTTGTCCCTGAGGTTCTTAAAATAACAGTTTCAGTCCAAGTGCATTTTGGTCTTTTGTTAGAAACTAACTAAAACATCTATAACTCTGTTAGTGTATTGACCTAAAAGAGTTATAAAATACAAACCTTGAGGCTTGATTTGTTAAAAAAAATTGTTTTTAGACTTAAATTGTTTAAATGGTCAAATAACAAAAACCAAAATGGTAACTAAATCAACTCCTTAATAAAGAATACTAATCATTCATTTTCATGGTAATTTAATAATCACTTATTCTCACGTCTTGGTAGTTATAAGTTAATCTATACACAAGTTAGCGAAGCTTCTAAAACCGGACCGAGCTATCAAACCAATATCCAAAACCGACATGATGCCGGTTCAACTTTTAATCGCAACTTGGAAGAGATAATAATTTTAAACACATTTGATTAATATTTAAAACGGATACATATAACATCACCTTCAAAGACACTAAATAGTCCAAAACTGAAATAGACAATTTTCGTAATTTTTGTAGTTATAATTAATCAGCCATTCACGTTGCACTCTTTATAAATACAATTTTTGTGGTGTTTAATATTTTTGGAATACGAAATTCTTAAAATTACTTATTTTATTTTAATTACTTTTTACAAAAGGCGTTCACTTTTTTTAACGGCTAATCGATCACCGAAATGCCACTGACACATCCAATCATTTTCATTACTCGAATATGTAACTCAAGGCCAGAATTAAAAGAAAACTCACCATAGGTGAGATAATACCCACCGGCTCAAAATGAAACCCACTTTTTATTTTTTTATTTATCACAGGTGAGATTGAACCCAAGAATTCCTGTATTTAAATAAAGACATTCACTTAACCATTGTTTTACAAGTAGTAAGGTAAATGATGTATTCGTCTCACCAATTTGTAAGGGCTTGAATCGTGAACAGTTTTGGTGGTATAAAGTGGTTAATAAAGAACATATTAGATACCGTTAAAAGTACAAGTACTTAAAATAAATGATGCATCTCAAGTATGATAACAGGTACTATATATACATGATTGTGTAACTAGATATTAAACTGAGAATTGGGCCAAGAGTTTCATTTAAAAACGGTCTCTATCCTCAAAGGATAGAAGCAAAATTTACATTCATTTCACCCTACATCAACCCTATTTTATGAGTTGAATTTTATTTGACACGTTTGTTTATATGACACTGAAAAATAACAAATTATTTTATAAATTTAAATAAATTTGAATTGCTTGTCTAATTCGAACATAGAACCATCAAAGTCTTAACCTTATGTGTTAGCGGGCCCATCCCCGGTTTTCTTTATAAATACCTTAACCCTCAATCCCATTCTAGTATAGGCTTGCAAGTGTGGTGAGCAAAAGCAAGAGAAACAATGGTGAGGGGTGTCATGGTGAAGAGTTTTAACATGATGGTGATGATGGCATGGATGATGATGATGCCATGGATGATGATGATGAAGATGGGATGGATGTTGTTTCTAAGCTCTCCATTTTCATGGCCTCTAAAGGTTGTTGAGCAAGTGTGGGTGAAATTTTGCTTCATATTTCTTAAGTATGAGATGGAGACAATTGATGCACAATATGTTATTCCGTTTGAGTACTATAAGGTTCAACCACGTAAGAAGTTGTAACTTGTAAGCTGTCTATACTTGGTTGCTTTCGTACCATCGTACTTCATATGTTGTATAAAATACTTCATATGTTGTATAAAATGATAATAAATTTAATCAGTATATGCATAATCTCATGAACGTAACCCACGTTTCTCTGGGTGCAGTCTATCAACTCTACTCTATCCTAAGGGTAGATCGAGCTAAGGTTTATCATTATCTCATTATCTCCGAACCCTACTTAATTGTTGAGTGAAATTATATATTTGATTGCTTTTGCGCGCTACCGTTGTATTACATGTTTTGCGTGTAAAATAATGATTTTATTTAGCGTATGTATAACCTCATGAACACCACCATCTAATCGGAGTTCGGGATGACACAACATTGTGAATTCCTACTTAATCGTGATTATATAGCATAGAAAAAATCCAAGTTAAAACGGAGATAACATAGATTGTCAACATTAAAATTAAAAGGGAAGAGGGAGAGAAGGACAAAATAAATGTGAAGTTATATTAAATGTCTCAGTCATGTCAGATTGATGAGTTGAAATATTTTATGTTAACGGCTTCAGGTCTGAATTTACAACCAAAACACAACCTATATATTTATTCGTGTCGGATGCACTTGACTTACCGCTGGTTGTGGTAATGTTGCGTCACAGAATTACTACCTTTAAAGTTTACGGCCAAGTTCGGTTATGTACTTTAAGGTTCTATGTACTAAAAAAAGCTCCTATAATGAATTATATTACTTGAATACTTGAGTTGTTATTTTGGTTTACAAACAAATTAGTAATGCAAGATAAAGCAAAAATGCACAATTAGCGAGAACCTAGACACGAAATGACGATTACCAACTATAATTCATTGGTTAAGATTTTTTAATTCGCTTGATGATCCAACATGAATCCATTTGCAAATAATTTTAGGGTAATAAGAGGTGTAAACAAGTGGTTTCGCTTGTGAGCTATTTGAGAGCGATTAGCAAAGGTTTGAAGCAAGACATGCTTATCACGCTCAAGTCTAAATTAAATTTGCTCATTTAAGAAACTAACTTCAACTTAAGTTTAACATGTCAAACTTGACTAGGCTTGCAGGCCTCAATAGTTCTATTATTTATATAAATATAATAATTTTTACTTTATAATATAAAGTTATGATTACATATTGAATATTATTATATATAAAAGTACGATATAAATATTATATAAAATTATGATAAACAAAGTACATAATATATATTTATTATACATAACTAGTAACTAAATGTATTAAAATCACACACATGGATAAAGTAAATATTTAATTAAAAATAAACGAGTCAAGCTACAGCCAGGGGTGTTCCTAGATTACAATCAACCAATTTAGGCCGTTGAATTTTAAGAGCCTTTAAATTT
Source organism: Flaveria linearis (assembly GCA_024085815.1). NCBI lineage: Eukaryota > Viridiplantae > Streptophyta > Magnoliopsida > Asterales > Asteraceae > Flaveria > Flaveria linearis. The sequence goes on from CM044005.1 coordinate 28,195,765, forward strand.
AAAAAAACAAAATATTTTTTTATCTTTATTCTACAAAAAGTATTTGTATAATCCATCAATATATAAGTTTTTAGTGAGAAATAAAAGAGAGAGCAAATTTTGAAGATTTATTTATGAGGTTCTTATTATTATTTTTAGATAATAAAGAATTTATTGAGAAAAACAAGAATATGTTGGTAGTAAAGATAATCTGTTACATCTATCTACTCGTGCTTAGACTACACCTATTGGATGCAAAATGGGGGCGGTAAAATGGTACATGATAATGGGAACTCATGTGACGCTAAAGCCATTACTTAAAGTTTAAAGGGATGCCAAAATGGTTTATCATTAAGCCTTTAACAAGAATGAAATATAAGCATCTTTATGAATTTAACCAATGGGGTGTTTAGTCAATGATTGGTTTAGCAAAAACCTTTACACTTAAATCAAATGCATTTTGGTAAAAAGAATTTATATCAACATGTCACTTTAACTAGAAGATTAATCAAAATCACTAAACATACTCTTAAGATTGATGTTTCATGATTTTTTTCTATATAATAGTATTTGCACGTACAATTAAGTCATGTTAATTGCTTAAGTTTATTGTTATTACTAGGTTAGTATCACGTATATCACACGGGTTAAATAAATAAAATATAAATAGTTAGTAATGAAAAATTATTAATTCTAAAACCATATTTGGAGATAAAAGATGATTAAATTTACCTATAAGTAATAACTATAATAATAGAACAATCATATAATTTCCTTTAAACTTTTGCATTTGTTTTTTTATTAAAATTGAAATATTTTTTTATAAATCAAAACGGTTTAAGAAAATGTCATTTAATAATTTTTTTATTATAACTCTAAATTTTAATTATTATGGTTCATAAAAAATTATTTTCTAAAAACACTGCTTTTAAAATATTTGTATTTTAAAAAGTTTGATATTTTAGAAAAATTACTTATGTTATACAAAAAATTATTTCTTTATATATTGCATTTATAAAAAGACCTATTTCTTAATTAATTTATTAAAAAACTATTTTCATCTAAAAAATAATTAAATAATATAATTGGTAGTTAATGTAAATATTTAATAGGAGAGATAAGCGGGAAAGTAGGCTTAGAATATCTAAAATTATGACAAGTGACAACTCAAAATTTTCTTTTATTATAATACATAGATACATAGATTTTTATTTTGAACAACAATTGCTCAAGTTTATTTAATAACCCGAAGCGTGTTCTACAAGAGTACAAGTAACCAAATAGTTATTATGTCGAATGAAGACTAAGCACATGTTATATATTTTATGAATTAATGGTGCATAGTGTGATATCATAATTCTATTTTAATTTTTAATACATATTCTCGGGAAGATATATATCGTTCTATATTTGAGTCGCAATTCACAATGCATAACATATATAGATTTACTCAAAGATAAAACTACAAATTTTCTATTAATGTGAACCAAATATTAAAATTTTATTAGAACCACAAAGAAAGCGTGTGTATTTTGAATACTCGTTTTTTCCACCAAAATTTGTTATAATAATAATAATAATAATATTTCAAGTAAGACAACAAAGCATGTTGGCACCTTCTGATGTTGAAAAAGCACCCCACCCCACACCATACATATTGGGGGATGAATTGACCGTATTGTGCGACAAAGATATACCCCGTAAAAGATTGAATATTAATATACTAAGTTGGTATTACGTGTATTACACGGGTTGATAAATAAAATATTAAATAGTTAAGTAATAATAATTTATTAATTATAAAATAATATTTTAAAATAAAATATGATTAAAATTGCATATGAGTAAAAACTATAAGTATATTTTCTTTAACTTTTGGTTTCTTAAAAAAATAAATTTTTTGTTCCAAATCAAACCGTTTTAAAAGATGTTATTTTTAAAAAAAATTATTATAACTCTGAATTTTAATTATTTTAGTTTATATAAATTTTATTTTTTCAAAAATCAAATTTATAATATTTCATAGTTGATGTTTTAGAATAATTTTTAATTTTTAAAAGACCTTTTTAACTTATTTAAAAACTATTTTTGATATAAAAAACAAATATTATGATTAGTAGTTAATGTAATAATTTAATAGGAGAGATAAGCGGGAAAATTAAAATTAAAAGGTCTAGAATTGTGCCAAGTTTCAACCCAAAATCTTTTTTTTATTATTATAACTAGGTTAGTCCTCGTGTATTACACGGACGAAATAAATAATATATTAAATCATTAGTAATAAAAATTTATGTATTATAAAATCATGCTTGAAGATAAATATGATTATAGTTACGTATAAATAGCTATTTTAACTAAATAAATAACAATTTATTTTTCTTAAACTTTTATTTTTGTAGAAAAATAATGATTTTTAAGTATTTTTAAAAAATTGATTTAAAAAAAGAGTTTGCTGTATTCTGTATTTTACAAAATTTATTTTCAAAAAGGTTTGTTTTTAATAAACAATAGGTTTTTAATTTATTAAACTATATATTTTTTAATTTGAAATAGTATGAGTAATATTATTAGTATTCAATATTATTATTAATATAGAGAAATAAGAAAATAAATTTAATACGACTTACAATTATTTCACGCTTATTTTGGTATGTTAACAAATAGATAGATAGGCTAAAACCCAGTAATTAAATTGATATAGTTAGTAATAAACACGAAAAGTTACAGTATAATATTTTAATATAAAATATAATTAAAATTAGATACACGTAATAGTTCAAGAAATAAAATAATTATGCTATTTTTTAACTCTCTTTTCTAAATAGTTTTATTTTTAAAGATTCGTTTTAAGATTTTTAAAAATTTTCACCTGTTTATAATTTTTTTAAAAGCAAAATGATTTAAAATATTTTGTTTAAAAAATATTTAGTGTTTTAGAAATTTTATATTATATAAAATTTTAGTTTTTTATTATTTAAATTTTAGTTAAAAGATGTGATTTCTAATTTTCTTAAAAAAATCTATTTTCTAAAAGATAGTTTGATTTTAAAAATCTAGATAAGAGAGAGAAATATAACAATCAATAAAAGTCATTTTTAATAAGAGAGAGAAATTTGTATTATTATTTAAATTACTATAATACGCTTGTGGAGAAAAAATTGATATGTTGATGTCTAGAAGAATGAGAATTAGCAAAAGAATGGATTAAGATAATGACAAGTGGCAAAAGAAACATTGTTTTATTAGATTACTATAGATAGCACTACAAGAAGACAGGTCTTTAGGGGCGACCAAAGTCGCCGCTAAAGACCCAAGATGTCGCCGCTATTGCCTTTAGCGGCGACACGTCGCCGCTAAAAAGTCGCCGGTAATAAATCGTCGCTAATGGTCAAACTTTCGCCGCTAATGTGTCGCCGCTAATGTGTCGCCGCTAATGACCCTTTGTCGCCGCTATTGAGTCGCCGCTAAAGGCCTCAAAAATGACGAAAAACAGTCGCCCCTAATGCCTTTAGTCGCCGCTAAAACCCCTGTGCAGGTTTTACAGCTTCTTGCTGCATTTTTCAGTTTTTCCATATTTTCCAATACAAATTTTTACATATAACCTGCAATATTACATAACAACCTGCAATATTACATAACAACCTGCATACATTCATACCGTACAGTCAACATCCATCATTCAATTCGTTAAAAACTAAACCAAGTCGCCGCTAATCAACATCCATTCATACGTACATTACAATATTACATTCTAAATTAAGTCAACATCCATCAATTAAGCTTCATCATTTTCATCATCTTCATCGTCTTCACCGTCTCATCACTAACTTGTTTATGTTGCCCGTAATTTTGAAGTTGTTCTCTAAAATATGGGTCTTGAAACAAAGCATCAATTTGTTCCTACAATAAAAATCATGTTTAAGGTCAAACTAATAACATTTACCCGTGTAATAACATTTACCAAACTAATAACATATATATTAATGTCTATTTTGTCTCATTTTATATTTTAAGATCAAACGGGTCAAATTTTAACTTGCCATGTGCTTTCCTTCTATCAAGCAGCCATGTGCATTTAAGTCTTAAGAAGTCATACACAAGCAGTAAGGTCATGGTTAAAGCGCACATGGCATATCAAATTATAAAAAAACAGTAAGGTCATGGTTAAAGCGCATATAGGTCATGTATACTCCTATTTTCACTCTAATTCCATTTGACCCATTTGACCCATGGCATGAAATTCCATTTGACCCATTTGACCCATTATGAAAAGCATGAAATTCCATTTGACCCATTCCACTAAAAGCAGTAAAAAATAATCTAAAAAACAAGATGATATTCCATTTGACCTATTTGACCCATTCCACTAAAAAACAGTAAGTTAAGTACTTTTAAAAAACAACAAGCTACCCGGGTGAAACTATATGCATTATGTAATTTCAACCCATTGACCCATAAAGAAGATTCATCAAACCATGAAAATCATCATGTTACTACATTAAACCTTCAAAAGCATAAAGTATTTCCACTAAAATTCCATGTAACCCATATCTAATTCTAAAAGTGCACATGGCATATCAAATTATAAAAAAAACAGTAAGGTCATGGTTAAAGCGCATATAGGTCATGGTTAAAGCGCATATAGGTCATGTATACTCCTATTTTCACTCTAATTCCATTTGACCCATTTGACCCATGGCATGAAATTCCATTTGACCCATTATGAAAAGCATGAAATTCCATTTGACCCATTCCACTAAAAAACAGTAAAAAATAATCTAAAAAACAAGATGATATTCCATTTGACCTATTTGACCCATTCCACTAAAAACAGTAAGTTAAGTACTTTTAAAAAACAACAAGCTACCCGGTGAAACTATATGCATTATGTAATTTCAACCCATTTGACCCATAAAGAAGATTCATCAAACCATGAAAATCATCATGTTACTACATTAAACCTTCAAAAGCATAAAGTTACTTCTAATCTCTATATATTTTGTGTTCCTAACAGGAATCTTCATCCTATAAAATATTATTAATCTTAATCGTTATCTATATAAATAACCTACTACAATCATCAACGGGTCAAACGGGTCAAACTAATAACATTTACCAAACTAATAACATATATATAAATTTAAGGTCATTATAAAGAAATGTTATTGTTACCCGTGTGAATGCGACCGTTGGCTGCGGTTGAGACTTATCATGGGTAACCGGGGCTTTTGAAGAAGGTTTGAACCCAATCCCTCGGATCCATCCGCGCCTACTACCGAGTACGTTTTCAAACGCATTCACTTGATTATCTCCTTCAGTTTGGGCAGCCAACTCATCCTCTAATCGCCGCTGTAGTTTACAAAAGGTGAATTATATATGCAAGTAACAAAAAATTAAATTTAAATAGTTACTAACAATTGTTTCAGTTGCTGCGCTATCAATCATTCCATCTTTAGCTGTATGAGCATCAATGAACGTCTGTAGGTGACTTTGAGCCTGTTTAACATTAAATATTATTTTTATTACAACTAGTACGTATAAGAGAGATATATATATATATATATATATATATATATAATATATAAACCAAACATTACTTTTTTATAAGTTGTGCTGCTATAAGACGATGTCCCCCCTCGGTTTGGGTATTTTTGAAGTTGACGATTTGCTTGGTTAACGAGTGACTGTTTTTGATGCTTCTCTGACATGAAATGTCTAATGGCACTCTCCCAATTAGCTGGAGTCATCCCTTCAGGAACATTAGCTAGAGCTCTCTCGACATCCCCTCCAAACTCTCGAAAACGCCTTTTGCATCTGCCTTGCGATCTCTGTATCGCTTCATGTATATTGAATAAATTCCCAACTTTAACTTAGATCGATCAACGTCCCGATCAATCTGCTCTAGATCGAATGATTTCTAAAAAAAATAAACAAAAAAGTTAGTCAAGTAAAAAACAAAGATCTCGACATAAGATAAACTTAAATAAATCATTTACCGCGAGGTCCTCGTATAATGCATTCTGTTGAGCTTCTGAAACCTCTCTCCAACTACCTTTATCAAATGCGATGTTCCGCCACATGTATAACCCCACTTCCCGGCTAAACAAATCTTTCTTGTGTCCAACCGGGGTAAAAGTCGCTTGCCTGTCAAATTGCAAACTTAAACGCCCTCCTTCCAAGACCTCAGATTCTAGGCGATAGTTTTTTGCAATTCCACGAGTTTTCCTACGAGGTGGTGCTGCAAAATCAATCAAAAATTATCATTCATAATAAATAATTATCTGTCACAGGATTTATAAATAGTTTATACTAAGACTTACAACCCTCCTCGTAGTGTCCATGCCCAGATCCAAAGCCGCCAGGTGGTGGGGGGTCCTGTCCAGAACCATCTCCTCCATGGCCCATCACATCGGCCATCATGTACTGAAATGTTATAAGATATGGAAGTCAAAAATATAATGTGAATACAGTTTTACAACCTACTTTAAAATATAAATACAAATACAATATGAATACAGTTTTCCAACCTACTTTTAATCAGACCCCTCAGATATCTCTCCCTCAGATACTTCAGTATCACTCTCAAACCCCTCAGTGTAATAATCCGATTCGTCCTCGGACACTTCATCATGCTCGCCCTTAGACAATTCATCGGTCTCATCCTCGGACACTTCAGCGGGCTCACCCTGGGAAGCAGAACTGCTTGGCAAGTATTGCCTAAAGTCGATGAACAATCTTATACCAGAGGAAGAGTTGTTATGGACAACGTCAAGATCTTCGGGTAAGTCATGGTCAACATTTTGAACATTCTCGTCAACTGTTTGTACATTCTCGTTCATCGGTAGATCCCATATTTTTCGATGATTAACTTGCTCGACGACCCATTTGTTGTTATTGTTTTGGTTTCCTCGAGAAGGTTCTTGGATGTAGAACACTTGTTTGGCCTGCGAAGCAAATATGAGTTGATCTTCTTTGTCCCATTCTTGATCAGTGTTGATACTTGTGATATTATTATCAAATCTAACACCCCTTCGAGTATCGTAACACTTGCACCGAAATAGGACAGTTGAATAACCATTTGGATAATGCATCTCAATAATCTCTTCTAATTGACCATAATACTTCTCACCATTTTCTCCTTCCACTAACACACCAGAGTTTTGTGTTGTACGCCGTGCATCACGGTCAAGTACCATAAACCTAACACCGTTTACTATACACGCGGTGTAAGTAAAGACATTTATACTCGCACCCATGGAAATAGAATACAACTCTGAGTGAAATTCTGGAGAATTTTGTTTTTTCATCGAATAGACCTAATATAGTTAGAAATATATAGTTATACACATGTTATATAGATATGTATAACTAATTGACAACTATATATGTATTACCTTCTCAAGAAACCACATAGGAAAATTAGTTTGAACATCATCATGGGGCTTTTCAGATTTGAATTCACTACATTGATAATAAAAATATACAAGTAAGGAAAAAATAAATACTTAACAAATATATTATGAAAAGTTAATGATAGTAACACTTACTTCATGTAGTTCCTAATTTCTTCGATGCTATCGAGGACAAACCATTCCAATTTTAATTTTTCGCTTACAAAAAGATGTTTGATCTTCAAGGCACTAGCCGGACGACAAAGAGACTCAAACACCCACAACTTTCTTTTTTCGACAACAACATCCTCGTTTCTGTCGGGGCGATTGAACTGAGTTTCAACATCTCGAAGGTACCTCGAACAAAATGATAGAGCTTCTTCCGCAATATAGCCTTCGGCTATACAACCTTCTGGCTTTGCCTTGTTTCTTACATAATTTTTAAGTTTTTTCATATATCTTTCAAATGGATACATCCATCTCATACACACTGGACCTCCAAGAATCGCTTCATCAGGTAAGTGAAAACCAAATGAACCATGATGTCAAAAAAGCAGGAGGATATATCAACTCCAACTGACATAAGATTGTCAGAATGGCAAGTTTTGCTTTCTTCATATCTTCAACCAATAATGTTCTAGAACAAAGTTGCTTAAAAAACATACAAAGATCGATTATTGGTGTATATACATCCCTTGCCAAAAATCCTCTAACCCCAATTGGCATCAAACGTTGCATTAGAATATGACAGTCATGAGATTTCAACCCAGTAATGTTTGTATAATTATCTGTCACTCTCTTGCTAATATTAGATCCGAACCCATCTGGCAATTTAACATTTTTAATAAACTCACAGAAAAGCTTTCGATCATTGACTTGGAATGAGTATTTTGGGTGCGGCTTACATAACTTGCCATTAGCATTTTTTTTCAACCACAACGTCTTTCGAATGTTTAGCTTTTCCAAGTCAACACGTGCGTTTGACGTGTCTTTTGTTTTATCATTCATTAAAAGAGTACCGAGCAAACTATCGCACACATTTCGCTCAATATGCATCACATCTAAATTGTGCTTAAGCTGCAAAGAAGACCAATACTCAAGTTCAAAAAATATGCTTCGTTTAGACCAATTTAACTCAAAATCCTCTCGCTTTCTCATAACACCTCCAAAACTAGGATGCTTGCCCGGTAGACGAGGGAGTAAACGATCGAGTTGAGCCTGTACATCAGCATCACTAAATTGTTTAGGAGGTGCTCTTGTATCTGGTTGTCCATTAAATTCCAAATTTGTTCTCCATGGATGGTTAGCATCTAAGAACCGACGATGACCAACATATACAACTTTATTTGTTACGCGTGTTGAAGGAGTGTCTTCGTTGCAAGTCGGGCATGCTTTGTATCCCTGTCCGCTCCAACCTGATAGACTACTACGGGCTGGAAAGTCGTTTATAGTCCATAACAACACCGCCTTCATCGTGAAGAATGTGTTTGTTGCCGCGTCTTTAGTACGTATGCCTGTATGCCATAATTCGTTAAGCTCATCCACCAACGGTCTAAGAAAAACGTCCATATCCTTCCCAGGTGATTTAGGGCCAGGAATCAATAAAGTTAACATGAATGAGGACTCTTTCATGCATAACCATGGAGGCAAATTGTATGTGGTGAGTACAACCGGCCACGTGCTATGAGCTGAACTCATGTTACCAAATGGATTAAAACCATCAGCTGCAAGCCCTAGGCGAACATTTCGGGGTTCCTTCGCGAAGTTAAAGTATTTTTTATCAAATTCTTTCCATGAAGATCCATCAACAGGATGACGCATCGTACCTTCTTCTGATCGTCCAGTACTGTGCCATATCATATCCTTTGCCGTGTGCCTTGAACAATACAAACGTCGTAGGCGGGGGGTCAAAGGAAAGTATCGTAACACCTTGTGAGCTACTTTCTTACCCTTTGTGTTTGTATCAACCCATCGACTCTCCTTACAAACGGGACAATTCTGTAACAACTTATGGTCGTTCCAGAAGAGAGCACAATCATTTTTGCACACGTGTATCGACTCATACCCTAAACCAATCTTCTTTAGTGTCTTTTTGACAACATAATGTGAAGGGGAATCTTGTTGCCTTCTGGATGTGAAGATTGCAACAATTTAAGAAGCTCATCAAACGAACTATTTGTCCATTTGTTTTTCACCTTGATATGCATAAGCTTTGCTAAAAGTCAAGGGAAGAAAACTTAGTACAACCGGGATATAATTCTGACTGAACTTCATGTAACAAGTTTTCAAAATCATCACAGACACTTTCACTCTCTGTACAAGGGTTCTCTTTATTAAGGTTGGTATTCACTTCCATAAGATCTTCAATAACGCCAGCCATATCATTAGTAGACGTAACTTCATCTTGTACTACAACTTGAGAAATTGAGGGTTCATGATGATAAATCCAGTCCGAATAACTACGCTGGAAACCCCACGCGTACAAATGATACTTCACTTTTACCAAAGATAGCATGACCGAATTCCGACATTTAGTACACGGACAAAAAACATAACCTCTATTGTCGACCAGACTCTTGCACATCTCAAGAAAAGAGCTGAGTCCATTATTATACTCCTCTGAGCTTCGATTTGGATTGTTAAGCCAACTTTTATCGAGAACCATGATGCAACTGAAATATAATATAGAGAATTTACAAGGGTAGGCTGTACACTTTTATCGACAACCATGATGCATATGTACATACATGCTACATGCTACATACAAACATACATACATACATACATACACAAGCACACATACAAACACAAACATGTATGTGCATATATACATACATGCTACCAAACTACATGAATATTAAGCAAATACGCTAAAAAATACCACCTCTATATATTCTTTGATGCACTTGGATCATGCCATGAAATATAAAATTAAAAAGATATAGTGTATCACAAAAACCTAAAACTTGGCATCCAAACACAAATGCACAAAAGTCACAAACACACCATTCTTTAATAGGTTACTAATAAACTTATGTTATTTTTCACAAATTGCTTTCATATTTCCTACCAATTGTAACAATACCAAATGACACATATATATTTCCTACCAATTAACCGACTAACCATGTATAAATCAATTAATTATTAATCAACTAAACAACTAGAATTGTAACTTGTCCTTGAACTTTGTTGCTATGTAAAGACACGAGTTTTAAGACAAAACTCAAAAGGGGTGTCGTGGTCATTCGAACCCCAAGTTATGAAAGAGACTTCAATATATTATTAACCAACTAAACAACTACATTTTAAACAACTAATTAAACCATAACAACAACTTGATCACAACCTATAACTACCGACTAACCATATATAAATCAATTAATTTTAACCAACTAAACAACTAATTTTAACCAACTACATTGCAAAATACCCAAATTTATTCTATTCAAACCTACAAATACACAAATACAACTCAATTTCACATAAAATCCAACTACATTCAATTCACTATACTTAAATTCACATAAAATCCAGCCAAAATTGAGACAAATAAGTGTTAATGTTACACGAACCAAAATCTAAGAAAAGAAAACCAAAAAAATTACCTTCAAAAACAGATCTAGCGGCGACAGTGAAGTAGCAACAGCGGCGACGATCGCGAGGCAGCAGTTAAAGGAGGCCAGTGAAGGGTCGCGAGGCAGCAGCAGATCGATGGGTGGTCGGCGATGAGATCGAGGGCCTCTGCGAGGTAGATCGACGGCGCGCGATGGGTGGTCGGCGAGGACCGGCCGGTGTACGTGAGGAAAGGCCGACGCCGGCGAGGCAGGGGTGGTCGGCCGGCGAGTGGTGGTGGGTCGACGACGAAGGTGCAGGCACTAGTGTGGAGGTGAAAATCATGGAGGGTGCTGAGAAAATGGCGCCCCTCTTTGCCCGCGGTCGATGTTATTGGTGAAAACGGCATTAGCGGCGACGCGGTCGCCGCTAAAGGCGTCGCCGCTAATGCCTTTTGTACGACGTTATCTTAGCCGTCAGATCTGCAGTTGATCAACGGCCAGAAATTTGTCGAACACGAGTCGCCGCTAAAGGGGTATGTCGCCCCTAAAAGTGGCGCCACTAATAACAAGATTTCTTGTAGTGTAGATAGATTATGAAGTCGGTGATAATGATCTTGATTGGTAACTCGTTTGAACCCGATGTAATCGTTTGAGGCTGATAATTTCCAAAATAAAGTAGATGTTAATGGAAAGAAAATCAAGGGGTTGGAATTGAAAAGAAATAATTGTTGAAATCAGGGTGGTGGTTATACTATACGAATACCCCCGAGTGGTAGAAAATATTAATATTTTGTAACATTTGACCCATTTTCAAATTGTAACCCGAATCTATTTTGTTTTGATTATGTATTTCAATGAATCCAACGTATAATGGTGTAGTTTAAATTTAAGTTTATAAGGTTTTATAATCACTTTTGTAAATTAAATGGATATAACATCTAAATTTAGTTTAGGGTGAAAAGTGGCAATAATAAAACTTGAATACAAAGTTTTCACATAAAATAACAAGGATTCAAACTACAGGGGCCAAAACTGTAAACTTTTTAAACATAACCCAACCCCCTGTTTTCCTCCCTCGTCGGCGGGTATACTCCGGCCAAGCGCCGGCAAGCCCGGATCCCCATAATTTTGAACACCTGAACTCATAGAACCGTTTCTATGCGTTTAGCAACTAGATTCGAACCCATTATACGTTTCAATTCGATTATATCACTCCATAAAGTCGAATCAACAAAAATCAATCGAAACTCAATCAAATTCAAATCCGTTTAACCTAAAATCCAGTAAATTAATCTATGTAATCAACTCGAAACGTACTAATCTTCATTGTGGTTATAATAATCCAATCAATTTGAACTGATAACGTAAAACTAAATCAAAATCGATCGATTATAACCGACGCAAATTTAAAACGCGTTCATCATGAAACGGATGAAATTGAACCTTCATAATAGAGGGCAACCGTTCTAATCAACCTGTGACATCCGTCACTATCAGGTCCGTCAATTGACTCGAAACCCGTTAATTCTTTTCTTCTCGTGCATTTATTATTATTTTTGCGTAATTAATTTTTGTCCGACCGAATCCTTTCGCGTATCTGTCTCGCGTAAACCCTAATATTAGTTATTACATATATTTTTTTATGTAAAATTTATTAACATTACAAATGAATATTTAATATTATTTTTGTATTATTATTATTAATATTATTATCATTATGATCATAATTTAAATTATTATTATTGTATTATTATTATTATTATTATGATGATTTAAATAAAATTATTAATATTGTATCATTATTATTATTAAGAACTATTATTATTATAACTATTTTTAAATTAATATTATTATAAATATTATAATTAAAGTACAGGGTTTAAATGGTAATTTAATGAAACTCGAGGGATTAATTATTTTAAAGTCCAGGGACTATTTTGCAAATACTAAAATATATATGTTTTGCAACGTAAAGCGGCCGATCATCGCGAACCCTATTCTGCCGCCGTGAATTCTCCGCCGTTCTTCCACCGTTCCGCCACCGTACGCCGCCGTTAGCCGCCGTCGGTTGCCGTCGCACCACCGTTTAGCCGTTTCGCAGGTATCCGGTCGTTTCGAACCTCGTTTTATTCCGTTTCGTTACGTTTCGTTTCGGTTTTCGTCTCGGTTTGATTGGTTCGTTTTGGGTTTTTTCGTAAGCCTTCGTGTGTGCGTATGTATGTATTTTGTGCGTATGTATATGTATATGTTGTATATGCGCGCGTGTGTGTGTGTCGAGAAGCAAAAACACGGCTGCTGTGTGCGTGAATGTATATGCTGTGTATATATGTATGTTGCTGCGTTTGTATGTATATGTGCTGCGTATGTATATATATGTGTGTGTTGCGCAGGAACGACAAACACAGCAGGCTTCGGCTGCTGTGTGCGCGATGTATATGTGTGTATGTATGTGTTGGAATATATGTATATATGTGTGAATTGTGTGTGTGCAGTGTGTGTGCGTGAGGTGCAGTGTGTGTGTGTAACTGCAATGTGTGTGTGTGTGTGTATGCATGATGGGTGTGTTGTGTGTGTAGTATGAATGAGTGTGTGTGTGTGAATTTAGTGTGTGTATGATCAAATGGATCATAAGTTTGCATGTTTATATATATATATATATATGGTTATATGTGTATAATTGTAATGTATAATATATAATAATATGGATGTATGCGTATGAGGTGTATTTGGGTATTGAATGTGGTGCCCGATTGTGTGTGTTTTCACACGAGCGTGTGAGTTAAGATGTATACATGTGTATGATTATATATAAGTGAATATATGTACAAGGGTGTATCGACCTGAGTGTATGATTATATGAATATATATATTGTGTGTGCGGGTGTGTATGCATACATATATATCATGTGGTTGGGTGATGTGTGTATATATATATATAAATATATGTGTGAGCTTGGTCGTGTGCGTGTTAGTATGTATATGTAACTGTGTGTGCGTTGAATGAACATACATATATGTCGTTATATTGAGTGTTGTTTGGGTTGTATCTAGTCGTTGTTATTACTATTATTAGTATTAACGATATCATCATCATTATTATTATAATTATTATTATTATTATTATTATTATTATTATTATTATTATTATTATTATTGTTATTATATTATTACTACTACTACTACTTGTATTTTTCCCTTTCACTATTAATAAATATATATATGTGGATGAATGTGGTGTTTGTATGTGTTATATATATATATATATATATATATATATATATATATATACATCTATTTGTATGCGTGTCGCGCGTCAAACCGAACCGACCCGAACCAACCGAACACGTTTATTCTCGTTGAATACTTTTAAGGACTTTGTTGCAATTATTATAGGTGTTTAATTGTTCGTTGCTCACACTCTTTGAAGTGTTTGTCTATTTATTTCATCACACTCAAGGTGAGTTTCGCGGCCCCGTTTTATTACAATTATTTACAACATCAAGGGGAAAAGTATACTCAACCCTTTTTCATGCTGTGAACTTATTCAATTCTTGGGACTGTTGTGTTTACTGTTTTGTAAGTATTTATCTAGTACATGCATGAGTTGTCTTTGTGGTTCTGTATTCATAACTATTTAACTCCGGTGTTGGGGCCGACGGACAGATGTTGATAGTACTATTGGGCTGACACCCCCACCCTTGACGAATGGTTACTTGTGAGTACCATCACTACTGCCAGGAACGGGCCTGGGGTGAATATGTTCCGACAAATTCTTTGTGTACGTCATAGGTTTAGTTGTGATGCTCATGTGATATTACTTGCTTATAACTGTATGCACGCATGTCCTACTACACTATTACACAACATCAAGTTTTTGTTATTATTTAAACCTGCGAGCTCACCAACATTATGTTGACCTTTTGAGCATATCTTTTCAGGTAATAAACATTGAGGATTGCTAGGGATGCTACCTTAGTAAAGACCTTAAGTTTTATCTTTCGAGCTGGATGTTTTCTTTTATTACATTTGACATTTGACTGTGTTATACATTTGATTACTCTATCCCGGATTGTGGGACTTATACTTAGTTGTTTTGTATGACTATGTTTGTCGTGGAACTGACTAACCATGACACAAGTCTCCATTTGTGTCCGGTGACGTCATGACACGTTGGTCTTTATCATTTAATGCAATCTCTATTAACTTAACAATGTGTTATGACGATCCCGTCCGTTACATCCTCGTGTTTCCGCTATAAGCGGGGGTGTGACAGATTGGTATCAGAGCCATTGGTTATAGAGAATTAGGTGGAGCACTCGACCTAGACTATAACCTAAGAACCTTCATGTAGGATGCATACTAGGGTTTGTATGCATTTGATATTACATACATATTATTCATGATTCGATTGACTGCTTATTACTTTCACAATATATTGCTTACCTACATGTAGTATGCATAATAGGATTATGTGTACAACAATATACATGTGAATACTTTAAGTGCATTATTGGTTATGATTACATAGCCTGTCTTACAAGCTATCTATGGTATACTTATTTAAGAATGTTGTGGGCATTATATCACCTATTTATACTTTGAGAAGACACTCGATAATCACACCCTATCATTATTTGTTTGACTTATATTTTGTTTGGATTAATAAGGGCTTTTATGAGAACTCTCTTAAGGACTTATGTTGTTAACCCAACTTTTATTCCATGCGTCTGTCGATGTTGCATTTGCTATATGCGCCCTTATTCACAACTTGTTGGGGTGAGTCTTGAAAGACAAAAACGCTGGCTAATACGTCACCAGTAGACAAGAGACACGACATACTCTAATAATATGACTACTTCATCGGATTTTAGATTATTGTACATAGATTCCTTCGATCGCTCCTTGATCAAGTGAATTCCTTCTCAATCGTTTCCTTTGTACAACTCCGGTTAATTAACTCTTCGTTAATAACCATATCTTTGATACTCAAATCATGGATAACACTCTGTACTTGACAAGATATGTTAACTTCGGTAGGTGGATCTGGGGTGACCATGCAAAGCAAATTACCATTACGGGTGCACATGTAATTGCAACTTGCAGTGCATGTGAAGCCTAGCGAATCTTGCCATGAGATAACGATCATGGTTAGTACAAATCTTTCATTCTATACCTTGGGAATCTAGACTCAAAATCCTAATAAGACTTTGTTAATGACGATGAAACGTTTATAACCTTTACCCCTATATAAGTTCTAATCTACCTAGAGTCTACATGGGAATCACATTGTGACACTAGTCCCATCCCTAGTGAGACGTTACTCCTTTTACATTTCAGAAATTATGCAAATTGAATGGTTGTTTAGAATATACATGGCCTTTGAAGAGTTGCAGTAGAGTAGCGATACTCCCTTCACATGTATTATCTTCTTCAACGGATTGACCTCAGAACTTGGAGCATTAGCAGTTTGAACGCTATAGCATTATGCCTTGATGGAGTAACCGAATGTCACGTGACCAGTTTAAGCATTGTTCTCGGTATACAAGGATGTGGTGGGAACGCTGCGGGGAACCCTATATATAAGCGTCACTGGTATACTCAGAATGTGCCTGAGCTGGGCTATGTGATAATCCGATTAATTGAAGTAAGGAATGGTAGAAATGTTAAGGTATCATGGTTGGTTGTACATACAAGGGATTCTTGATATAGTAGTAAAAAAAAGTATGACAAGGAAAAGGAAATAGTAGATCTGACCCGTTGGATAGAGGGAAATAGAAACTATAATAGTATTAACAACCATGCTGAAAACTAGAAGATGAAGAATGTTGCTTGTTCACTAATGGGTACAGCACTGAAATGGTAGAATGCCTAAGCTCAAGTCTAAGGTAGTGAGGCTGCAATAGCCATAACTTGAGATGAGTTTAAATCTTTGGTGAGTGAGTACTACTACCCGAGGAATGAAATGCAAAAGTTAAAATTGTAATTCTGGAATCGTGCTCTTTATACTGATAAGATCCATGAGTTGACAAAGCTAATGTCATACCTTGTGACATTTAGATCAAATAGAATTAAGTAGGACATTGGGAAAATCTAGTGAGTAGTAGGACGAAGTTGGAGATTTGAGCAAGCAAACTAGTGGTGAAGTAGACAAGAAGACTCAAATGTTTTTATAGGCACATATCTTATCATCAATCAATACACATCTGTTGGATACTGGCAGAAGATAACATCGATTCTTTCAATTCACTCCTTCATTTGTCATGAACCCCAGTTGCTTAGAAATTAGTTAGTCGGTTGAGGTAGGAATGGTAATAATTAGAGGTTGAAAGAAGTACAAGAAGATCATGTCCTTGACATAGACTTGATATCGTATGAATTGGTTATCGAAGCACGAAACCGAGATAGTCCATCAGGAGAAGGTAGTATGTAATTCTCTATCAAATGGCGAAGTGCTTAAGATTCAATGAAAATGACCTGGAAGGGATTTAAGACTCAATTCTTGCATGAAGATTTGTTAATACCTAAGGAAGACTGTTACGTATTTCTAGCACTTGTGGTACAAATAAAACAAAAGAAAGAAAGTTGAAAGATATTTCAATTATACGATATTTTCTATAGGATTTTCTTAATAACTTGTGAAGATCGCCCCCTCCTCGTGAGGTAGAATTCCAAAATGACTAATTCTGTTACAAGAGCACCTTATCGGTTAGCACCATCGACAATACAAGAATTATCGAGCCAATTGCAAGAGCTCTTGGATAAAATTTTTATCCGACCTAATCACTCGCTGTGAACAACACCGATCTTGTTAGTTAAAAAGAAGGATAAGTCATTCCAGTTACGCATAGATTATCAAAAGTTGAACGAGTTGACTATCAGAAACTATACCCTCTTACCAAGAATTATGACCTATTCGGTCAGTTGCATGTAGAGATCAATGTACTTCTCAAAGATTGATCTTCAATCGGGCTATCATCAATTGAGGATTCATAAAGATGACATACCGAAAATAGCGTTTAGAACTCGATATGGACATTATGATTTCTTAGTCATGCTGTTGGGCTGACCAACACTTTGGCAGTGCTTATGGATCTGATGAACAGGGTTTGTAAACCTTATCTGGATAAGTTTGTGATCGTGTTTATAGATGATATTCTTATCTACTCTCGAACGAAAGAAGACCAGGATCAGCATCTACGAACGATACTAGAGCTATTAAAGGAAGAGAAACTTTATGCCAAGTTCTCAAAGTGTGAATTTTGGTTACGAGAAATGAAATTTATAGGACACGTAGTGAACGTGAAGGGAATTCATGTTGACCCTGGAAAGATCGAAGCAGTTAAGCAATGGGGCACACCTAAGACGCCTTCGGAGATTTGGAAATTCTTAGGGTTAGCTGGTTACTACTGGCGATTTATTGCAAACCTCCAAGATTGCCCAACCATTGACGATGTTAACTCACAGGGATAAGAAATTTGATTGGGGTCATAAACAAGAAGAGGCCTTTCAAACAATGTTTTTAGAACCGGATCGGACGTCGAATCGGACGCCTTACTGGTTTGGTGTTCGGACCGGTCGGACCGGATGGACCGATTTAACTATATTTTAATTATATTTATATATGTAATTAAATATAAGTAATTTATATATGATTTATACATATATTTTATAGTTATATATAAAACTTAACTATATTTGTATATCCGAAGTACTAATTTATGGTTTAACACCCCGTTTTACCACTAAAAAAAAAAAAAAAAATTGAAACCGGTCGGAACCGGCCCGTTCGCCGTCCGACCGCCGACTCGGTTTGAACCGGCCGGTCAACTTAACCAAAACGATCTACCCTGACCGGACCGGACCAGGCCCCGATTCGCGGTCGAACCGGTCGGACCGGCCGGTCCGATCCGGTCCTAACAACACTGCTTTCAAATGTTGCAGGAAGGTTATGTAATGCGCCGATATTGACCCTTCCTGATGGATTTAATGACTTTGTGGTGTTCTGCAATGCATCACACCAAGGCCTAGGTTGTGTGCTCATGCAGAAGGATAAGGTGATCGCTTACGCCTCACGTCAACTTAAGGTTCACGAAAAAATTACACGACGCACGACCTGGAGTTAGGCGCGGTAGTGTTTGCACTGAAGATATGGAGGCATTATCTGTATGGGACCAAGTGCGTTATCTACACTGACCATAAAAGTCTTTAACACATCTTTGACCAAAAGGAACTTAATATGCGTCAAAGGCGATGGGTGGAACTTTTAAGTGATTATGATTGTGAGATTCGATATCATCCGGGAAGGCAAATGTAGTAACGGATGCCTTGAGTAGGAAGGAACGTGTTAAACCCCTACGTGCTCGAGCGTTGGGAATGACCATTCAATCGAATCTGAAAACACAAATACTGATAGCTCAAGACGAGGCACTAAAGGAGGAGAATGTCACAAGTGAAGAATTTCGAGGGTTAGACAAACAGATGAACCGTAAAGAGGATGGCGTACGGTACTTTGTGGATCGCATATGGGTACCTAAGTGGGGGGATGTGCGAACCCTAATTATGAATGAAGCGCATAAGTCTAAGTATTCGGTGCATCCTGGTGCAGACAAAATGTACCAAGATCTTAAGGAGTTATATTGGTGGCCAGGCATGAAGAAGGACATTGAAAAATATGTAAGTGAATGTTTGACTTGTTCGAAAGTCAAAGCCGACCATCAGAAACCGTCGGGTCTATTGCAACAACCGGAAATTCCCGAATGGAAGTGGGAAAACATAGCGATGGACTTTATCACTAAATTGCCTAGGACCAGTAGTGGTCACGATTCGATTTGGGTCATTGTGGATCGAATGACAAAGCCCGCTCACTTCTTACCTATTCGTGAAGACTATATGATGTGCTCCAAATTACACATATAAACACTATCAAAAGCACATCATTTATTTCTTGATTCCTCCCGAAATATGGTGATTACATACTTAAATCTTTTAATTGTGTTTTCAGGTGTTGTGAAGGGCAAGATGGACAAAAGGAGGATAATGGACAAGAAATTGAAGAAATCCAAGCTTAAAGCTCCAAGCAGGGGCCATGCCTCATTAAGCACGCCCCCATGCCTTGCCTGAAACACGCCCCCGTGCTAATTTGGCACACCCCCGTGATTGGACATCTGACAGGACAAAAGTACTGTCCCCCAAAAGTGATCACGGGGCCGTGCCCCATTGACCACGGGGCCGTGATACCCCCTTTCACGGGGTCGTGCCTATTTTGTCACGGGGCCGTGCCCCGACAGCTCCTGCACGTACGAACCGACCAACTTTCGTAAGCATTGTACTAACACGGGCTCGTGCCTTTTTGTCACGGGGCCGTGCTTAAACACTCCGAGAAGCCTATAAATAGAGGTCCAAGCTCTTCATTTTGCAAGCTTTTGGTGGAAGGGACACTCTGTAGAATTCTCTCGGGAATCAAGTTTTGAAGACTATTTGGAGGCTCGGGAAGTGCATACAACACTTGGAAGAAGCTCGGGATTATCTAAACACCATCCGTTGTGGATCATTGGTTTGATTGTTCTATTTTATCAATGAATCCATATCTATCTTCTATGTTGTTTGTTACATTACAGCTCGTCATGAGCTAAACTCTTATTATCATCCTACTTGGATGAAACTTATGTAATTTGTGATGAATTAATGGTGTGATAAATATTGTGTTAATGTTATGGTGGTCTTGGGAAAACTTTCGATGGTAGCACCTACATTTGAACGGGGGGGTTATAAGTTTATGGTTTGTAATTGTGATTGTCATACACGGTTGAAAAACGTATGATCAACTTTTATTCATAACAACTATGGCTAATTAACTAGAGATGGTTATTAGAAATCATAAGACCTTAACTTTCTGATCATTTACGGGTTCCCTTTTATTAGTCTGAGAAATCTACAGTAATTGTTATGGTTTTCTAAAATTAATGGTATGTTAGAATAGAACTTGATCAACTCTTTTCTTACATTAAGTTATGTTTTCGGAAATCGTATGTCGAAAAGGGCACAAAAGATTTACCTACATCACTAGGGCCTTGACCTAAGCAGTAAATCTCAGCCTGTGTTGGTCTTGGTCACTACGGAGCGGATAGACGAGAAATCACGCCAGCTCATCTTTATAAACGTTAACACAATTACTTTATTCAATATCTTTAATCACACCATCACTTCATCATAATTACATAAGTGTAATCCAAGTTAGGATGATAGCCTTTATCCCTTGATTCTAAATCCAAAAGTTTCAACTTGTTTTACTTTATTTCTTATTTTTATCGTTAGTTTAAAACCCTAATTTATATCATTGCAATTCATCATTCTCTTAAACAAAAATTGATAGTCAATTACAAGGATTGTTGAGTAGTCTTAGTGTGTCACGGATTGATACTCGGTTCTTACCATCACTATATTACCTCACGATAGGTGCACTTGCCTTTTGTGTGTGTAGTTAGTAGTAGTAACAACCATTTAAAACTGAATCTATGCGAAAATTCTTTATCAAAAATATATATACTTTCACACCGCATCAAGTTTTTGGCGTCGTTGCCGGGGATACACAGCAAGTTTGAAAGACAATCTAAATTTTTGACTGTCCTGTTTATATCTTGTTAATATTTTTTGTTCAAATTCATTTTAATTTTGTAGTTAGTTTACCTTAGCCAGTTTAGTTACATTTGCCTGATTCATTTTAAGCCTAGTTAGTTTTTGCTTCCTTAAGTTAGTGTATGTCCGACTCGTCTAGTCCTGAACTTGTTTCACCTCTTTCGGAACCTGAACGACTTTTCCGACAAAGGTTACGTGAAAGGCCGCAACAAGCAGCAACAATCATCGAAGAAGACATCTCGGAAGATACACCGTCCGAAGGAGACATGGCTAATCAAGACGAGGAAATGAAGATGACGCACTATGCCACGCCATCAATCGACGGTTATGAGTCTAGTGTTGTCCAACCAGCAATAGTGGCCAACAATTTCGAGATTAAGTCTAGTATTATCCAACTAGTAGAGAACTCTGTTCAGTTTCACGGATTGCAAGACGAAGACCCTAACGCTCACATCTCACGATTCCTTCGTATCTGTGCAACTTTCAAAATCAACAACTGTTCAGACGATGCTATTAGACTACGACCTTTTCCATTTTCACTTCGCGGCCGAGCCATTGACTGGCTCGATTCACTTCCGCCTGGTTCTATCACCACATGGGCGGAAATGGCTGAACAATTCCTGTTGAAATACTTTCCACCCGATCGCACTGCCAAATTGAGAAGCAGCATCACGAGCTTTCGCCAAGATGATGATGAATCATTACACGCAGCATGGGAGAGATATAAAGGTCTCCTTCGGAGATGCCCACATCACGGACTTGATCTGTGGCTGCAGTGTCAAACCTTTTATGATGCAATCAGCGGAGCACACAAACAAGCCGTAGACCAAAGTGCGGGAGGAGATTTCGGAAGTGTCACACCAACAGAAGCATACCAAGCCCTAGAGAAGGCAGCTAAGAAGAGCTTTGCTTACAATCCCTTGAGAACAAAATCAACTCTAGAGGAATTCATCAAGTAGACTCTGAGACACTGATCACAGCCCAGTTAGAAGCCTTAACCAAACGATTCGAACAATTGCAAGCTGAACTTAAAAAGACTTCAACACGATGCAACACATGTGGAAGCTCACACAAGACCAATGAATGCCCGCAAGGCATTATGATGATGGAAGATGTTGACTACGTAGGAGGCCCAAACAACGCATATAACAACAACTCAAATTGGAGGAGCAATCCGAATTACAGAGAAGCCGGTAACAGCCAACCATCAACTGGATTCAACCGTAGGCCACCTTATCAGCAACAGAAACCACCATATCAAGGTCCAACAGTAGTAATCAAGACCGTGGAGCATCATCAATGGAAGATTTATTACAGCAATTGTTGTTAACCACACAAGCCACAGATGAGTACATCCGGAAATCTGATCGAAGAAACGAGGAAAGGTTCCAAAGAAACGAGGCTGAAATCAAAAGCAACAAAGCATCATTGCAAACCATTGAAAACCAGGTGGGTCAGATAGCACAACAACTATCTGTGAGACCCCAAGGTACTTTACCCAGCAATACTGTAACAAACCCCAATGCTCAAGTCAAAGCCATCACCACAAGGAGTGGCAAAACCACTCAAGGTGATGCACCTGTATTACAGCCCATCCTTGAAGAAATAGAACTCGAGACACCACGTAATACAAGTGACAAGCAAAAGCAACCTGTCATTGTTGAAGAACCAGCCAAGAAATACGTACCACCACCACCTTATGTTCCACCACCTCCATATCCCGGTCGACTGAGACAACAACGAATGGAGGCACAATATGGCAAATTTCTGGGATTGTTCAAACAACTCCATATTAATCTGCCATTGGTGGAAGCCTTAGCCCAAATGCCAAATTATGCTAAGTTTTTAAAAGGTGTATTGTCAAACAAGAAGAAACTGGAAGAGTTATCACATGTAGTTTTGAATGAGGAATGCTCAGCAGTTCTTCAAAACAAACTACCTCAAAAGATGACTGATCCAGGGAGTTTTACCATACCTTGCCTAATAGGAAATCTTTCTGTCAGCAACGCGTTAGCCGATTTAGGTGCTAGTATTAACCTCATGCCTTATGCAGTTTTTGAAAAATTAAACTTAGGTGAGCCTAGACCTACTCGTATGAGCATCCAATTAGCTGACCGTTCTGTCAAATATCCGAGGGGCATTGTTGAAAATCTCTTAGTTAAAATCAACAAGTTCGTATTTCCTGTTGATTTTGTGATCCTCGACATGGATGAGGATAAGAATGTTCCTCTCATCTTAGGTCGACCTTTCTTAGCAACCGCTCGAGCCCTCATTGATGTTTGAACCGGCAAACTCACACTCCGAGTAGATGAGGAGGAAGTGACATTCGACATAGGACAATCCATGAAACATCCTCAATATCATGACGATTCACTCTATTACATTGATATTTGCGACTCAATCATAAGCTGTCATCTGAAGAACACTCGTCAAATTGAAGCTTGCGATACTCAATTAATAGAAATCCAAACCACTGAGCCCGTCTGTGAGCACCAAATCATTCTAGAACTTGAAGTTGACGAAACATCATCTTGTCAAGAAGCATTTGAGATCATCGATCAAGAATTAGAACCTAAAGCCAAACCTTCTATCGAAGACCCTCCGGCTTTAGAACTCAAAGAACTTCCATCTCATCTCGAATACGCTTTTCTTGAAAATACCTCTCAGCTTCCTGTCATAATCTCATCCGCCCTATCAAAAGATGAGAAGAATAAATTACTCAATGTGCTGAAGGCACATAAACGAGCAATTGCATGGAAAATCATGGACATCAAGGGAATCAATCCATCCTTTTGCACTCACAAAATATTGATGGAGGAGGACTTCAAATCCGTCATTCAACCTCAAAGACGTTTAAATCCGAGCATGCAAGAGGTGGTGAAGAAAGAAGTAATCAAACTGCTAGATGCCGGTTTGATTTACCCTATTTCTGATTCGCCTTGGGTCAGTCCCGTCCAAGTTGTTCCAAAGAAAGGAGGAATGACTGTAGTAACTAACGAAAAGAATGAGCTTATTCCAACTCGTACGGTTACAGGTTGGAGAGTTTGCATGATTATCGCAAACTCAATGACGCCACAAGAAAGGATCACTTTCCTTTACCTTTCATTGACCAAATGCTCGAGAGACTCTCTGGAAAAATGTTCTATTGTTTCCTCGACGGTTTCTCAGGGTACTTTCAAATTCCCATTGCTCCCGAAGATCAAGAGAAAACAACATTCACCTGTCCATATGGCACTTTTGCGTATCGACGAATGCCGTTTGGATTGTGTAATGCTCCTGCTACATTTCAAAGATGCATGGTAGCAATTTTTCATGACATGATTGAACACTCAATGGAAGTTTTCATGGATGATTTCTCAGTCTTTGAAACTCATTCGAACAATGTCTTGAAAATCTGGAAAAAATGTTGGTTAGATGCGAGGACTCTAACCTTGTTCTAAATTGGGAAAAGTGTCATTTCATGGTTACTGAAGGAATAGTGTTGGGACACAAGATCTCTCGAGCAGGCCTCAAAGTTGATCAAGCTAAAGTGGACACTATTTCCAAACTGCCATATCCCACAACCGTGAAAGAAATTAGAAACTTCCTAGGTCACGCAGGATTCTATCGCCGTTTCATTAAACACTTTTCAAAAATCGCACGACCGATGACTCAACTTCTTGAGAAAGATGCAAAATTCGTGTTTTCCAACGAATGCATCAGTGCATTTGATCTGTTAAAAGATAGGTTGGTCACCGCTCCAATTATGGTTTTCCCAGATTGGACGTTACCATTTGAACTCATGTGCGATGCAAGCGATTTTGCGGTAGGAGCTGTGTTATGACAAAGGAAAGACAAGCAATTCCACCCAATTCACTATGCGAGCAAGACCTTAAACGACGCACAAGAAAACTACACAACCACCGAGAAAGAACTTCTCGCAGTAGTTTTCGCATTTGACAAATTCCGCTCGTATCTAGTCCTGTCAAAAACAGTCGTCTACACCGATCATGCAGCCCTACGTTATCTGTTCAACAAACAAGATGCAAAGCCGAGATTGATACGATGGATACTTCTGCTTCAAGAATTCGACATTGAGATTCGTGACAAGAAAGGAGCAGAAAATCTTGCGGCTGATCATCTTTCGCGTCTTGAAGATTCAAACCATCCACAAACCGAGGAATTCAAAATAAACGATAATTTCCCTCACGAATTCCTTTTGAACATCCAATCTTCAGTCGATGAGTATCCTTGGTTTGCCGACTTCGCAAACTATTTGGCAAGCGGACTCCTTCTCAAAGGAATGACTTATCAGCAAAAGAAGAAATTCTTTACTGATATTAAACATTACTATTGGGAAGATCCATACCTATTCAGAATCGATGCAGACCAACTCATTCGAAGATGCATATACGGAAGTGAAGCGGAACAGATCCTAAGGCACTGTCATGAAGGACCCACAGGAGGCCACCATGGAGCAACTCTAACAGCCAAAAAGGTCTTCGATTCTGGATTCTATTGGCCAACGATTTTCAAGGATGCTCACAACATGGTACGCACCTGTGATGCATGTCAAAGAGCAACCAACATCTCGACACGGGATGAGATGCCTCAGAAACCCGTTCAAGTATGCGAGGTATTTGATGTATGGGGTATTGATTTCATGGGGCCATTCCCGGTATCATTTGGAAATCGTTACATCTTAGTAGCAGTTGACTATGTCTCAAAATGGGCCGAAGCTCAAGCCCTGCCCACCAACGACGCAAGAAATGTTGTCAGATTCCTTAAGAAATTATTCTCTCGTTTTGGTACCCCCAAGGCTTTGATTAGTGATTGAGGAACCCATTTTTGTAACAACCAGCTCGAAAGAGCAATGGCCCGTTATGGAGTAAATCATCGCTTTACAACCGCTTATCATCCACAAGCGAATGGGCAAGCGTAGGTCACTAATCGAGGTATCAAACGAATCCTAGAAAAAAACGTAGGACAAAATCACAAGGACTGGTCTGCCAAGCTAGACGATGCATTATGGGCTTTTCGAACAGCCTTTAAGACTCCCATTGGCACAACACCGTTTAAACTCATTTATGGGAAGTCGTGTCATCTACCTGTGGAATTGGAACATAAAGCCTATTGGGCACTCAAAGCAGCAAACTTAGACCAAGGCCTTGCAGGAAAGAATCGATTTCTACAAATCCATAAACTTGAGGAACTGAGAGAACAAGCATACGAAAACGCTAGGGTTTACAAGGAAAAGACAAGGAAATTCCACGACTCTCGTTTAAGGAGCACTAAACGATTTCGTGTGGGGGAACATGTCTTACTGTATAACTCTCGCTTACATCTGTTTCCCGGAAAGTTAAAATCACGTTGGTCTGGACCTTACACGATTAAAAATGTGTTTCCAAATGGTGCAATCGAAATTGACAACCACGACGGTTTAAGTTTCAAAGTGAATGGACGTCGTTTAAAGCCATATAACGATGGGCCAACCAAGATTTTCTCGGAGGAATTACACCTCCGCCCCGACGAGGATTAAGTGTGGGGAAGGGTCGCGCCGAAGACCCGAAACGAAAACACGGCACCTGTACATAGATTTTATTTCAAATTTTAGCTTTTTGTAGGACTCCCAAGCACAAGCACGGGGCCGTGCCCCACCAAGCACGCCCCCGTGCATCTGACAAATTTTTTCCACGATCTCCGCTGATGACTCTGGAACGTTGCAGGACGAATTTAAGGCGACTTCTGACAAACACGGGGCCGTGCCTACCCAAGCACGCCCTCGTGATCAACTTTGCAGACTTGTGTATAAATACCACACTTGTTTCAAGCTTTCATCACACCCAATTCTGCTCAAAATCTCACAAAGAAAACATGAAAGAATCCAGTCAAGGAAGTTCTAATTGGAATCCTGCAACGAAGCCTCAAACTGAAATGAGAGAACCAACAACTCAAGAGTATTTCTTTAAACTCCATGAGCTGATCAAGAAATTGACGGAGATGAATCTCACCGCAACTCAACGCTTGGCTGAACTCATCCAGAAAGTTCAGGACATGAGCGAGGAGCTTGTTTCCATCAACCGTCGGCTCGCGGAACTTAGCAACCGCACTTCGCACTACCCTATCCCGACCCTTCCACACGAAATGTGTGGAGGCTTCTTCTAGAGGCATTCCGTAAAGGGTCATGTGCGCTAGTGCGCGTTAAGGAGTCTGGTTTTGCAGTTTCAGATTCCCGGTTATTAACGTATTATGTAATCGTAGAAGATAGGAAAATGTATTTGTCGCTTGGTTTGCTTATTTGAATTCTAGAACTAATTTGTAACTTCTCTGATGAATTGGACGTGTCAAAACTTAGCCGGGTAAATTACGCAACGCGCGAAATTGAAAAACGGAACAACAAAATACTGAACCGAGACTGCACAAGGCAATCACGGCCCCGTGCCCCAACGAGCACGCCCCCGTGACGACAAATTTTGACAAAATCTGACTTGTTTCAGCATTTTGTCTTGTTCCCCATCAATGACTAGTGATAAAGCCCCATTTTTTGGACCTGCAACTTCATTTCTTCTACATTTTGTTATCAACTTTTTTCAATTCTTCCTTCTTGTTTTCAAGCATCATTTCAAGAAGATAATCAAGAGGTTAGTATGTCATTTTCCATGAATATGGTAGCCATTTGCATGTATTTAGGTGATTAGGTATCTAAACAACCGAAATCCTAATGATTATATGTAAAAGCTTGTGCTTAAACGTTATGGAATTATGAATGCTTCATGCCTCTTTGTTTATGTTCTCTTGGAAGTTGATTAGTGTTAATTAGTTTGATTAGTTAGTAATTAGTGTTAAAATGTCATTTTCCATAGAATTAGTGTTAGTGTTAGTATGTTTCCCGTTAGTGTTTAAAAGACTATCTTCATAATGTGTGGTGATTTCTTTGTTAATCATGTTCAAGATACAAGAATTGGTAAGTAGCGTTGAAACATTATATATTTTTGTCTACAAGAATTGGTAAGTAGCGTTGAAACATTATATTTTTGTCTTGAATTATTAACAATTGATAAAAATGTTTAACGTATAATCTTTGGTTTTTCAAGCAAGAAAATGACAAATTTATGCTTAATCAAGAATTTACAAACAAAACCACATTGGCTCGAGTTGAAATTTCATAATTCAAAATGTTAACCGCACCCTCACGTTTCAAGAGGCACACCCCCATGTTTGACAAATTTTTCTTAAAAGCAACCGTGTCAACTATTTTTCAACACAAATTGATAAAAAGGGGTAACGTGGCTTTTGAAAATCAATCTTTCCCCTAAAATAGATAGTTTATTCCAAAAAAATCTGTTTTGTATATATTAACTGATTTGTCCAAATTTCAGGATCATGAACCATCCATACTTGCAATTTGGAGGAAACCGTGAAAGATGGTGTCGTGATCGATTGCAAAGGCTCTTGCAAAGGGCCGAAAGGTCACATTTGCAAGCCGATGAAGAAACCTTGGCGGCTGTCGGATAGCTCGAAAGATATAACAATTTATTGAGTATCCAGTGGAAGCGGTTGTTTTCACAAAACAGGCCTTCCATTTATGAACTAACTCTTGAATTTTTAGCATCTTTCAGATTTAGCATGAAAGACTCCGACCCTTGGGATGAGGAAGCAGTTACATTCAGACTGGGTGGACATTGGCGAAAAACATCCATCGCTTTGTTTGGTGTCTATCTAGGAATATATACAGAACAGGAAATGGAGGAGGAAGCAATCTCCGGAATGCCAGCTTATCATACATTTCCAGATGAGGAAAGTAGGGACGCAGAAGCGGCGCCATAAGAAAGGCATTTTGGGAGAAGATTGGAACAAGGCATTCAACTCAAGTAAAACCAAGAGTACTCAGATTCGGGACCCATTGCTACGATACATACATCGGTTGCTTAGCCATTCGATAACAGCTCGTGGACAAAGTGAGGGAGTTGTTAGTTTGAGAGACTTGTTTATCTTATACTGTATGACTAATCATTTGCCCTGCAACATTGGGTATTTGTTTTGTAACTTGTTTGCCAGGAATGCAACTGCTGGTGCCCCGACACCAATGTTTGGAGGAAGCTGGATCCTGAACTTGTACGAGAGTTATGGGTGTAACACGGAAGGAACCGAAGGAGTAATGCCAGGATTGTTGGACTTAAGCATTTGCACAAGCATGTACATGATCACAACCTTACCAAATGGACAACCGAGATTCATGGATAGAAAGGGACAAATCTGGGATCCGGCAGACCCCGAGGAGATTATCATGGATCTTGATATGCCAGCACATCATGAAGGCGCCGGGGCCTCCAGCTCACACGCCGGAGAATTTCCAACCATGTTAGACCTCTATGAAGCAATCCAGACCACCAGTGACCATGCAAGGAGATCATTCGAATACGCGCAACAAGCTTTCAACCGCGTCAAAAATCTGAACTCTCGAGTGGACGACCTGAGCAATGATATCACATACATCAGAAACCGAATGTATCATGAGTGGGGGGATATCCCACCACAAAGCCCTTGAAAATCCACATCACTTTCAGGGGCCGGGCACAGTCGTTTTGTGCCAATCTATCCTTTACTTTATGTCATTTTATTTTTATTTTGTGTGTTTAGGATTTTAATGCTTTAATAAATGGATGATATTTCAGGTGATCCCGATGGTTCTCGCAAGCAAAGATACAAGTCAACTTCATAATATTTTGGGGAGTATCTCGTTTCCATTCCTTGTTTTTAATTTATCTATCACATTGGGGACAATGTGAATTTTAAGTGTGGGGATGGGATTAATCGAGACACATACTTAATACTTTGCTAAAAACAGGTTCAAATTGAAAATTTTGAACCAAATCACTTAACCATAAATTTTTGTGACACGAAGCCAAAAATTTAAACAATTTTTTATAAACCAAATTATAAATATACGTTTTCGGGAAATAAATAAGTAAATAAAAGAAATCCAAATAAAAATTGAAAATATTTTTTGTGATATCCTTAAAAGCAATAATCAAGTAAACATATGTAATCATGCAAAATGAAACACTTTTACCCAATTTCATCCATTTGTGAGTTTTTTTTGAGCCTTAAACAGCTTTTGCAAATATTTGCAATTTTACTTTCATTCTGGATTCAATTTAGAGTACCTCATGATACGTGTGATTAGAACTTGCTTTAGGTATACATTTCAAGACCTTAATTAGTATTTTCTGCATAAAAATGAGTTAGGCATTAGGAAACCCTTAACCATTCAAGCCCCAACCATTTTCTTTTAATCTTACCTACCCGAACGTCAACCCTAGTTAGCCCTGTTGAGCCTAAACATTTTATTCTTTATCACCCGAATCACCAAGTCACTCAACCAAAAAGCCTTCAACAAAACCCATTTTTCGTTAAAGACACGATTTTGGTTTATTTAAAAAAAAGGAAAAGAAAGAAAAGAAAAAAGAGAAAAAAGAAAGAAAAATTTGGTCTTTTACCGGCAGACCTAAAAGAACTGGAATGCCTTCTTTTGATTTTAATTTGCTTTGTTGCCTTCATCACGCAAAACCGGGACTTCCCCCGGAAATCCGCGAACAAATTTACAACCTCACGTACGACGCAAGAAAGAAATGGCGAAAAAGGAACAAGTTCCGCCATTTTGTGGAATTTCAAAAAGCGCCATAAAGAGACGGGCAAAAAGATACGAAAGATGCCCGAATTGTGGAAATTGGTCACACGATGGAAAATGCAAAAAGAACCAAACTGAATCCCAATACGAATACACAGAACTGATCCGATTGGGTGCTATTAGGCTTCAAGCCGAACGATCCTTACGAAAGGATAGTTTTGTGTATCTTTGGGTAAAGGATGAAGTAAGGTTCCTGAAAGCAAAATACGGTCTTGACAATCTGACCTTAAACGAGTCCTCAAGTTAGCATATCCCTTCTAGCTTGAAGTATTGTATAGGGAACTTTTTACTGTTTTCCTTGTAGTTTATGTTAGAAAAATAAACCAAGACCGTCGTCTTTAGCATTTAGCCACTTTTCCAAACATTCCACACCCGAGCCCGAGCCAAGTTACAACCCATCAAAAGACCTAATGATTTATGCAAGTAAATATCTAAGTAGGTGGAGAATTGATCCCTTAGCAAGCTTATGATTCCACACGTATTCATGCTAGGAATGAGCGTATTAGTCATACTTCATCTTATGTATGATTCCATATATTCAGCCGAGCGTGAGAGTATTTTGTGAGGAGTGTGGATTTTGCATGATTATAATCTTTACTAACAATCCCATTGCTTGCTAGGATATCATTCTATACATGCTTAAAATGTTTGCATTTGGATGAAATAATTTTTACTTGCATATTTCCCGAAAGACATATTTATCTTTTGTTTTATTTGGTTTTTGGTGGAGTTGTCATTTTAAGTGATTTGCTTGAGGACAAGCAAAGTTTAAGTGTGAGGATATTTGATGTGCTCCAAATTACACATATAAACACTATCAAAAGCACATCATTTATTTCTTGATTCCTCTCGAAATATGGTGATTACGTACTTAAAATCTTTTAATTGTGTTTTCAGGTGTTGTGAAGGGCAAGATGGACAAAAGGAGCATAATGGACAAGAAATTGAAGAAATCCAAGCTTAAAGCTCCAAGCAGGGGGCCATGCCTCATTAAGCACGCCCCCATGCCTTGCCTGAAACACGCCCCCGTGCTAATTTGGCACGCCCCCGTGATTGGACATCTGACAGGACAAAAGTACTGTCCCCCAAAAGTGATCACGGGGCCGTGCCCCATATGACCACGGGGCCGTGATACCCCCTTTCACGGGGTCGTGCCTATTTTGTCACGGGGCCGTGCCCCGACAGCTCCTGCACGTACGAACCGACCAACTTTCGTAAGCATTGTACTAACACGGGCTCGTGCCTTTTTGTCACGGGGCCGTGCTTAAACACTCCGAGAAGCCTATAAATAGAGGTCCAAGCTCTTCATTTTGCAAGCTTTTGGTGGAAGGGACACTCTGCAGAATTCTCTCGGGAATCAAGTTTTGAAGACTATTTGGAGGCTCGGAAGTGCATACAACACTTGGAAGAAGCTCGGGATTATCTAAACACCATCCATTGTGGATCATTGGTTTGATTGTTCTATTTTATCAATGAATCCATATCTATCTTCTATGTTGTTTGTTACATTACAGCTCGTCATGAGCTAAACTCTTATTATCATCCTACTTGGATGAAACTTATGTAATTTGTGATGAATTAATGGTGTGATAAATATTGTGTTAATGTTATGGTGGTCTTGGGAAAACTTTCGATGGGTAGCACCTACATTTGAACGGGGGTTATAAGTTTATGGTTTGTAATTGTGATTGTCATACACGGTTGAAAAACGTATGATCAACTTTTATTCATAACAACTATGGCTAATTAACTAGAGATGGTTATTAGAAATCATAAGACCTTAACTTTCTGATCATTTACGGGTTCCCTTTTATTAGTCTGAGAAATCTACAGTAATTGTTATTGTTTTCTAAAATTAATGGTATGTTAGAATAGAACTTGATCAACTCTTTTCTTACATTAAGTTATGTTTTCAGAAATCGTATGTCGAAAAGGGCACAAAAGATTTACCTACATCACTAGGGCCTTGACCTAAGCAATAAATCTCAGCCTGTGTTGGTCTTGGTCACTACGGAGCAGATAGACGAGAAATCGCGCCAGCTCATCTTTATAAACGTTAACACAATTACTTTATTCAATATCTTTAATCACACCATCATTCATCACAATTACATAAGTGTAATCCAAGTTAGGATGATAGCCTTTATCCCTTGATTCTAAATCCAAAAGTTTCAACTTGTTTTACTTTATTTCTTATTTTTATCGTTAGTTTAAAACCCTAATTTATATCAATGCAATTCATCATTCTCTTAAACAAAAATTGATAGTCAATTACAAGGATTGTTGAGTAGTCTTAGTGTGTCCACGGATTGATACTCGTTCTTACCATCACTATATTACCTCACGATAGGTGCACTTGCCTTTTGTGTGTGTAGTTAGTAGTAGTAACAATCATTTAAAACTGAATCTGTGCGAAAATTCTTTATCAAAAATATATATACTTTCACACCGCATCACTATAAAATGGAGAAGCTAGCGAGATTGTACGTGAATGAAATTGTGGCTAGGCATGGAGTGCCTGTGTCGATCATATCGGATCAGGACAGTAGATTTACATCACGGTTTTGGTAGACTCTACAGAAGGCAATGGGTACATGATTGGACTTAAGTACTGCCTATCACCCACAAACAGACGGTCAAAGTGAGCGAACGATACAAACACTAGAAGACATGCTTAGGGCATGTGTAATTGATTTTGGTGGGAGTTGGGATACTCACTTACCCTTGATTGAATTCTCGTATAACAATAGTTATCATACGAGCATTGGGTGTGCTCTGTTTGAGGCATTGTATGGGAGGAAGTGTAGGTCTCCGGTGTGCTGGGCAGAAGTAGGTGAAAGCCAATTGACAGGTCCGGAGATTATTCAGGAAACGACGGATAAGATATTTCAAATCAAGGACAGGCTTAAAGCGGCCCGAGATCGTCAGAAAAGCTACGCTGATAATCGTCGCAAACCCTTAGAGTTGATGTTGGTGATCGTGTCTTATTGAAGGTTTCTCCGTGGAAGGGAGTTGTAAGGTTTGGAAAGAAAGGGAAACTAGCCCCAAGGTATGTTGGACCGTTCGAGATCACAGAAAGAATTGGTCCTGTAGCGTATCGGTTGAAGTTACCTCAAGAACTCAGCGGTGTGCATGACACATTCCATGTGTCAAACCTTAAGAAGTGTCTAGCCGATGGATCCCTTCATGTGCCGATTGAGGAAATAAAAATTGACGAGAAACTCCACTTTGTGGAAGAACCCCTAGAAATAATGGATCGAGAAGTGAAACAACTGAAACGCAGCAAGATTCCAATTGTCCGAGTGAGATGGAACTCCAAGCGAGGGTCTGAGTTTACGTGGGAACGGGAGGACCAGATGAAATCCAAATATCCGTATTTGTTCGTTGATACAACTCCAGGACCTAACTCTAGTTGAATTTCGGGACGAAATTCTTTCAACTGGGGGATACTGTGACATCCGTCACTATTAGGTCCGTCAATTGACTCGAAACCCGTTAATTCTTTTCTTCTCGTGCATTTATTATTATTTTTGCGTAATTAATTTTTGTCCGACCGAATCCTTTCGCGTATCTGTCTTGCGTAAACCCTAATATTAGTTATTATATATATATATATATATAATATATATATATATATATATATATATATATATATATATTTATGTAAAATTTATTAACATTACAAATGAATATTTAATATTTTTTTGTATTATTATTATTAATATTATTATCATTATATTTTATATATTATTATTGTATTATTTATTATTATGATGATTAATTAATTATTATATATGATATTTAATATAAAATTATTATATTGTATCATTATTTTATAAGAACTATTATTATTAACTATTTTTAAATTAATAAATTATTATAAATATTATAATTAAAGTAGAGGGTTTAAATGGTAATTTAATGAAACTCGAGGGATTAATTATTTTAAAGTCCAGGGACTATTTTGCAAATACTAAAATATATATATGTTTTGCAACGTAAAGCGGCCGATCATCGCGAACCCTATTCTGCCGCCGTGAATTATCTGTCGTTCTTCCACCGTTCCGCCACCGTACGCCGCCGTTAGCCGGCATCGGTTGTCGTCGCACCACCGTTTAGCCGTTTCGCAGGTATCCGGTCGTTTCGAACCTCGTTTTATTCCGTTTTGTTACGTTTCGTTTCGGTTTTCGTCTCGGTTTGAATCGGTTCGTTTTGGGTTGTTTCGTAAGCCTTCGTGTGTGCGTATGTATGTATTTTGTGCGTATGTATATGTATATGTTGTATATGCGTGTGTGTGTGTGTGTCGAGAAGCAAAAACACAGCAGCCGAAGGCTGCTGTGTGCGTGAATGTATATGCTGTGTATATATGTATGTTGCTGCGTTTGTATGTATATGTGCTGCGTATGTATATATATGTGTGTGTTACGCAGGAACGACAAACACAGCAGCCTTCGGCTGCTGTGTGCGCGATGTATATGTGTGTATGTATGTGTTGGAATATATGTATATATGCGTGAATTGTGTGTGTGCAGTGTGTGTGCGTGAGGTGCAGTGTGTGTGTGTAACTGCAGTGTGTGTGTGTGTGTATGCATGATGGGTGTGTGTTGTGTGTGTGTGGTATGAATGAGTGTGTGTGTGTGTGAATTAAGTGTGTGTATGATCAAATGGATCATAAGTTTGCATGTTTAATATATATATATATATATATATATATATATATATATATATATATATATATATATGGTTATATGTGTATAATTGTAATGTATGTATACGTAATATATAATAAATATGGATGTATGCGTATATGTGTATAATTGTAATGTATGTATACGTAATATATAATAAATATGGATGTATGCGTATGAGGTGTATTTGGGTATTGAATGTGGTGCCCGATTGTGTGTGTTTTCACGCGAGCGTGTGAGTTAAGATATATACATGTGTATGATTATATATAAGTGAATATATGTACAAAGGTGTATCGACCCGAGTGTATGATTATATGAATATATATATTGTGTGTGTGGGTGTGTATGCATATATATATATATATATATATATATATATATCATGTGGTTGGGTGATGTGTGTATATATATACATAATATATGCGTGAGCTTGGTCGTGTGCGTGTTAGTATGTATATGTAACTGTGTGTGCGTTGAATGAACACACATATATGTCGTTATATTGAGTGTTGGTTAGGTTGTATCTAGTCGTTGTTATTACTATTATTAGTATTAACGATATCATCATCATTATTATTATTATAATTATTATTATTATTATTATTATTATTATTATTACTACTACTACTACTTGTACTTTTCCCTTTCACTATTAATAAATATATATGTGGATGAATGTGGTGTTTGTATGTGTTATATATATATATACATCTATTTGTGTGCGTGTCGCGCGTCAAACCGAACCGACCCGAACCAACCGAACACGTTTATTGTCGTTGAATACTTTTAAGGACTTTGTTGCAATTATTATAGGTGTTTAATCGTTCGTTGCTCACACTCTTTGAAGTGTTTGTCTATTTATTTCATCACACTCAAGGTGAGTTTCGCGGCCCCGTTTTATTACAATTATTTACAAACATCAAAGGGGAAAAGTATGCTCAACCCTTTTTCATGCTGTGAACTTATTTAATCTTTGGGACTGTTGTGTTTACTGTTTTGTAAGTATTTATCTAGTACATGCATGAGTTGTCTTTGTGGTTCTGTATTCACAACTATTTAACTCCGGTGTTGGGGCCGACGGACAGATGTTGATAGTACTATTGGGCTGACACCCCCACCCTTGACGAATGGTTACTTGTGAGTACCATCACTACTGCCAGGAACGGGCTTGGGGTGAATATGTTCCGACAAATTCTTTGTGTACGTCATAGGTTTAGTTGTGATGCTCATGTGATATTACTTGCTTATAACTGTATGCACGTATGTCCTACTACACTATTACACAGCATCAAGTTTTTGTTATTATTTAAACCTGCGAGCTCACCAACATTATGTTGACCTTTTGAGCATATCTTTTCAGGTAATAAACATTGAGGATTGCTAGGGATGCTGCCTTAGTAAAGACCTTAAGTTTTATCTTTCGAGCTGGATGTTTTCTTTTATTGCATTTGACATTTGACTGTGTTATTCATTTGATTACTCTATCCCGGGTTGTGGGACTTATACTTAGTTGTTTTGTATGACTATGTTTGTCGTGGAACTGACTAACCATGACACAAGTCTCCATTTGTGTCCAGTGACGTCATGATACGTTGGTCTTTATCATTTAATGCAATCTCTATTAACTTAACAATGTGTTATGACGATCACGTCCGTTACATCCTCGTGTTTCCGCTATAAGCGGGGGTGTGACACAACCTTTTCAAAGTTTCTGTACATCCAATTTCGATTATACATCACATCTTCATCGACTTCAACCTCCATCACCACTCGCGACCTGCAACCGGTCGAACTCCGCATTAGAGGCAACCTCAACAGAAATTGTTTGAGGGCTTTTGATCATCTGGTCCCATAGAAGCTTTCTGAGAAATTAATGCGATTTAGATCAACAACATCAACTCGAATCGATTGCCCACCCGTCACGAACCGTTCTTCGAATCAACTACATCAACCCAATCGTAATCAAGTAAGTTATACACCTTTACCTACTCGATTTTGCATGGGTAATCAAAGCCCCATGGTTATTATGATTATCATGATCGAATCGTACTTCAATTTGAATCAAATCAGAATTAGGGTTCATGAGGAATTGGGGAATTAATCAATTAAACTTGTTTTATAAATTTTATTCTGATTCTAAACAGAAATTGGGCTTTGGCCCAGCGGTAAAACACATGGCATGCACACAGGTGACCCACCCACATAAC
The DNA here is from genome assembly GCA_024085815.1 of Flaveria linearis. NCBI lineage: Eukaryota > Viridiplantae > Streptophyta > Magnoliopsida > Asterales > Asteraceae > Flaveria > Flaveria linearis. The sequence continues at coordinate 28,233,895 of CM044005.1, forward strand.
AAACAAACAAACAAACAAACCCAGTATATCCCGCTCAAGAGCAGGGTCTGGGTGTGGTAGGTGTAGGCAAGTCTTTCCTCCACCTAGATAGGTGGAGAGACCGCTTCCAAAGAGACCCCCGACTCACTATCAAAAGCCATAACGCTAGCGAATTAGTATATAATCAAAGATACGATAAATGATACAGCACACAAATGGTTTTTGTTTATTTCAGAACTTAGTATTAAACTATAATATTAATATAAAACAATTTTGTTAATTAAAATTATTCTAGAAAATTTTATATTAATCTCAGGAAATTTTAAAATTATAATCCCATTTTCTTATTAAATTTTAAGAGTTTAAATGTCTAACAAAACTTATTTATAAGTTTATATTTTATAAAAAAATCATTTCGAGCCAAACCTAAATTGTTCAAATCGTTTCATACCAATATTTTATAAATCGTCCAAATAACTAATTATTCAACTAATTATTTGGACAAGTCATTTTTTACTTAATTATTAAAATGATTATTTCTTTTACACTTTACTGCTCAATTATTACTTAATCAATTATTAATAATTAAATACTTAAGTAATATTCAAATTCATAACGACCTACTATTATATTCAACCTACACTATTTTTAATATTTTTGTAACTAATTACTAAAAAACCCTCAAATTCCAATTGGGACCCTAATCCATATTTAGTTCTTCACACGTTATTATTCTAATCACAAGATACCAAACCTTAGGTTGAAACGTGAGGATATTTTGGTATCAAACCAAACCTTCTATCATTTCCAAAACGCTTATAATTATCAAGTGAGTATTCATTGCCCATTTTTCATGTTTTATTATTTGGGAAAATCATGTGATACCATACGCAACCATGCTTATTTATTTTTATTCTATTTCATACTAAGTTCAATTCAATACATGATATGTTATTACTTGCAATTATATATTCATAATTAGATAAGCTTGATAACATGATCATTAATTCACACAACCACGGTAACAATGATAGATCTATTGGTTTGACAAACCCACATCATTTGTTTAGTCGCGTGGTGATTGAATCCGGAATCATTTATTCTATAAGGCTTCGTCTATGGACCGAGTCAATTCAGTCAGTAGGTTTGATTGTGTTGTTTGTCATTTATGATACACTGTTGCAATTTAGTCTTGACATTGTCATGTGAATTGAATTGTTTTCTTTCAAGATATCTAATCAACTTTAGTACGGTATATAAACCTGTGACTACTCACCGGCTAATTTGCTAGCTGACTCGTTACTTTTTCACATGATTTCAGGAAATGTTGTTTAGAGGATTTCTCCCTGCTCACATAGGACTGGACTTAGTCAAAAATAAAGAAAACAATGTTATGATACTTGGTTTTATTTTAATTGCGTTGTAATGTGTGACTTGACTGGCATTTTTCAATAAATAAATGACTATTAAATGTTATTTCAATGTATTTATTACCTTGTGCTATGAACAATCGATTCACATTCATCCGCCTCGATTATTCCGCCATCGGTCGGGGTGTGACATATTTGTTCCCTAACAGTTTTCTTATTTTCTTAATTGGGAAAATATCATAAAATAGTAACCAAGTTTCAAAAGTGTTCTAATTTAGTCACTCATGCATATTTTTCTTAAATTAGACCATCAAATGATCAAATCGAGTCATCATTAAATTTTCTTATGTCAAGTAAGTAACGGTGGAGAAGACGTGGTGGTCAGAATTTGCAATATATAAAATTATATTAAAAATAAAAAAACATGTTAATGATGAAAAAATAAAAAAAGTACCTAAAATTTACGTCAACATTTCATATCAGCATCAAAAAATAGAAAAAAATATTTTCTAATTGAAACAAAAAGTATAACATGTTAAAAAACATGTTAAGGCTTCTAATTTATATAAATATAAAAACTGAGTGACTTAATTGGAACATTTTTAAAACTTGAGTTACCTAATTGTAACATTTTTAAAAGTTGGTTACTATTTATAAAGTTACCTCTTTCTTAATTAGAGGGGTTTTCTTATAAAAATATGATAAAGGTATAGCCTATAGGAGCATTCACATTCACATGATCACGTCTCATTCCTCATATCTAATCTCGTACCCATTTTTTAGAAAATCGTCTAATAATTCACTGCATAGTTCATCCCATCTCGCATTCACATACCTCATCCTTATATTTTTAGAAAAACCAACCCCTCCTGATATTTGAGGGCTTCCATTCATTTCCCATATCTATTTTTTGTATTTTATTAGGTTACTCCCCGTGTATTACACGTGATGAATAAATAAAATATTAAATAATTAGTAATAAAAATTTATGCATTATAAATTTATGCTTTAAGATAAAATAGATACGTATAAATAGTTAATCTATGTAAATAAACAATAAAGTATTTTTCTTAAACTTTGTTTTATAAAAATATTTATGATTTTTAAATATTTTATTTTAAGAAAAACGCTTTTAAAGAAAAAGTTCGTTGTATTATGTGTTTTATAAAATTTTTATTTTTAAAAAGTGTGTTTTAATAAAAAGTAAGTTTTTATTTATTAAATTATATATTTTTTTAATTTGAAAATGGTATGAATAAAATTATTAGTATTCAATATTGTTATTAATAATATAGAGAAATGAGAGAAATTAGTATGATAAGGCTTACAATTGTTTCACATTTATTTTAGTTTTTTTTATAAATATATTTATAGGCTAAAAACCCATTAATTAAACGGATTATAGTTAGTAATAAACACAAATAGCTAGATTATAATATTTTAATATTAAATATAATTAAAATTATATATACGTAATAGTTCAAGAAATAAAAAAACTAAACTATTTTAACTGTTCTTCTCTAAATAGTTTTATTTTTAAACATTTATTTTATGATTTGTAATTATTTTGTTTGTTTTAATAAGATTGTTTTTAAAAAAAATCACCTTTATAATTTTTTTAGAAATAAAATGATTTAAAAATATTTTGCTTAAAAAGGTTTAATGTTTTATAAAATTTGTATTATATAAAATTTTTGTTTTTTATTACTTAGATTTTAATTAAAAGATGTGATTTTTAAATTCCTTAATAAAATATATTTTAAGAAAGATAGTTTGATTTTAAAAAATATAGATAAAAGAGAGAAATATAGCAATTAATAAAATTAATTTTTAATAAGAGAGAGAAACTTATATTAGTATTTAAATCTCCCTACTCTAATAAAAAGGTATCGAAGAGGACAAATGTCAACATCATATTGCTCCTCAATAATTTTTTCCCGCTTCTCTCTCCTATTTAATAATAACATTAATTACTAATAATATTATTTAATATTTTAGTAAAATAGTTTTTAATAAATTAAAAAGATATTTTTGCTACTGTTATTTCTAAGGAAATATTTTTTCATAATTTAGAAAACTTTTTAGAACATCAAACTTTTTAAAAAATATAAAATATTTTATAAATAGTGTTTTTAAAAAGTAAAACTTTTATAAACAAAAAATAGTTAAAAGTGAGTCATAGAAGAAAGTTTTTAAATATGACATTTCTAAAACATTTGTTTTAAAATAAAAATTTTATTTTATTTATTATGAAAAAAGATTTCAATCATATCTTATTTTAAAATATTGATTTATAATTAATAATTTTGTATTCTATTTATTTATTTTTATTCAACCCGTGTAATACATGAGTTTTATAAAACTAGTTATCATAATATTCTTTTGAAGGGAAAACAATGTGTGAATATCTAGAAATTTGACAAGTGTCATAAAAGCGGGTTAAAAAATTGACAAATAGCAAAAAAAAGTTTCTTTTATTAAATACTATAGACTATAGACTTCAAGTGGTTGTGAGTTATAAAAAAAAGTAAATGATTAAAAAATAAATAAATATTATTTAATTAAGAAGATAGATATAAGGAATGAGATATAAAGAAGATATACGAAATAAATATGAAAAATAATATTTTTAATTAATTATAAGATTGAAAATGAGAGATGTTCGTAAATGCTCTTCACTCTGTTATTATCAAACTAGAAAAATTCTAAATAAAAAAAAGATAAATTTTACTTAACAAAGATAAGAAAATATTAACTTTTAACAGTTTTTATAGCACAGAAGCATTAAACCGATCGTCGATGGAATTCCAACTACAATGGCAAGGAGCAAGATTGGAATTCTACTAATATACAAATTTAGTGTTATTTAACATGCGGCGTTCAATTTTTCAAGTTTACCTATCAAATTGTCATTTCATGTCTACTTTATAGATATTTTTAAACGTCTCTTGAGGTTAAGAACACATGCGTAAAAATATGACAAAAAGATTAAAGGTCAAATCATAATTCCTCAAGAGAGTACCAAATTCATAATTTAAACTTACTACATGATACACAACTCAAATGTCTTTTAAACAATTTATGTCAAGAAAAAAAAATTGTTCACCAAAACCTAGCCATTTGGCTTAAAGATGTTTTTACCTCTAAAAGCGAACCGCTTACATACACACATTATAACTATGGTATGCAGCAATGTGCATGGCTAGATATCCAAACCAACGACCTTACTTGAACTATAACCTCGTTCCTCGTATTCGTAACAAGATGTCTGCACCCAACACGGACTGATACACAAGTTGATGGGACATTGAAATCCCACCTATAGTTGAACAGTATTCGACAATGTATCCTATTTCATAAAGTTGAAAGTTCAAATCTCATGAATGGACACAATACGAGATTTAAGAGTAAAATTAGAAGAATAAAAGTTATTGTTTGGTGCAAGAGTTCTTCTCGATATGAAATATGTGTATCACTAGAGAAAATTTTAATAGTTACATTGTAGTTGGGGGTGGTAGGGTGGGGTTCTTATCAAAATCATGGTGTTGATCTCCGGCTGCGGGTGTGGGTGCTTGTTCCGACAGTCTTAAACGGTTAAATAACACGATGAAACTTTGTTCGGGGACAACATAGAGGAAACCAAGGTCTGCCCGTTTGACATATGGTCCCATGCCCTGTAGAAAGTTTTATAATCGGATAAACTCAAAGTTTTATAATCGGATAAACTCTTATATTTACTTTTCGGATTATTAGCAAGAAGGGTAACGGGCCAAAACAAGTCATTTTTAGCACGGGTCAAAATAAACCAATTTGTGTCGGATTGACCGGGACTTTTTGTTTGCTTTTAACTAAATTTATGAAGTGTTAATGTGTTAGCTATGATTGAAAAAAATTACAAAAATAATCCACATCTTTGAATAAATGATTTATGAAGTAATGAGGACGGAACAACTTTTTGTTTGCTTTTAACAAAATATATATATGAACTATTAATGTGTTAGCTATGGTTGAAAAAAAAATTACAAAAATAATTCACATCTTTGAAAAAAAAATTACAAAAAAATTACAAAAATAATTCACATCTATTAATGTGAACCAAATATTAAAAATTTATTAGAACCACAAAGAAAGCGTGTGTATTTTGAATACTCGTTTTTTCCACCAAAATTTGTAGTGCATATAATACTAATAATAATATTTCAAGTAAGACAACAAAACATGTTGGCACCTTATGATGTTGAAAAAGCACCCCACCCCACACCATACATCTTGGGGGATGAATTGACCGTATTGTGTGACAAAGATATACCCCGTAATCGATTGAATATTATGAAGCCGGTGATAACGATCTTGATTGATAACTCGTTTGAACCCGATGTAATCGTTTGAGGCTGATAATTTCCAAAATAAAGTAGATGAAAAGAAAATCAAGGGGTTGGAATCAAGGTGGTGGTTATTTAATATAAATAACCCTAAGTAGTAGAAAAATATTTAATTATATTTCCCTAACAGTTTTCGTAATTAAACAGGTTTTCCTATACGAATACGGTAAAGGTGTGGGAGCATTCACATCTCATCCTTATTTTTTTTTTTTACAAAATCATCTAATAATTCACTTTATATTATATTTCATCTCATTTCTCATTCCATACCTCATCTTTATTTTTTTACAAAAACCAAACACACCCCTAATATGTGAAGGCTTCCATTAATCTCCCATATCTATTTTTTGTATTTTATTTTGAGTGGACGTGGGTGACAGAAAAAAAATAAATGGTTAAATGATTATAAAGAATTATTATTTAATTGAGTAGATATAAATTCGTGGAATGAGATGCTAGAAAGTTTTACATATAAGAAATAAACTTGAAAAATAATATTTTTAATTATATTATCAGGTTGAAGAATGAGAGATGTTTGTGAATGCTCTTGACTCCACCATTATCAAATAAGAAAAATTCTAAATAAAAAAACGTAAATTTTACTTGACAAAGATAAGAAAATATTAACTTATAATTAATATTTTTTATAGCACGGAATCCTTAAACCGATCATCCATGGAAATTCAACAGTGATGGCGGGGAGCAAGATCAAAATCCTACTAATAAACAAATTCAGTGTTATTTAACGTTAGGTGTTCTATTTTTTAAACTTACTTGTCAAATTGTCATTTCATGTCTACTCGATAGATATTTTTAAACTGTCTCTTGAGGTTAAAACACATGCGTAAGAATATGGCAAAAAAGATCAAGATCAAATCATAATTCCTCAAGAAAAAGTATTAAATTCATAACTTAAACTTGATACATAACGATACACACAACTCTAATGTCTTTTAAACAATCTATGTGTCAAGAAAAAATACATGAATATCCACTCGTTCTCTTTTATTATAAGGACCGTTCGTTTACCAAAACTTAGCCCTTTGGCTTATAGATGCTTTTACCTCTGAAAGCAAACCATATACATACACACATTACAACTATACAACTATAGTATGAGCAATGTGCACGGCTACGTCTTAACCTTCGACCTTACTTGACCTATAACCTCGTTCCTCTTATTTCTCACAAGATGTCTGGACCCAAACACTGATTGATACATAAGTTGATGGAGACATTAAATCCCACCTTACTTGAAGTGTTTTCGACGATGTATCCTCTCCCGTATAGTCAAAAGCTCAAATCTCATGATGGACAAATTATGAAGATTTAAGAGTAAAACTAAAGGATTTGAAGTTATTCTTTAGCGCACCAGTTATTATTCTCTATATGAAAAATATGTGCATCACTAGATAAATTTCAATAGTCACATTGTAGTTGGAGGTGGTAGGGTGGGGTTCTAATCAAAATTCAATAGGGCGTTATTGATCTCCTGTCGCTGGTGCTTACTCCGGCAGCCTCAAACGGTTAAACAGCACCAGAAAACTTTGTTCAGGGACAGCATAGAGGAAACCAAGGTCTGCCCCTTTGACATATGGTCCCATGCCCTGTAGAAAGTTTTATAATCACATAAACTCTTATTTTACTTTTCCGGTTACAAATTAGCAAGATGGGTAACAGGCCAAAATAAGTCATTTTTTAGCATGAATCAAGACAAACCAATTTGTGTCAGATTGACCCGGAACAACTTTTTGTTTGTTTTTGACAAAATATATGAAGTATTATGTGTTAGCTATGGTTGAAAAAAAAGTTACAAAATAATTCCCATCCTTGAAAAAATGATTCACAAGGTAATGTGGATTGGAACCGAACTTTTGACAATTTTTACACGGTTTTCACCTGTTTACTCACTTGACCCGTTCACCTTTTAGCTTTATCTAGCCACTATGTGGCCCGTTTGAGATGAAACACAACCCATATTACATTTGTAAATTGTGACCTCTTTAATATTTAGTGTTACCTTGCCATTGAGTTGCAGAAGTTCACCTTCAACCCATTTTGGATTTTTGAAACCAAATTCAGCAATCCTACCTTGACCTTTGTAACTAGCAACCTAATAAAACATTGTCATAAAATTAGATGTCAGCTGAATTAGCCAAGTTCAACTCAATGTGGCACCGTAACACAATCACAACATACGATATTAAGGTTGAGACTGCCTCCGAATAAAGGTGCTAAAATGGGTGGGTTGACCCGAAAAATTTCTAGTACAGTTTTCTCATGCATATGATCACAAAAATTATATCATCTAAAAAATATCTAGTTTTTTGAATATAAGGTTTAGGAGGTTTATGTTTCAGAAATACATTGTGGCAAATTTCAACCCATTTTAACCGTTTGATATATTTGACCCTTAATTCTTCTTTAGCCATATGAGTTCACTGGATTGACTTGGCGGAGATATAACATACCAAAATTCAATGTAAAGTTAAAAAATACAAAGAGGAGATGAAAGTACAATTACCACTCCCAATTCATCTGGATACATTCCACGATTCGAAAAATGGCCCCCTTTTGCAATTTTAGCACGAAATGTCACCTACAGATAGAAAAAGGTCAGTTAGACTTGCCGTAACATGTGCAACGGACATCAAAAAGTGTGTGTGTGTGTGTATTAGTGTTGGCAAGATAAGTGGGTCGGGGGGGGGGGGGGGGGTCAGGCTATTGAAAGTTGAAACCAGTCATTTTTTCAGCACCACTCTAAACAAGGCAGGCCAGGTCAGCTGAACCAGCAAATATTTGTTCATTTGTGTACTTTCTTTTGAAAAAAAATGCGTTAACTGTGATTACAAATCATTATTGAACAATAATATATTTGTATCAAAAAGAACTAAAAGGTTGTATGCATCGAAAATATATAGCGGGCGATTTTGAACCCGTTTGGTCTGTTCCCTAGCTGTTTGAGATAAAAGACAACCCAAATCAACCACTTCATAAGTAATTGGATGTAAATTGCCACCTCTAAATTGCATGCAAGTTCTTGAAAAGCCACTAACCTGGCCTGCAGGAACATTAAGATCGCCCGTCACTTTCACAGCTTCAACGTACTCAAAGAACTCAACATCATCCGCATTACTCCAATTGCCATACTTACGCTTCAACTGTACCACCTCGGTACCATATGGGCCAAACGAACCAACATAAAGGCCTGGAAAGAAACCGAAGGATCATCTTCTCTATTTCTTAATCATTGTATTGGGAGGAGTTATATAAAGGGGGTGTTTAAGTTTTGGAACCCTTTTAATATATAAATAAATATATTCTTCTTTTGATTATTTGGAGTCAAGTAATCAAGTATGGATGATAAATTTCATACAACTCTAGCAAAACTTATTATGTACAGGTAAAATAAAATGGCATATTTACCCCTTTAACCTCATTTGAAAAGCTTTTATCAAATAGACGAGCAGACACTCACCATCAAATGGGTCTAAATTTCCCCTGGATGTAGTAATCCGACTAAAGTTTGTATATTCTGACAATTTCTCCCGCTTCTTTGCCTGACTAACCGCAAACTTAACAATTTCACGAACATCCCTTGAGACCTACATATTTTTAGTAATGGACTTTTTGTTAAAAACAAACGTGAAAGTTTTGAAACATATTAATCAATACTTGCTGGGATTAAATGTATCAAGAATATTAGCTGGATAAAAATAGCATGTACCATGGCTTATGTGGGCATATTCTTCGGTTAATTCCCAAAATCAAGAGCCATATGAATAGTACAACACTTAATCATCACAAAACTTAGAGGTGAAAATAAGTTAATGGATCGATTTGGGTTATCTTCTACCCTTAGTGCCAGTGGGAGAGCGGATAATTTAAAATTAACTAAATCAAAAGGGATCAAACTGGTCACAACTCACCCAAAATGTATTTTTGATGAACAATACCAGGTAAACAATTCTATTCACAAAACTATATTATATTGAAATACTCCAAGTTTTTTTTAATCAAGGTTTGAGAAAACTTTTGAACAAGGATGTTCTTTGGGTTGACCTGACATGTAAAAAAAGATTACCCATTTTGGCCTTTAATCATTTAGCTATGTTTTTTTTTGTTGTGCTTAATTGTACAAGGAGTCCCCCCACCCCCTGGGTCACATGCTAGGGAGTTGCGTTGTTGGATTTGTCTTCTTTTCCTTTTCTCCAATGAAGTTTTCCAGGGTATTGTCCACTTAAACCCAAAACGAAAGAGTACCTGTTTTGACCTGTTATTTAACTAATCTGACCTGCCCATTTTGTCAACTCTAATAGAACTAGAGGCGGCAAGACGGTCTGGTCAAACACATTGAGTACTGGATTCAGGTCAAAAAGGGGTCATTTTTTGTCTGAGTTGAAACAAGCCGGGTAGAATGGGATCTGGTTGACTCAAACAACTTTTGCCCAGTTATTATCAAAATAAATCTGTTAATTATAATTAAAGAATATATTAGTAGAGTAATAATCTACATCTCTTATTAAAACAATTTAAGAGTTTATATGTAACAATAATAAGATTCCAAGAACCTTTAACCCGCTTGATATAAAATACAGCCCAAATCAACGAATATATAAAAAGCATGTCGATTACCACTTCTAAATAAAACCGATTGTAATATTCTATTTAGCCTTACCTTTCGAGAAACTTTATTTGAACTCCATAATGCCTTAGCCACATCAGGAGGCATCAATTCAGAAACACCTTGACTAGCAATGGCAGCTATTTTGACCTTAGATGCAATACTTTCTTCACTATCACTATTATATTGACTTTTAACGGGGACATGAAGGACAAAAGAGTCTTTTTCCACTTCTTCAATTTCAGCAGGAACACGCACAAATTCATCTTTTGAGGGAATATCGTCTCTGGTGTGTAAAACCCCACCAACAAAAAGTTTCATTTCTAAGTTTTTCCCGTCTTGTGCTTCCTCGTTGTTTGCTACAAAATCAGTATTTTCATCTTCTGATCCTTCATCAGAATCAGAAGTTGTTTTCTCATCGTCTTCTTGTACCAGCTGATTCACGGTATCACTATCATCCATTACTTCTTCAACATCAACTTTCATAACCTTAAAATCTTTAATTTTTAGTTCCGGAATTTCGTCCTTAAGGAAATTAATCACGCTTTTTATCCCGTCCTCAGTGAGCCCTTCCAAATTTATGTTTTTTTCATCATGTTTACCAGGTTTATCTTCATTTACTTTCACGTCAATCACAGATGCATTCTCAATATCAGTCATTGACGCCCCTTTTGTTGATGTAGAATTGGATGGACCAGTGGTTTTTGAGTTGCTTGCTTTGGCTCGCTGCATGAACACCACCTCTCAAGGTAGATTGACTATCAGTTTGAGTCAATTTGGTACGGGTCAAACTCAGTGGCGGACTTACATACGTGGGGATAGGTCAACCGACCCCGCAGAATTTTTTTTATATGTATCGTGTACTGACGTTTTTCAATTGACCCCGTGTATTTTTCAACTTCGACCCCTATGAAAAATTTTTACGACCCCTCTGAAAAAAATTACGACCCCTGAAATCAAAAAGTTTTAAAAATATTCATCCTACTGAATATAAGTTAATAGTTTGTTTTATTTAAAAAATAAGTTCAGATAATCACTAATAGGTTAATTTGTTATTGAATCTGGTAAGCTCATGTATTTAATTAAAAAGCCCAATCTATATTTCATCAAACCAAAATGTTTTAAACATTTTAAAATTTTTATTTACAATGCAAACCTTAAAAAGAAATTGAAAGGTCGGCGACGAAATTGGCTACCACGGAAAGAAACGCAGAAACTCTTCATCAGTTTATCTTCGAAAGCTTCTTGAAGAATTGTCATTTGCCAAAACAAGTTAGTGGAGCAAATATTGTAAGTTTTGAATATATCTTTTGTTTTATATGAATTATATAGGCCACGTGTAGTGATTGTGAATGTTTGTTGATGATTCATCTTACTTGATTATATATAATTATTTTATTTTTTGTTAACTAAAGTTTTTGATTTTTAGGTTTTATTACTTAATATTTGAATAAATATTAAACGACATATGTTGATTTCAATTTTAGGATTATGGAGAAATTTCTTAAAAGAAAGTTACCGGAATCATCATCATCAAGTGGTATTCCAGATAAAATAGATTTAGAACATCTTCCATGGGATCCTTCTGAACGTAAACCTATTAACTCTTATCATCCTAATCAAAAAGATGAAATTAGACGGGCATATTGGATGAGAGGTCCATGTCAACCACGAGGTCATAAGTTTCCACAACGAATGTTTAGTGGTAATGCTAGACATGAACGAACCATACATTAATCCAAAGAATCGAAGACAAAAGACCAACATCACCCTTCGGCAATATTATGAGATTGAATGTTTCAACACTGTGCTTGATATGCAAATCCAAGAGCTTGGCGACCGCTTTAACGAGGTAACCTCCGAATTGCTTACGTGTATGGGTTCTTTAAGTCCGCTTGATAATTTTTCACAATTTGATCAACCAAAGATATTAAGGTTGGCCAAGATGTATCCAAGTGATTTTGATTGTGATGTTATGAATACACTCGAGTATGAACTCCCTTTCTACATTGATAATGTGAGAGCGGATACAAGATTTTCCAACTTGAATGGTATACCTAATCTTGTAAAGTTGATGGTGGAAACCCAAAAACATTTGGCGTATCCATTAGTCTATCGCTTATTAAAGTTGTCATTAGTTTTACCAGTTGCAACGGCAAGTGTTGAAAGATGTTTTTCTTCAATGAAGCATGTGAAGAACGAACTACGCAATCGAATGAGTGATGAATATATGAACGATGCTTGTATTTGTTACATTGAGAAAGAGTTTTTCAAAAAGGTTTCAATTGATGATGTAATGGATCGTTTTCAGAAGATGAAGACACGTAGACAACAACTATAAATGTAATGTTTTTTTTATTTTCTAATGACATTGTATCATTGTTAGTTGTCTTATAATATTATTGTTTTTATTTATGTGAACCGATAGGACCTGAAAATTCCGACAACCATACATGGCTACTTGAGAACGGAAAAACTGACCCCGGAGAAAAAAAATTCTGGGTCCGCCACTGGTCAAACTGGCCAGGCCAGATTGACCTGGAACACTTACTAAGCCGTACAATAATAATATATCATTTTGTATATACTAATTTAGTAGGTTGTGCATTAAATACACTTTAACTAAAATTGTTTTGCCCATTTGATCCATTAGAAATCAAACATAACAAGAATCAGCCACTTTATAGGTAAATGGGTTTGACTGGCCACCTGTAAATTTGTAATGTAAGTTTATGAGATAAATCCCTTCACTATGCAAGATTTTTGACCCAATGTCCATTTTTCTGACCAAGATAAAAGTATGATTCGTTTACCTTCATAGTGTATGTTGCATCATTATCTTTGACCATAAAAATTTCAAACAGAGGATTTCCAGGAGATGCAGACACCACTTGCCTGTAATAAGCAAACATCACCACTGTTATTCGTAAATATTATGTGAACTACGTGCAATTTAAATATATGATTTCCCTTTCATCATTCTACTATACCTTGGGCTATAACTTCTGCCAATAAATTTGCCTACACCTGGTGTTATGCGTATCAGTCTTCCAAATGGGTCATCGGAATCTTTTGAGTAGCCCACCCACCAACCAACCTGTAAGTTTTAAAATATCGTTCATTCATGATGATAAACCCTCGGACTTACGAATTTTCTGACCCATCTACTTTTAAAGCAGTATATTATTATTTTGTTTTGCCAAAACAGGATATATTGATCAACTTATAAAATTAGCTAAACGGGAAAGGTCAAATGGAAGAATATGCTTAATGCATACAATTTCCTATATTGTTGTATTTAATAGATTATTGCTTTAAAGTGTTGCTCTTAAAAAATACAGTGAACACATATTAGTAATAAATTTTGAGAAAAAGGTCAACCCAACGTGTTTTGACCCATGACAAAATTGACTTGATCCAACATGAACCCACTTTGACCCATTACCCAACCTGCCCACCTTGACACCTCTAGAATAAACAAGCAGTTCTGTGTGTCTGACAATATTACCAGACCACTACCAGTATTTTTACACATTTTGAAGCTTCATGATAACGCTCTTCATGTATTGCATTCTGCAAAAAGAAAAACAAAAAGACCTGTGAGTCCAACGATTCTTAGATATTCACAACCTCGTTACCAATTCTAATTTGATATGACGCTCACCCGCAACTCACACATAATCTCAGCGACACTATCCTTTGATGTTGCTTCTGCTATAGCTGCTTTTAACTTTGAAGCTTCCTGAAAATCTTCTTTCTCTATTGCTTCTTCTAATTGAAACTGCAAAGCGCATCAACTCGTTATAACAAATGAATTAGTAAATACCAAATCCTTGATTATCCAATTCTTGTAACATATAAATTTCCTAAATTATCTAGAGTTAAAAAGAAATATCCATTAAATGAATAGTAGGTACCCCATACCTAAAACAAATTTGCATTATATACTGATAGATCAACATGTGAGTTTTGTATGTACATGTCATTACATGTGATTGTCTTCATATTTCACTGGTAAAATATGTATGAACTGTTTTGAGAACAAAATGTTAACTGCATTAAACGTTACGTAAAAGACACGTATTACACAAAATGATGGCTGTGGATTATTACAATACAGATTCTTCCATTAAAAATGAAAGAGGTTTAAACAGATACATCTAACAATTTCTTCTTTTATGTGTAATTATCTATAGCATTCATGAATCATGAGATAAGCTGATGCCAAATGTGGGCAATAGTTACTAACCATATAAACAGAGATTTGTTACTCATATGTCCAAGCATTTCCTAAGGTTTTTTCATGCCACTTTCCTTGTTTTTGGTACATACTAGACGTAATCTACCCTTGAATTACCCTGTAATAGTAACATTAAGTGGCACACAACTATCCAAACAGTGAAATTGATCCACCATTACAACACTCGATGATTTCACTACATGTTATCATAAATACATACAATAAACTATTCCAATTCAAGTGAGTGTGCATCAACGACCTGAAGAAGAGAAACACAACGTTCAGCGAGCTCAACTTCTGAAAAATGACGAGTCCACCTATTCCAATCCCAATCAGAACACGTGGCATGATCGGAACTAGTGCCGTTGTTACTGCAACGGCAACTGGTGCTAATCGTTGACGATTTGAGAGCATTACTCGAGCTCAAAACTAATTTCAAATTGTAAGATTTCTTCGCAACAGACGAATCAAAAGAGGAAGACAAAGGGGGCCTGATTTGGGGATGTTGGGACTGAAGTTCCAGTAGCCCAATAAGCGTTCGCAACCGCCATATCTTCCTCCCAATTCGACTTCACCTGTGTATAGAATCGATCACTGTGTTCTTATTGTTCTTGATTTTGATTTTGATTTGACCCATTTAAGGTCAGGAGTTCTAGTTATGATTGTGTGTAAATAGTTTACATCAATTATTGTATAAACAATTTAAAGAGTAAATTGCCATTTTCGTCCCTGTGGTTTGGTGAAAATACCACTTTAATCCAATAGTTTTGTTTTTTTTCGCATCTGGGTCCCTGTGGTTTACAAATCTGTCATATTCATCCAGTCCGTTTACTCCATCCAAAATTCCGTTAAATGTAGGGGATATTGGTCATTTTACATATATGTTTTATTTTATTTTTTTTAAACCTGATTTAATATATACTCTTAAATACATTGCTAGTTTTCCCCTGTGTTTGAGCGTATTTGCTATTTAGTCCAAATAACCAACGCACCACTACCCGTCACAAGAACCACCGAACCACCGCCCCACCACCCCATCAAAAGCCACCACACCACACCAGAGCGCCCACCCCACCACGCACATCGGATCGTCGCTACCATGTAAACCCTAAAATCGACAATCAATATTGGACTTGTAACATACCACTTCGAAATGCATATCAAAACCCTACTAATACCTCTACAATACTCGTTTTCAAGGGGTCCATATACATTTTCAAAGGGTTTTTATAAGTTTGAGATACAGTTGGTTTCTAGGGTCCATATGGTGGTGGTGATCTAGTGTGTGATGGTGGAGATCTAATGTGTGGTAGTGGAGATCTAATGTGTGGTGGTGGTGCCCATCTGGTGTGGTGTTGGTAGTTTTTATGAGGGTGGTGGTGATGATTTGGTGGTTCTGACGGAGTGGTGGTGGTTTTGCGGCGTGGTTGTGGTTTGGTGGTAAATACGATTCCAACTCTGGATGGTTCCGGTCTTGTTGAACTTCGATCCACCGATGCTCTCTAAAGCTTCACACCTACGCACAATGAAAACCACACCACTTAAGGTGGTGGTGCTGTCTCGTGTGCTGATTTACAGGATAATTCCCCGGCAAATCCATTACCTTTTATGTTCTCCGACCGTTACTGAATTATCGGTTATGATTGGGGTGATTCCGATGTAATTAAATGCGGGGCACGTGTCCTGTTGGCTTACCCGTTCGGCCCGCATGGCCGGGCTTTCGGGTTCTGGTACTCGGTCTTGTGTGGGTTATTTGTACCCTACGTCTACATGGTGGTTCCATCACATGGTGGTGATATGGTGTTTTTATGCCAAGGTGGTGGGATTTTTGGACTGAATTGGCAAACATGTCCAAACCACAGGGACTAAAATAGCAATTTGTTTAAAGGGGATATATTAAATGGGGTTTAAAAAAATAGAAAAATAAAATATATATGTGAAATGACCAATATACCCTTCATTTAACGGAGAATGTTGGATGGAGTTAACGAACTGATGAATATGACAAGATTTGTAAACCACAGGACCCAGATGCGAAAAAATACTATTGGATGAAAGTGGCAATTTTCACCAAACCACAGGGACGAAAATGACAATTTACTCCAATTTAAATGATTGTGTGTGTTTTCGTTCTAAAAAAATTATAATATATAACAATCACAATAAAAGAGTAATGAACATGTTAAATTATTGTATAAATAATTTAAATGATTTGTTGCCGGTAATTTGAGACCCATTAAGGCATGTTTGGCGAACTAAACTTTTGAAAAATTAATAAGTTAATAAGTATGTTTGTAAAAAAATTAAAAATTGATTTTAAAGAACTAATAATTACTTTTTGAGAAGATAGCTATTTGATAAAATAAAATCCTAAACATGATAACATGTGTCAAGAAACGAGGGCTCCTTGCAAATCAAAGGTCATTATCTATTTAGATTATGAACCCACCATGTTGTTGACACATTTGTTTTTAGTGAATATTTAAGTTGGTTCTTGAAAAGTTTATTGAAATACAATCATGGGAGATTATATGATATCTATTTATTATTTTATAAAACATTGTATTTATATTTTCTTTCAAAGTTTATATTTTTAAAAATAAATTAATATATTTTCTTATAAGGATATACCGTACCAAAAATATGGTACCAAATTTGAAAGTGGTGGTTAGCAAATATCGTATCAAAACTATTTGTTCGGTATTGGTATTGATACTGCTATTGGTATTGTATTGGTACTCTGAGAAATCTCAAAGACCCAGTTGATTCCGAAACTTAAATTCAATTTGTGAATGCTTATTTATTATTTTGTTACTTAAATATTTTGAAACTAACAATTATGACTTTATATCACCTAGGAGTTCTTTTCATCTATGTGTCATCATGAGACCCCTTCCTTTTGATTGTTACACGTTTAAAATTGATTCACGATTTTTTCATATCTGATAAAATCTAAACTCAATTCTAATATGCCGTTTGGCAAAAAGAAAATTTTTTGGACCTAATATGTATTAGTTGATGTCTTGTTGAACACTAGAACCACCTAGATGCCACCTAGTTAACTTGCATAGTTGATTTTTAACGAAATAAGACGAAGCATAAAATAATTGAACAAGCTTCGGCTACGTAGGTAAAGGATCAACCACTTCGTAATTCTTTGATATATCCTGATTGTTTAAAACTAATACATAAAATAAAATAACCAATCGTAATATTAAGTATAATATAATTATAATTATAGCACATATTAAAACTTATGTCGGTTTGTACAATAAAACTTTGCTTTCAATTTTAACCACAAAAGTTTTAGAATACACCAATTCCATTTCTTCTTTTGCCACACAAAAAAGCTATCTCTTTGTTGTTGTTCTAGAGAATTCATCCTTATAACAATAGAATCTATCTTTGCAAAATCTAACATTGAATATATCCAACAAAAAACTAACCTCTAATCAAAAAAAAAAAAAAAAAAAAAAAAAAAAAAAAAAAAAAAAAAACAACAACTAATGGTTAGTTGATTACAATGTTATTTATCGGGTTATGGTTACTCTAATAAAAGTCATCAATGGGAGAAAATGAAGGGGCTTTAAAGAGCATCATCAACTAATAAAGATTGGTTTTAGGATAGTTAGGTTTGTGAAGCCGCTAAAGTGATATACGTGGGATTTTAGAAAAAAAAAAATTGACCTACTTCTTGCATATCTGAGATGATGGGAACTGAAAAAAAATATATTTAGAAATTTTGTAGTTAATATCAATTTTGAATCTAGATACTTAAAGCATTGTTTGATTTAACTAGTGCATGGTCAAATGATGTTGCCAATGTTAAAGTTCTTGCTTTTCATGACTATATATTATATCTATCTAGCTAGATTCTTTGCACCTTAATATGTCTTCGTTGGTACTCAAAGAAATAGCAAAGAAATTTGTTCTTACTCACTAGAATTCGTAAATATATATAATAAGCATTCTTAAACAAAAATTATATTATTGCAAGAACAATTTAGTTTCAGGAATAAGATGATTTAGGAAATCATATGTACTAAAATACATTTTGGGTGGCTTTCATCTCGTTCACTTGTTTCTTTCAAGTTTTAGAACTCTATTGTAATGTTAACCAGTGGCACATGCGTGTCACTCGACGTGAAGCATAGGTTTGTGCAATCCTTTTTAATGCCGGTCAATAACCTCCTCAAGATTCATAGATTTCATTTTTAGTGATTTTCATCTTACACTATCTATTTGTTTTAATCTATCTTTTGTATTTAAGGATATTTATTTCACAATGTATACAAAATTTGTTTCACTATGTCTCTTTTTTCAATTAAAGTGGATCAAGATACTATATAGAAGACCTACTTAGAGATGGAAGGTGTAATGTGGGAGTGGTTGAAGTATACAATATAGAACAAACTATTTGCCTTATATCGAGTTTGCCTTCCTGTGTATATGCATATATGGACGCTTAACTATAACCTCATGATTTTTGCGGAGTAAGCACATAATTATGTGTCTGGCGTAGATAATAGGCAAGAATCTCTGTTGGCATTCAGTGGAATAATAATGTACATGGGCTATACGATTCTCTTCTTAATTGTAGATAAACATATGTGCGCGGTGGATGAACATGAATATATTATAAAGATTGCCAACCATAAGTGCTTTATTTGATGGTACCTGGGTTACATATATACACAATGGATCCTTTAATTGTGGATCTATGGAAGGACCTATTCTATAGGTAATTTGAAAATACAGCATGTGACCAAATCTAAAGTTTGAATAACAAAATACAATTAAGGTGGGAAAGTTAGTTAAGAGCTAAGATGCCCCCGCAAGACAGACTATCTTGGGATTAGTCCGATCTTGGATAGAAGTGTCCGGTGGCGATGTTTGAGCATGGGTTTGGTTAAGACATCGGCCAGCTGGTCGTCACCTTTGATGGGGTTACGCGTATGGATCCCGTCTGAACTTTTTCGCGAAAGAAGTGGAAGTCGAGCGCTAGGTGTTTCATTCGGGAATGAAATACGGGTTTAGCTACATAGTGTGTTGCGCTTAAGTTGTCACAGAAGATGGTGGGGTGGCGGCAGAGGTGTAGCCGAGCTCTGAGAGGAGAGAGATTAGCCATTGAATTCAGCTGTCGTTGAAGCTACAGCCCTAAATTCAGAATCTGTAGAGGAGCGAGCAAGTGTTGGTTGACGTTTGGAACTACATAGTGTGTGATTTATCGATAGAACAAGAATTACAATTATTTTTCAAAACAGAAATGCTAGGAAAAATAGAAGCTAAATGCTGGATGACTTGTGACTGAGGATGACCCAATCGATGGTGCCATATGTCACGTTTATTGGGCTGTAAATGAAAAACTTGAGGCTGATTCGTGGAGCGGAGAGCGTAGAGGCCACGTCTAGCTGTTCCCTGTAGGAGGATTTCCTTTGTTCGAAAGTCCTTAATAAGAAAATGAGTAGAAAAGAATGAGATTAGTACGGGGATTATCGATGCATAGTCATGAGATGGAAATGATGTTTTTAGATATTAAAGGAACACATAGAGTGTTGTTTTAAGTTAGAGGTATATTAGAGATTTTTACGTTAAAGTGCCATAATGAGTGATTGTAAGTGACGAACCATCGCCGATGACGAGATCATCGGTACCTTCGTAGGGTGCATGGAGTGATAGTGCGTTGAGGTCGTTGGTGATGTGATGTGAAACGCCACTATTAAAGAGCCAATCCAGGTTTGACGGGTGTGCTGCTGCTGTGGCCATGGTGTAGGCTTGAGGTTTGGTTGATCCTTGTCTGGGCAAGGATGGTAGTGTGATTTGAGGGTATTGATTCTTGAATGAGGTGCGTGAAGTTAGGGAATGGCCCTGTTCAAAACAAATTGGCATTTGCCCAGGTAAGGTTTGGTGGTTTGGTGTGATGGAGTAGGTAGTAAACCATGTTGGTGTGGGGGTTGGAAGGTTTTTATTTTGCCAAGGTTGGGAGTGGTGCGATTATGGGCGACAAAAGCCGAGGCTGGTGCATGAATGGTGGGTGTATCGGTGGGTTTGTTGAGGAGAGAAAGTTCATGGTTTATCAATTTTTCATGCAACTCATGAAAGGAGATTGGGTTGTCACGAGCATGGACGGCGTCGATGAGCGGTTTGTATGTTGTTTGATCGAGGCCATGTAAAATGATGTCTGTCACATCTTCATCATCAAAAGGTTTGCCCAGAATTGATAGTTCATCAACTAAGGTTTTTATAGATTGAATGTACTTGGTGATGGATTGGTTATCGGTTTTAACGGATTGTTTAAGGCGACTGATGCGTGCAGATATATATATTTTGATAAATGATTTTCGCACAGATTCAGTTTTAAATGGTTATTACTAATACTAACTACACACATAAAAGGCAAGTGTACCTATCGTGAGGTAATATAGTGTTGGTAAGAACCGAGTATCAATCCGTGGACACACTAAGCCTACTCAACAACCCTCATAATTAACTATCAGTTTTGATTTGAAAAATGATAAGTTAAATAAAATAACAATAAATAAAGATAGATAAAGATAGATTGAGACTTTTGGTGATTCTTTCAGTGAAGTAAGGCTGTTATCCTAATTTAAATTACACTTATGCAACTATGATGAATTGGTGGTATGATTAAAGATATTGATTAAAGTAATTATGTTAATGTTTATAAAGATGAGCTGGCGTGATTTCTCGTCTATCCGCTCCGTAGTGACTAGGACCACGTCAGGTTGAGATTTACTGCTTAGGTCAAAGCCCTAGTAATGTAGGCAAATCTTTTGTGTCCTTTTCGACATACGATTTCTGAAAACATAACTTAATGTAAGAAGAGAGTTGATCAAGTTCTTTTCCAACATACCATTAATTTTAGAAAACCATAACAATTACTGTAGATTTCTCAGACTAATAAAAGGGAACCCGTAAATGATCAGAAGGTTAAGGTCTTATGATTTCTAATAACCATCTCTAGTTAATTAGCCATAGTTTATTATGAATAAAAGTTGATCATACGTTTTTCAACCGTGTATGACAATCACAATTACAAATCATAAAATTATAACCCCCCGTTCAAATGTAGGTGCTACCCATCGAAAGTTTTCCCAAGACCACCATAACATTAACACAATATTTGTCACACCATTAGTTCATCACAAATTACATAAGTTTCATTAAATAGGATAACAAATGAAGTTTAGCTCATAATGAGCTTGAACCTAACAACAAAGATAGAAGATAGTAATGAAATCATCGATAAATTAGAACAATCAAACCGATGATTCACTATGGATGATGTTAACGATCCCGAGCTTCTTCTAAGTGTTGAATGGACCTCCAAAACCTTCTAAGGACCTCCAAAGGCTGGGTTCCCGAGAGGGAACACCAGCACTTCACCTCCCAAAAACTCTCTTCAAAGTTGCAAATGAAGTCCTATTTATAGGCTTTCTGGAGTGTTTAAGCACGGCCCCGTGCCAAAAAGGCACGGCCCCGTGATAGTACAATGTACGTAAAGGTTGGTCGGCTCGTACGCTCAGATGTTGTCGGGCACGGCCCCGTGACAAATGGGACACGGCCCCGTGAAAGGGGCAAACACTGCCCCGTGCCTTCTGGGGCACGCCCCCGTGCCTCGGGTCGGGGAACCGTACTTTTTGTCCTGTCGGACCAACAAACACGGGGTGTGTTGATTTAAGCACGGGGTGTGTTTCAGGCTGGGCATGGGGGCGTGCCTCATGAAGCACGGCCCCATGCTTGAATTCCAAAACTTGGTTTTCTTCATTTTCTTCTTATTTATGCTCCTTTTGTTCATCTTGGTCTTTTCCAAGCCTGAAAACACAATATGAACGATTTAAGTATCAAATCATCATTTTCAGTAAGTTTATAGAATAATTGATGTGCAATTGATATGTTTTACATGTATAATTTGAAGCGCATCAAATATCCTCACACTTAAACTTTGCTTGTCCTCAAGCAAAATCACTCAAAATAGCAACACCACCAAAAACCAAATAACTCAAGATATAAATATGTTTTTTGAGAACTATACAAGCCAACTTAGTTTACCCAAATATACACAGTTAAGCACATGTGGAATGATATCCTTTCAAGCAATAGAATGGTTTGTAAATATTTTTAACATGTAAAACTTCACACTTCTCACAAGGTGCACTCACACTCGGCTATATATATGGAATCATACATAAGATGAAATATGACTAATACGCTCAATTGCCTAGTATGAATATGTGTGAAATCATATGCTTGGTAAGGGATCAAATCTCCATCTATGTTATGTATTTACTTGCATAAATCATTAGGTATTTGATAGGTTGTAACTTGGCTTAGGTTTAGGGTATGGATTATTTGGGGAAAAAGTGGCTAAATGCTAAAGACGATGAGCTTGACTTATTTGATTGATATAAAACTAACAGGAATGTAATAAAAGGTTTCCCCATACAATACTCAAGCTACAAGGGATATGCAAACTTGAGGACTCGTTTATGGTCAGATTGTCAAGACCGTATTGCCTTTTCAAAAAAACTGCACCTCCTCCTTAACCGAAGATATACGTAGCTATCCTTTTTTAAGGGTCGTTCGGCTCGGAGCCTAAAGCACCCAACGGATTCGAATGTCGAATTTTTGGATTCGGTTTGGCTTTTGCTGCATTTCCTTCGTGAAACAAATTCTCCATAGGTGGGCATTTTTTATTTTTTTTTTCTTTCTTGATCACATATTTTGAAACACCACAAAATGACAGAATTAATTTTCTTCTTCCTTCTTTTTTTCTCTCTCTCTCTTTTTTTTCTTTTTTTTCTTTTTTTTAATTTTTTCTTGAAAATAAGCCAAAGCATGTCTTTAACGAAAACGGGTATTGTTGAAGGCTTTTGGTTAAATGGCTTAGTGGTTTGGGTGATGGAAAATAAAAACGTTTAAGCTCGACGGGGCTAACTAGGGATAACGTTTGGGTAAGGATGTTTAAAAATGGTAAAGGCTCGAATGTTTGATTTTTCTAATTGCCTAAATCCTTTTTATGCAAGAAATACTTATAAGGTTTGAAATGTAAACCCAAAACAAGTTCTAATTCACATGCAACATAAGACACCCTCAATATATCCGTAATGAAAGCAAAATTGCATAAATGCAAAAGCTTGTTTAAGGCTAAAAAATAAGCTCACACATAGGATGGAATTGGGTATAAGTGTTTCATTTTACATGTTTGAATATTTTTACCAACTCGTTTGCTTTTCAGGATATCACAAAAACATTTTTAAGGTTATTTGGTTTTGCTTTATTTGCTTATTCATTTCTTAAAAACGTATATTTATATTTTGTTTTATTAAAAATTGTTTCATGTTTCCTGTGTTGTTGCCAAAAGCATTAAATCAGAGTGACTTTTTGCAAAAGATTTAATTATAACTTGGACCTATTTATAAGCAAAGTATCAAGCATGTATACCCTTCCCCACACTTAAACTTCACATTGTCCTCAATGTGATTCACAATAAATATTAAGTAGAGAAAGGCAAACTAAAACTCCCCTAAAATGATGAGTCAAATACGTGCGATCGTTTTTTCACAGCCGCCTTGAATGAGCTCAAAAGAATACATCGGGATTAATCTAAAACATCACCAATTTATTTAAGTAGAAAGTTAAAGTCCTACGCACACAAAATAAAAATAATAGACTGAAAGTAACATAGAGCCATGTTTTGGTTACGGGTCCTTGGCTAGACCCTTCCCCACACTTAGTTTTTAATGAGGTGGAGGTTTATCATCTCCGAGAAAATCTTAGTTGGTACATCGATTTGACCATTAACCGATGACCATTAACTTTGAAGCTTAGTCCCTCATTGTTTTCAACCTTGATAGCATTATGTGGATCGACTTCTTTTTTTTATAATTATTAAAATTTTTTTTGAAGTAAAACAAAATAGTCAAAAATTTGGATTGCCTTTCAAACTACCATGTGTCCCCGGCAACGGCGCCAAAAACTTGATGCGTGCGGATAGTATATATATTTTGATAAATGATTTTCACACAGATTCAGTTTTAAATGGTTATTACTAATACTAACTACACACACAAAAGGCAAGTGTACCTATCGTGAGGTAATATAGTGTTGGTAAGAACCGAGTATCAATCCGTGGACACACTAAGCCTACTCAACAACCCTCATAATTGACTATCAGTTTTGATTTGGAAAATGATAAGTTAAATAAAATAACAATAAATAAAGATAGATAAAGATAGATTGAGACTTTGGTGATTCTTTCAGTGAAGTAAGGCTGTTATCCTAATTTAGATTACACTTATGCAACTATGATGAATTGGTGGTGTGATTAAGATATTGATTAAAGTAATTATGTTAATGTTTATAAAGATGAGCTGGCGCGATTTCTCGTCTATCCGCTCCGTAGTGACTAGGACCACGTCAGGTTGAGATTTACTGCTTAGGTCAAAGCCCTAGTAATGTAGGTAAATCTTTTGTGTCATTTTCGACATACGATTTCTGAAAACATAACTTAATGTAAGAAGAGAGTTGATCAAGTTCTTTTCCAACATACCATTAATTTTAGAAAACCATAACAATTACTGTAGATTTCTCAGACTAATAAAAGGGAACCAGTAAATGATCAGAAGGTTAAGGTCTTATGATTTCTAATAACCATCTCTAGTTAATTAGCCATAGTTTATTATGAATAAAAGTTGATCATACGTTTTTCAACCGTGTATGACAATCACAATTACAAACCATAAAATTATAACCCCCCGTTCAAATGTAGGTGCTACCCATCGAAAGTTTTCCCAAGACCACCATAACATTAGCACAATATTTGTCACACCATTAGTTCATCACAAATTATATAAGTTTCATTAATAGGATAACAAATGAAGTTTAGCTCATAATGAGCTTGAACCTAACAACAAAGATAGAAGATAGTAATGAAATCATCGATAAATTAGAACAATCAAACCGATGATTCACTATGGATGATGTTAAACGATCCCGAGCTTCTTCTAAGTGTTGAATGGACCTCCAAAACCTTCTAAGGACCTCCAAAGGCTGGGTTCCCGAGAGGGAACATCAGCACTTCACCTCCCAAAAACTCTCTTCAAAATTGCAAATGAAGTCCTATTTATAGGCTTTTTGGAGTGTTTAAGCACGGCCCCGTGCCAAAAAGGCACGGCCCCGTGATAGTACAATGTACGTAAAGGTTGGTCGGCTCGTACGCTCAGATGTTGTCAGGCACGGCCCCGTGACAAATGGGACACCGCCCCGTGAAAGGGGCAAACACTGCCCCGTGCCTTCTGGGGCACGCCCCCGTGCCTCGGGTCGGGAAACCGTACTTTTTGTCCTGTCAGACCAACAAACATGGGGGTGTGTTGATTTAAGCACGGGGGTGTGTTTCAGGCAGGGCATAGGGGCGTGCCTCATGAAGCACGGCCCCATGCTTGAATTTCAAAACTTGGTTTTCTTCATTTTCTTCTTATTTATGCTCCTTTTGTTCATCTTGGTCTTTTCCAAGCCTGAAACACATTATGAACGCTTTAGGTATCAAATCATCATTTTCAGTAAGAGTTTGTAGAATAATTGATGTGCAATTGATATGTTTTATATGTATAATTTGAAGCACATCAGCGACTCTGAAGTTGTTTAATGTGTCCCCGAGATGTAGATGCGTATGTGGCTGAATGGATGTTCCACTCATCAAGGGAGGAGGTGCTTTTTGTGACGATGGTAGCGATGGTGGGGGATAGAGTTCCGACGAGTGCACCGAAAAGTAAGCGGTCTTGACGAAACCAAGCCGGGTAGTCGGGGTGGGGAATGGTGTTTCCAGCAACATCTTTGATCGGTTTCGCGGCGGTGTGAGATCCATCGATATATTTGTGGAGATCGAGACCGTGGAGTAAAGCTTCTACCTGGGTTTTCCAACTTAGATAGTTGGTGGTGTCAAGTTTTAGGTTGGATGGGAATGTAACAATGGTGAGATAATTGTTGTTTATAGGGAGGTTGGTGCTAACAGAGGATGTGGTACTAGAACTGGTAGCCATGGCTGTGAAAAGGATGGTTAGTAGGGGTAGGTGATCGTGGTTAGGCTGATACCATATAAAGATTGCCAACCAAAAGTGCTTTATTTGATGGTACCTGGGTCACATATATACACAATGGATCCTTTAATTGTGGATCTATTAACAGTAAACGGAAGGACCTATTCTATAGGTAATTTGAAAATACAGCATGTGACTAAATCTAAAGTTTGAATAACAAATATAATTAAGGTGGGAAAGTTAGTTAAGAGCTAAGATATATATGCATGTATAGCAGGTTTATTCAGATTTTCACGACCCACATAATAGTAGGGGTGAGTGTTTGAGGTTAAGATGTTATATTTGTTAAGCAAAAGCCATCATCTACCATTTCATCATATTTGGATGATCTTGGAGACTATTTCTTTTAAGATAGATTAAGTTCTTTACCAGGAGAAACACAAAAGATGAAAAAAGATATGTATTTTTCTTAATCATTATACAACTTAAATTACTACGCTTTTATTCTTCAACATAACCCTTAAACATACTTCTTCGGGTTTGAGACGCTTTTGACTGTATGTTACAACCACACGTTATATAGTTCACCAATATCATAGAACGTACTCCAAACAAAGATGTAAGTTTTTAAGTAAACATTGCAATTTGAATGTGTTAGGGTAGATTCAAGTTGCTTTTGATTGATAACCACTCAATGATGATACCAGAAGACTACTATCTGATTGATAACCCCTCAATGGTGATACTAGAACACTATTATCTATTTATGCTCTAAATGGGTTATGTGTTTATATAAAGTTGTTTTAAGGGGTATGTATACTATGTTAGAAAAAATTTTAAAAAGTTTTTGTGACCATCTCGTCATAATGCACAGGTCAAAATGCTTGTTAGCTTTACTATGTTCCTTTTTTTTGCATGTTTGCCACCTAAGTCTTACAATATATAAAAAAAGGGTCCTAATGGGGACACCGCAGGGTTTTTAGGGGTAGGCCGGACCTAAAGGTCACGGTTAGGGCAAAATGTCACGTTGTGCAACCTAACCGTGACCGCAAGGGCTTGCGGTCACGGTTTCTGTGTCAGTCATCTGACACCACGTGACAACAAAATGACAAAGGACACGGATAAAGTAAAAACCAGTCACCAAACCGTCACGGTTTGCCCTAACCGTGACCTTTAGGGTACCAGGTACACTTTACGATACGAGGTACTCTGTTGATATTGACAAAAAGCCCCGGATTCGCGCGTCACCTACTTCGAACCGTCACGGTTTGGCCAAACCGTGACGGTTTGAAGCCCAGAATTTCACAATAAATACCTTCCAATTTCATTCAACAACCATATTTCATTCAACAACCATACGTCGCCTATATTTTTGAAGTTCATTTTTTTCAACAAATACATCCTTCTGTTTTTTTAACATAAATAGCCTTCGTCGTTAAAAAAACACGTTAATTCGAAAACAATGTCGGGTTCGGGAGATCATTATCAAAAGCCGAAGCTTCCAGATTTGAATGAGGAGCCACATATCGAAGATTCAAACCAGGTTAAAGTAGTATTTGTTTTATTATAATTTCTTATTTGAAATATCTAACCATTATCTTTTTTAGGAATATTACGATACGGGAGTCAACCCCCGTGGGGTGAGGAGGAAACCAATCCGTCGAACACATTTGCTGAAGAGGCGTACAACTCTTTATTTGGACCAATGGGTTACGGTGAAGGGTACAGACATCCCCCTTACAATTCTTACGGGCATGTCTCGAACACGTACCACTCACAAACAGAGCTGGATTACGGACATTGTAAGGCCCCGTTCCCGGGAAACCTCACAGTTGGCAATTCATAGCATAAAATCAGTTTAATAACAAAACATTGCAGCAGAAAATAATTAAACATTCATTTAAAACTTAAAAACCCCATTGTACTCATACATTTGTCCTTTAAATGTAAACAAAACATATTCCTTGTTCATTAATTACAATAAAGACTTCATTAACAGGAATGCCATCCATATCTCCCCAAGTAGCTTCGTGGTGCCATCCTCAGCATCAGCACTTACCTGTCCACTATTATGCATAAAAAGTCAGCTACGCTGAGTGAGTTCTAGTTTTATATAAATAAGAAAATATAATCTTTTATCCTTCATATAATGAACACGCATACATCATACTACAAACATTACTTGCATCACATTAAGCACATTCATTATCTTTCATTCTTTCATTATGTTTCACTTCATCATAGGCGAGATTGCACAAAGCAAGAACTCCATGCTGATCGACAACGAATGTCGATCCCCTTCGGTACACATTTTTCATGGTAGCTACCCCCGACAGTTGATCGATCCCTGTCGGTACACATCTTCATGGTAGCTACCCCCGACAGTTGATCCACACTGCCAGGCACATAGACCGCTCATGAATACGGATCCATCTTCATACGTAAGACTCACACAAGTGAAGTCTATCATAGTGCTTGCAAGACTATTCATCATCAAACGGGCCCGGGGGTAACATTCGTTAAGTTCCACTTCTCATTAGTATTATCTTTCACTTAATATACATATAATACTTAGCTTATTAAGTACACAACATACCAAGTACTAGTCATCATAACA
Source organism: Flaveria linearis (assembly GCA_024085815.1). Classification (NCBI taxonomy): domain Eukaryota; kingdom Viridiplantae; phylum Streptophyta; class Magnoliopsida; order Asterales; family Asteraceae; genus Flaveria; species Flaveria linearis. Next base: position 28,263,166 of record CM044005.1, read on the forward strand.
CGTAACCGACCCTCCGCGGGACAGCGGGGGTTCGGGAGCGGCAGCCCCTGATAGCGGGGTCCTAGGGGCAGCAACCCCTAGTGGGGTCCAAGGGGCAACGCCCCTGGCTGGGGCCCAAGGGGCAACGCCCTGGCCCGAAAATTATTTTGAGCTATTTAAATGTCACATTTTACTTTAGAAAAATGTATTTCCTTATTAAAACACCTTGAAATCCTTATATTGAAAACCTTATGTTTACTATGCATAATAGCCCCAAAAACATGGAAAAACGTTTAAATAAGGGGGTCTAGAACTCACCAGAACTTAGCTATATAACTTCAATCCTAAGCTACTTAAGCTACAGTCCGAATACTCTAGATGCACGAAAGTTAATACACAAAAATGTCATTTTCTTCATAATTTCGCCCACAGTTTCGCTGGCAGTTTCGCTGCTAGTTTCGCTGCCAGTTCGCTGGGCAGATTTGCTGCCTTGAGCGCCCAACTTTCGTTGGAATTTCCTAGTTTCGCAATATCTAAGGGTCAACCTGGGCACCGGCGAACTTATCAGCGAAACTGTAGTTTCGCCCCAGCGAAACTGTAGTTTCGCCCTGGAACTTCTCTTAGTTTCGCTGCATAGTTTCGCTGCATAGTTTCGCTGGATGAGTGCACAGTTTCGCTGGATCGGGGCACAGTTTCGCTGGATGCATATCAATGACGAACCAGCCCGTTTTTAACCCAAAATCTTAGCTTTTTACGTCCAAATCCTTGGTTTACCTTCCATGAAACCATTTCTAACCTTTTTACACGTTTTCACACGTAAAAATTGACCTTTATGTGTTTCTTTGAACTTTTCAAAACCCCAAAACCCTAGAATCCGGGTTTGATCTACAGAAGGGTTTAGAGGTCGATTCTTACCTTGTTTGTTGCTCCTTTCCTTGAGATTTGATGCACAAACACCCAGATCTTCAATTCCTTGACCTTAGAAGCTCCAAATCTTGAGTTTCTTGCACTTTCTCTCTCTACTTTCTCTCTCTATGAATTTTTGTTGTTAGGGTTGGAATGGAGAAGATGGTGGCTGCTTTGGGTAGGTTAAGGGCTGATTATGGGCCTCAATCCACTTAGGCTCTTGTCGATAAACCTAATTAGCCCATAATCCATTTTTCTTCCTTTATTAAATACCCACAATTAAGCCCATTATTCTCGATGACTCGTTTTGACTTTTCGGGGTGTTACAAGTCTCCCCCACTTATTTCGGTTTCGTCCTCGAAACCTGTCAGTCATCAAACAACTGGGGATAAAATCTCCTTATCTCTTCCTCGGTCTCCCACGTAGATTCTGATCCTCTTCTGTGTTTCCACTGTACTCGTACTAGCGGAACTACTTTATTACGTAAGCGCTTCTCTTTCCGGTCCAGGATGGCCACCGGCTGCTCTACATAATTCAGTCGCTCGTCGACTTCAATGTCCTCTAATGGTACAAATGCATCATCGTCTGCTAGACATTTCCTAAGATGAGATACATGGAACGTAGGGTGAATTCCACTCAACTCATCAGGTAATTCTAGTCTGTAGGCCACCTCCCCTACCCTTGCGATAATACGGAATGGCCCTATGAACCTTGGGCTTAGCTTTCCCCTTTTTTGAAACCTAATGATCCCTTTGCAAGGCGATACTTTGAGCATAACCTTGTCACCAACCTCAAATTCTATAGGTCTACGCCTCTTATCGGCATAAGACTTCTGGCGGTCCTTTGCGGCTTTCATGAATGCCTTAATTTTATCTAACTTCTCGGTTGTGATCTCAATCACTTCGAGACTCCCCAATTCCTTTTTCCCGATGTCACCCCAACACACGGGCGTTATACACTTCCTACCATACAACATTTCGTAAGGGGGCATACCAATGCTGGCATGGTAACTATTATTATATGAGAATTCCGCCAACGGTAAGTGTTCATCCCAACTTCCTCCAAAGTCGATTACACATGCTCGCAGCATGTCTTCTAACGTTTGAATCGTTCTTTCCGACTGACCATCCGTTTGGGGGTGGTAAGCCGTACTAATATGCAGTCTAGTCCCCATTGAGTCGTGAAACCTCTTCCAGAACTTGGACGTAAATCGCGTGTCCCTATCCAAAACGATAGATACTGGCACGCTGTGTCGAGCCACGATCTCCTTGATAAATAGCTCTGCCAATCTCTCAGAGGAATACGTCTCACGAATTGGTAGGAAATGGGCGCTCTTTGTTAGACGGTCAACAATCACCCAGATCGCGTCGCTTCCTCTCGCCGTGCGAGGTAGCTTCGTGATGAAGTCCATTGTGATGTGTTCCCATTTCCATTCGGGGATATCCAAAGGCTGAATCTTTCCATATGGCTTTTGGTGCTCTGCCTTCACTTGCAGACAAGTCAAGCACTTGCTTACGTACTTAGCCACATCTCGCTTCATTCCTGGCCACCAGTAATCTTTCTTCAGATCTTAGTACATTTTTGTGGCACCAGGATGAATGGAATAGCGATTTTTGTGAGCCTCATCCATGATCTTCCCCCTCAAATCCCCATAGAGAGGGATCCACATCCGCCCAGATCGGGTTCTAACACCCAGGGTGTTTTCCCCCAAATCTGAAACCTGCCCTTTCATTCTTTCAGAGTTGACTCTGTCTTCTCTTAATGCTTCATCCTGAAACTCCCTCACCTGTTTCATAACATCAGGCGTCATGATTATTTGGTAAGCCCTGACCCGAATTGGTTCGGGTCGTCCTTTCCTGCTAAGGGCGTCAGCAACCACATTGGCCTTGCCTGGATGGTAGTGAATTTCGCAGTCATAATCTTTGATCAATTCCAACCACCTCCTCTGCCTCATGTTGAGTTCCTTTTGTTCGAAGAAATATTTCAGACTCTTATGATCAGTGAAGATGGTGCACTTCACCCCATACAGGTAGTGCCTCCAAATCTTCAACGCAAACACCACCGCAGCCAACTCCAAATCATGGGTAGGATAATTGGCCTCGTGGGCTTTTAATTGTCTAGAAGCATAGGCTATCACCTTCCCTCGTTGCATCAACACGCAACCCAATCCTGCATATGAGGCATCCGAGTAGACTACCAGGTCCTCGTTCCCCTCAGGTAGCGTCAGGACAGGGGCTTGCGTTAATCTCATCTTTAGTTCTAGGAAGGCGTTCCCCTGATCAGGACCCCATTCATACTTCACGTCCTTCCGGGTCAGCTTAGTCAAAGGAGAAGCTATCTTGGAGAAATCCTGGATAAACCTCCTATAGTAACCTGCCAGACCTAAGAAACTGCGAATCTCGGTTGGCGTCTTTGGAGGTTCCTATTGCATTACCGCTTCAACCTTCGCAGGATCCACCCTGATCCCCTCGGGATTAACTACATGACCCAGAAATTGAACTTCGCGAAGCCAAAATGCACATTTAGAGAACTTAGCATATAACTTCTCGCTTCTGAGTGTCTCCAACACCTCTCGAATATGATCGGCATGTTCTTCTTCACTTTTTGAATAGATCAAAATATCATCGATGAACACTATTACTGATCTATCCAACATAGGCCGACATACCCGATTCATAAGGTCCATGAAAGCAGCTGGCGCGTTGGTTAAACCAAAGGACATTACGAGAAATTCGTAGTGTCCATAACGCGTACGGAACACTGTTTAGGAATATCTTGTTCTTTCACCTTCAGTTGGTGGTAACCAGACCGCAGGTCTATCCTTGAAAACCAGCTGGCACCCTGAAGTTGATCGAACAAGTCATCGATCCTTGGTAACGGGTATCGATTCTTTACGGTCAGCTTATTGAGCTCGCGATAGTCAATGCACATCCGCATGCTACCATCCTTCTTCTTGACGAATAAAACTAGAGCACCCCATGGAGAGATACTTGGCCGATGAAACCCTTATCCAATAAATCTTGCAACTGGTCCTTCAGTTCTACCATCTCTGAAGGAGCTAATCGATATGGTGCTTTTGCGACGGGCTGTGCTCCCGGTAGCAAATCAATCTGGAATTCGATTTCGCGGTCCGGCGGCACACCAATCAGGTCTTCAGGAAAGATGTCAGGAAACTCGCGCACTACCGGCACGTCTGATAATTATGGCTCTGGCGCGTCCACATCTTTTACGTAGGCCAAGTAAGCGCTACACCCACGTCTCATGTACTTTTCAGCTGTGATCATCGACACGACCTTCGGCACACAGCACACCTTATCCCCACGAACAGTAACAGAACTACCATCGGGCGTGGTTAGACGAATTATTTTCTTGCTACATACAATATTGGCTTCATAGCTAGCTAACCAATCCATGCCTAAAACCACATCGAAACCTCCTAAGGCCATAACATGCAACCTAGCAGGGAACTTAAAATCTTCTAACTCAATCAGGCAATCCTCAATCACTTCAGTTATCTTAGTGGACTTACCAATGGCTGTTTCTACATAAAAGGGCTCGTCTATCTTTCTACTCTTATCATGCAATAGACGACAAAAGGCAGTAGACACAAAACTCCTACTAGCACCAGAATCAAAGAGCACAGAAGCATATTCGTAATCCACCAGAGACATACCTGAAACTACTTCTGGATCTGCCCTGGCCTCCTCACGAGTTATGTTGAACGCCCTTGCCTTTGCCTTTGAACCATCACCCTTTTCCTTATCTCCAGCCTTAACCGCTCCCGATCCTCCTGATTTCCCTTTCTTGCAGTCCTTCTCCGTATGTCCTATCTCGCCACACTGGTAACACTTCACCGCCTTGCAATCTCTAGCATAGTGACCCTCGCCCCCACATTTAAAACACCTTCCAGTCCCAACCCTACACTCCCCTAAATGGCGTTTCCATATCTTCTACAGGCACCCCCTTTACCTGCATTTCCCTGTCTCCCTGATTGATCTTCAGGTCTCATCCTCTTCTCTCCACCCTTGAAGTTATCACCTCCGAACCTCTTCCCATTTCCATTCTTGTTCCCACTCCATTTCTCCACCTTCTTCTGCACAGGTATTGGGTCCCTCTCATCGTACAACCTCCCAGCTAAATCCACCACAGACCTAAACGTGCCTGGTCTAGCCGCAATCATGTGCCTCCTGATGTTCACGGGCAAACCCTGCATGTGTCTTTTGATCTTCTTGGATGCAGGTGTTACCATGTCTGGCACAAGTCTTGCAAGTTCATTGAACTTGGAGGTATACTCTTGATGGGTCATATTCCCCCTCCAAATACAAGAACTCCTTCTCAATCTTGTCTAATTCCCGATGGGGACAATACTCTTCCAGCACCAACTCCTTCAACTCAGACCACCTCAGTTTGGCTATCGATCGCTTTCCTTCAGCCTGGACAATATTGTCCCACCAGCACAGCGCTGTGTCGACGAAAGAATGAGTGGCAAACTTAACTTTCTGATCTTCACGGCATTCACTAATTTCCAATACCGCTTCCATCTCTCTGATCCAACGATGAGCGGCAGTAGCATTGCCGTTACCGTCAAAGGTTGGGGGCTTGCACCTCTGAAATGCCCCATAGTTGCACCCCCTAGTCGTCTCCCTCTCAGCCTCCTCATCACTGTCGTCATCATGGATTACCACCTTAGGGTTTGATGGCTCCTCTTCAGTTTCCTCCATCCTCCCAGTGGACCTTCCAGAATTCTTCTTATTTTCCTTCTCCTTCTTATCTGCTTTCCCTCCATCCTTAACTGCTTTGAGCACCTCATTCACCACCGAGGGTAAGACATCTTGCATGACATTGTAGACTTCATCGGCAATAGCCTCCTTCACAGTGGATTTGAGGGTGGCTGATCCCTCACCCTCTGGTTGACTATGGAGGTCTGACTCCTCGTGAACAGTCTTGGGAGCCTTAGCTTTGCTCCGGGTGACGCGTGATGTAGTAGTACGACCACCTCGAGGACGTCCACGTGTAGCCTTCCCAGTTTTCCTACCCGCCATATCTAATTCCTATAAGATTTAAACACCGAAATGGTCATTCAAGTTAATTGCTTAGATCATTACAAGTATGGTAAGTCCTTAATTACAGTGGCCAAGTATGATTAACTACTTACCTTACCCTCCTGTCCCAAGCAATCACTATCCTAACACATGTTAGCGTTCAAATCTACACGCATATAAAACAAATAGCACACGCACGTATTGCCAGTTCACTTGAAATATTTTACCTGATGGTACGTAGCTACTTGGGTCGGCATCCTTCATTTGGTCCCATTCTTAGTTTAAGTTTAGGTTTGAAAAATGTTTTACCCATTTCTCTTAAACTTTGGCTCTGATACCAACTTGTAAGGCCCCGTTCCCGGAAAACCTCACAGTTGGCAATTCATAGCATAAAATCAGTTTAATAACAAAAATTGCAGCGGAAAATAATTAAACATTCATTTAAAACTTAAAAACCCCATTGTACTCATACATTTGTCCTTTAAATGTAAACAAAACATATTCCTTGTTCATTAATTACAATAAAGACTTCATTAACAGGAATGCCATCCATATCTCCCCAAGTAGCTTCGTGGTGCCATCCTCAGCATCAGCGCTTACCTGTCCACTATTATGCATAAAAAGTCAGCTACGCTGAGTGAGTTCTAATTTTATATAAATAAGAAAATATAATCTTTTATCCTTCATATAATGAACACGCATACATCATACTACAAACATTACTTGCATCACATTAAGCACGTTCATTATCTTTCATTCTTTCATTATTTCACTTCATCATAGGCTAGATTGCACAAAGCAAGAGCTCCATGTTAATCGACAACGAATGTCGATCCCCGTTGGTACACATTTTTCATGGTAGCTACCCCCGACAGTTGATCGATCCCTGTCGGTACACATCTTCATGGTAGCTACCCCCGACAGTTGATCCACACTGCCAGGCACATAGCCCGCTCCTGAATACGGATCCATCTTCATACGTAAGACTCACACAAGTGAAGTCTATCATAGTGCTTGCAAGACTTTTCATCATCAAACGGGCCCGGGGGTAACATTCATTAAGTTCCACTTCTCATTAGTATTATCTTTCACTTAATATACATATAATACTTAGCTTATTAAGTACACAACATACCAAGTACTAGTCATCATAACACGTAACCGACCCTCCGCGGGACAGCGGGGGTTCGGGGGCGGCAGCCCCTGATAGCGGGGTCCTAGGGGCAGCAGCCCCTAGTGGTGTCCAAGGGGCAACGCCCTGGCTGGGGCCCAAGGGGCAACACCCCTGGCCCAAAATTATTTTGAGCTATTTAAATGTCACATTTTACTTTAGAAAAATGTATTTCCTTATTAAAACACCTTGAAATCCTTATCTTGAAAACCTTGTGTTTACTATGCATAATAGCCCCAAAAACATGGAAAAACGTTTAAATAAGGGGGTCTAGAACTCACCTGAACTTAGCTATATAACTTCAATCCTAAGCTACTTAAGCTACAGTCCGAATACTCTAGCTGCACGAAAGTTAATACACAAAAACGTCATTTTCTTCATAATTCGCCCACAGTTTCGCTGGCAGTTTCGCTGCTAGTTTCGCTGCCAGTTTCGCTGGGCAGATTTGCTGCCTTGAGCGCCCAACTTTCGTTGGAATTTCCTAGTTTTGCAATATCTAAGGGTCAACCTGGGCACCGGCGAACTTATCAGCGAAACTGTAGTTTCGCCCCAGCGAAACTGTAGTTTCGCCCTGGAACTTCTCTTAGTTTCGCTGCATAGTTTCGCTGGATGAGTGCACAGTTTCGCTGGATCGGGACACAGTTTCGCTGGATGCATATCAATGACGAACCAGCCCGTTTTTAACCCTAAATCTTAGCTTTTACGTTCAAATCCTTGGTTTACCTTCCATGAAACCATTTCTAACCTTTTTACACGTTTTCACACGTAAAAATTTGACCTTTATGTGTTTCTTTGAACTTTTCAAAACCCCAAAACCCTAGAATCCGGATTTGATCTACAGAAGGGTTTAGAGGTTGATTCTTACCTTGTTTGTTGCTCCTTTCCTTGAGATTTGATGCACAAACACCCAGATCTTCAATTCCTTGACCTTAGAAGCTCCAAATCTTGAGTTTCTTGCACTTTCTCTCTCTACTTTCTCCCTCTATGAATTTTTGTTGTTAGGGTTGGAATGGAGAAGATGGTGGCTGCTTTGGGTAGGTTAAGGGCTGATTATGGGCTTCAATCCACTTAGGCTCTTGTCCATAAACCTAATTAGCCCATAATCCATTTTTCTTCCTTTATTAAATACCCACAATTAAGCCTATTATTCTCGATGACTCGTTTTGACTTTTCGGGTGTTACAGACATCCCCATACCTGTCAGAACTAGAAATTACACATGTGTCAGATACTTTTAATAGGAATGACACAGATGAGATTGAAGGTTCGGTTCACCTCAAAGAAAACCATGGGGACACCGCCGAGCACGATGGGGATGAGGATCGGATAAGAAAGGCTACGGTTTCTTATAAAACCGATAAAGTACGAAGAGTTTTTATTCTTTGTATATTTTATTTTTTTATTTGTTTTATATATTGTTTTTTATGTCTAGCTTTGTAAATTTTTCAGTATTTTGATTCTCGTGAGGACTTGGAGAAATGGGCTAAAATGAGAGGATGCGAGCATAAGTGCGTCATTATGGTGGGACGGTCACGAAAAAAGGATGTGGAACTATTATGCAATCGTAGTGGTGAACCTAAATTCACTGGCATAAGTAGGCGTACCGGGAGCATAAAGAAAGGATGTCCCTTTAAAGAGTTCGTGTATGAAACACGAAAGAATGCAGCTACTAAGACTGTGGAAGATGTTTTCTTTTGTCATCCTACTTCGTATAAAATGTGGCGCGCATTCCCGCACGTGATGTTGATAGACACGACGTACAAGACCAACATGTACAACATTCCATTTGTTTAGGTTATTGGCGTTACGTCGACGTCGAAGTCGTTTTGTATTGCGCATGCATTTATATCGAGGGAACGGCAGGACTTCAGACTTGTCACGATGGTGTGAGCGCTGTGGAGCTATGCACAAAAGGTTATGTCGTCTCCCAATCCTCAAGTAAAAAAATTGTTTAAGAAATTATACGACTCTTTGTTTTCAAGCAAGTCAAAACTTAAAGAACCTGAGGTGCGTCATGACCGACATGGTCGTCCAAATATTAAGGAGCAACAAAGAAGAGCGCTCCAATACATCATAGTATGAGGCAGCTAGACACAGCTCGTATACTTCCTCATAACAAACTATGCCTGACCCGGCGAGGCATAGCTCATATACACCCCAGTTTAAAATGCCCAACGACCGTTCTAATCGGGCAAAGGCTGCTTCAAATGTACCGATTACGGGAGCTGGCCTAGGGTTTCCTTTAATAGTGAAACCAAAGGACGTGATAAAAGTTATGAAGTTTAAGGATCTGCTGCCCCAATGGATTCACCGGTACGTTTCGAGTATAAAAGATGTGCGGCCTGATGGTAACTGTGGTTTTCGGGCGATCGCGGTGGCTTTAGGGAACAAGCAAAAAGAATGGGAATGGGTTAGGCGACAAATGTTGTCGGAGATGGACAGAAACATATGGTATTGGCGGAGCAATTTAAACCGCGAGATGCCTGGCTATTATGATTCTGTTCGTAATAGTTTAAATTGGTTTGGCACGACTCAACCCGCACCCGATACCCATTGGCTAACTTTTCCGGCCCATGGACTCGTAATTGCGGAAACATTCACTTGTATTGTGCATCTTATTTCTTCATTTGGCAGCCAGACATGGTTCCCACTGAGAACAGCCCCCGAACCATTATTACCTATCCAGTTGTCGCACTTGCTAATATTAACCAAGATCACTTTATTTGCATACAATTAGAAGGGGATTACCCAATGCCCAATATGGGCTACCATTGGACGAGATTTGCATATCAACAAGCACTGGAATGACAAAATATGTATCAGGATCGTATAAACAATTACGTTAGAATAATGGATCGTCAAAGAGACACCAATGCCAAATGTAAGTTATCATTCTCGGGGACATTATAATATTAATCAAGATCACTTTATTTGATGATGATGATGATGATGATAAAAATCATAGTAAAAATAATAGTAAAAATAATAGAAATAATAAAAATAAAAATAATAGTAATAATAATAATATTAATAATAATACTAGAAATAATAGTAATAATAATATTAATAGAAATAATATTAGAAATAATAGTAGTAATAATAATAATAATAATAGAAATAATAATAATAATAATAATAATAATAATAATAATAATAATAATAATAATAATAATAATAATAGAAATAATAATAATAATATTATTAATATTAATAATACTAGAAATAATAATAATAATAATAATAATAATAATAATAATAATAATAATAATAATTGTAATAGTAATAATAATAATAAAACACTAAATCAAATAGGAGAATAATCTGTCACGGTTAGGATTAACCGTCACGGTTAAGAGGATAAACTGTGACGGTTAGACCTAACGAGCGGTTCAGGATCCTGAGAGGACGACCGCCAGCACCGGGGACTGTCTTGTCAGAGGAGTTCTTAGAGCTTGTTGGGGAGCGCGAGCGATTTTTTGAGATCATAGGCGATGATGGTCCATGGGACCAGCTGTTCAGGATGGGCGACCCTGCCCATCGAGAGCTCACTTTGGTGTTTTACTGTGCGTTTATATTCCGTCCTCGTGTGCAGGAGCTTCCGGAGCTGGATGAGGATGACATCACGGATGGTCGTCAGCCCGCGGAGGTTGCTTTCAGGATGTTTGGCTCCCTCCACCGCATGTCACTTAGACGGTTCGCTGTCGTCAGCGGTCTCTATACGGAGGTGGAGGTCCGACAGCCGATGTACACCACCGCCTTGATTCGTGGAGCTGATGACTTGGATCAGGTCTGGTGGCTTGCGATCGGCGACGGACCATACAGTTGCGATTTGAGGTCCTCTCACATACGAGACCCTCTATATCGATACATTCACCGACTGATCGCCACGTCCGTCGCTGGTCGTGGGGCGGGGACCGACAGGGTCAACACCGCCGACCTTTTCTTTCTCCGGTGTGTACTCACACACCGACACTGCCACCGCGCGCATGCCCTTGTTGACTACTTTGCTAGTTATTATCACAGGAAGGCGCGAGGGGCGTTGGTGGGCGGAAACATCGTCTCCCGGATCGCTCGGGGCCTGTGGTATGTGCATGCCATGTCCCAGCTCCCGCTACCTCCGATTTCTGTGCGCGTGGCAAACCGGGCCACCGCCACTGGAATGAGGATCGTCCGGAGGTTCCCCGACGGCACGTGGCACCTGCTTAGTAGATACCATAAGCTAGTGGCATGGGTGCCCGAGCTGTTGGTGGACCCACCTGAGTTGGCGGGTGCTGAGGTCCACGTTCAGGTTGCCCACGAGCCGCTTGGTGGCGGGGAGGATCAGCCCATTCCTCCGCCGCACGACCAGGACCCGCCCCAGCATCCTCAGCGCGTGTACCATGCCATGCGATTGCCTGCTCACGTTATAGATATGCTTCAGGACACGCGAGGCAGGGTCACGAGGCTGGAGGATATGATGGACTGGGTCATCCAGCACATGGTCGCGGACTATGCCGCCTCGGGTACGCCATTGTTGTCACAGCCACCCAGGCGGTTAGGCCATGACGGTGCTGGCCCCTCTGGCGCGGGCGGGTCAGGTCAGGGCAGTGATGATGCAGATATGACAGATTAGATTTATATTTTGTTTGTATTTTTTTTGTAATGTACAAACTCGTTGTATATATATATGCAGTTTCAGTTATGATGGCTTGTATATTTGATTGTATTTGTTTGGTTGTGTTTCTTTATTTGTTTGTTTTATATTTGTAATGTTGATAATATTAATTGTATATGTTTGTTTGGTTGTATTTCTTTGTTTGTTTGGTTGTAATGTAACTGTAAAATAACAACCTACTTGTAACAACAGTCACATGTTTAATAAAAAAATTACTTGTAATATGATAACCGTGTGATAAAATAAACACAAAACACAAACTCGTATGTTATGATTAAGTTAACCGTATGATAAAATATAAATAAAAACAAAAACAAACTAGTATGATTAAAAAATATAGAAAATATATACAATATATCAAAAACAAACTAGTACGATTAAAAAAATATAGAAAATAAATACAATATGTCACGGTTTGGCCATACCATGGCATATCTAACCTCAATTCCCACATTAATTACACACCCAATAATTGCAATTGATCCCGAGGGGTGTCGCTGGACCCTAATGGTAACGGTTAGGCCTCACCGTGACAGTTAGGTCTTACACCCGACCGAACGGTCACGGTTAGCCCTAACCGTGACCGTTTAGGCTGGTAACCCTAAAAAATCAACGGTGTGCGCAGAATTCCCGTAAAAAAACCTTAGGCACATGTTAATTGTCATTGCCATGTTCCTTTTTTTCTTCGCATGTCAGCACAACACAGCACACTCTCATCCCTCTCTTTTTCCCCCTTCCTATCTCTTTCTTATACAAGTGACTAAAGGTGTGTTTTTTTCCCGAAAAGCTCTTCCTGATATTTTTTTTTCTGCGCCGCGTAGACCACGCACAGACGTCGAGGTCTGCAGAGTTTTTGTTTTTTGCAAGACTTTTCATTAAAATATTCTGTGCAAGGTCTGTATGGTGCAGACTTGGCACAACCACTTCTAAAGTCTGCAGAGGATTAAACACAATTACCCACCACCACCCATGTCCAACCACCGTCCGCCACCACCACTGTCCGTCACCACCACCACCACCCGCCGTCCCCACCACCCATAATCTACAATCACCATCATTGTCCAGCACCACCGTATACCACTACTAGTTAATTTTAGGAGTCTGCAGACGTTAAAAAACAAACACTCATCTTGTTGCAGATTGCAGAAGTTTGGTCCACTCCTTCTCCTGCAGATATCTGTAGATGTGGTCCGTAGACTGCAGACATTTTATTGCTGGAAAACCAAATAGCACCTAAGACCCCCTTTGGTTCTTAGAATTTTTAGAAATTGAAATTGAAAAATTTTCCACTTAGAATCATGTTTAGGAAAAAAATTGGAATTGAAAATTTTTCTCTCATTTATTGGAATTCACATTCATTACACTTAGGGACGAGGGGACACTACCCTAGAGGCCTAGACTACCCTGGACTACGCTGGAATCCACCAATCACACACTGACACATCATAATTACCCTGAACTACTCTGAAATACGCAAAAAGCTGGAATGCAACTCTGAACTACCCTGAAATTTTTATTTTAATATTAAAATAATTCAAAAAAAAATTAACTTTTATTAAAAAATAAAAATAATTCAAATAATAAAAAATACAAATACAAAAACAATAAAAAAATCCTTAAAGATATAAAAACTAAAAATCAAAAGGCCAATTATATTTCTCGGCTATTTTTCGTTTCCGGTCCAATATTATTTGCAACACTGGACCGGTGATGTGATCGTCCGGTTCCATAAAAGTTTTTGGTCTCGTTCCATCCGCTGCTCTCTTATCGCCTCACCTTGTTCTTCTAACAATGCGATACTTTTTTGGCATTATTGTGTATGTGTGTAGGTATTTATAGTGTTAAAATAATTTTTGTTTATATGGGACGCGCCTCCAACGGATATCTTCAACGGCTATATAGCCGTTCTTCTTCGATTTCTTCTTCGGCAAATGGTACCCGTGAGCAACTACCCGCCAGGGTACCCGCAAGGGTGGCGGCGGTGTACCCGAGCGGGTACCAAAAATGTTTAACAATCTAATAAAATGTTCAAAATTAAAATTCCAATTTCACTCAAAATTTATCAATCAAACATGTTAGTTTAACAAGATTTCAATTTGAATTCTAGTTCTATTTCCAATTCCAATTCTTTGCAAAACATTCCGCGAACCAAACGACACCTAAGACTTGAACTTTTATTTAATAAGAGTAAAAACACTCGGACTAAAGGCATGGCATGAACTAAAGGACGTAACAATCTTTTTCATATATCTTCTTATTTATCTCACTTTACTAATTTTACTCTTTAGAAACATATATCGAAAAAATCCCATCATTTAAACCATTCACATGTAGCCGGAGGGAAGCATACACCCAAAACGCTCATTAACAATCGTATGTTATTAGCATTTCCAAAATCTTCCAAACTTAAACAAAAATACTGTTAATGTTACACCACTGAAAACAAACTAACTATAGATTTAAGCAAAGGGACACAATAAAACTCGAGCATATTCCAAAACCATGAAACTCGAGTATATTCCTGAATTCTTTTAAGCATGATTTATCATATAAAGTTTAACCTAAAACAAAACAGATAGTAAATCTACAACTTGTTTATAAGGCAGGGATGGCTGCCAAAAACGGTCACTGTACATGATCTCCACTTGTGTGTTGACCATGACTCTCAGATGGTTGACCTCCATTTTCTGCCATTTCTAAAGCCTCATCAGAATTATTATTACTATTATTAGTCGTAGAGATGGAATTAGGGTTGGAGTTGGAACTGGAATTGAAATTGGAACTAGAACTAGAACTAGAACTAGAACTAGAACTAGAACTAGAACTAGAACCAGAGGATGTTGTATTCTCTGTGCGAATTGGCATGAGAAAACTCTGCATTCTCGAAAGGTAACTTTGACTTTGGGCATGATGAGATGTTGATGAAAGGTTGGGATCGGGTGGGATATTAGGCAGATTGTTTAGCTCGAGGTTGGGAAATATAGAACGACGACAGCGAGGACATTTTATGTTTAATCTAAGCCATTTATCGATGCATGCCACGTGGAAGCTATGAGCACACGGAAGGCCACGAACCTGAAAGTCATTTTAGAAAGGAAGGTGCACTTTTAATACAGGTCAAAACATACTGGGTCGGGTCGGGTCAAATTCATAAACAATTTTTTCTTATTTTTAAATAAACATGTGTTAAATGTGATCTAAAAAACTCTAACTATAATTGTAATCTAACTTTTGAAATGAAATGATTCGAGATTTTATACATTTAAAATAACTTTGTTTGACTTTTGATCTATTCGACCCGTTTTCACTTTGTTTTGTTTTGCAGAGTCTTACCCATTTGGCCCGTTAGAGACAGAGAAAAACCAAAATATTCCATTTTACCATTTGCTTTCTTGAACCTTATATTAATTTGATGTCTAAAAGGTTACCTCATCTCCGACATGAAACTCCTCCAAACATATTGGACAGTCACTACAGTCTGTTGGAACAGCTTTCAGTGAGAACAATGGAAGCTCATGAATTAAGGTCTCCACAGCTTGCCTCTACATTGCAAAATTAGTAACCAATCATCAGAAAGAATATAGAAGTAATAAAATTTTAACATCTCTTATAGGTAAATTGGCTTATTGTGTTGTACTTTCCCTTGAGCCATCACATTTGTAATAAAACTGAAATGAAAACTGATTGAACAGGTCAACGGGTTGAATGTTACCTAGGGTATTCACCATTGCATGAAACCTCCTGTATCAATTTATTTCAAAAACTAGAATATCAATGTAAATTTGTAACAATATATAAATTTACCGTTCCTGGCTTAAAGTCTAACTGTTTTAAAAGTTTAAGAAGAGAACCAAGTGTTTACATGTTGGGCTGACCCATTTTGGCCCGTATTAATAATTACAAATCAAAATCAGTGGTGTTTTGACGCTTCCCCTCTCTAGTAGTAATAATAATAATAAGCGAGGCGCTTTAGAAGAGGAAAAAAACAAACATAGTCTGTAGACATTCAGTTTTACATGGTAAACATAGATTCTGTAGACATTCAGTTTTACATGGTCGGACGTGATGGCCGTCACCCAATGTGTATTTTCAATGCATAAATTAAACCTCTTAAACCGTTTTATTCAAAATTTTGGCTATCATTGTAATAATATGATTTATAGTTTCTTAATCATATTTAAAATATTAATTATTAATAAACATTAAGGAAAAAAAAAGGACAAAAAGCGCCTGTGGCCAGCCTACATGTTTCGACCTTTACTAAAATTAGCCATTTGGACCTGAACCTGTTTTCACCCGTCACCCAACCCGCCCGACGCATCCATTTCTTCACCTCTATTATCGAGAATAAGTAAGAAGACAAAAAACAAACATGTCTAAATACCCATGCAAGTTCCATTGCATACAGGATTTATACAACACGTAATTCTAACTGTAATTATTTCCCATTTGAATGCAGGCCAATCAAAATGTTTACCTGGCTTTCAGATAAGTAAAGTCCTGGATGATGTGCAATGGCATCATGTTCCATGACCCTCATCTCTTGAGCAGCACTTTCAAATACTCGATCTGGCAGACGAATCATGTCAATCAACACCTGCAACATCTTTAATTGTTATCTCAGGTGTTCAAAAAGTATTTCCTTTTCAAATATAAGGATAACAAATAGATACCAATATAAAGACAGAGTAGAGGTTACCCCATATTCTGAAATCCTGGACATAGAGATCCCCAATTGAGCACGTTCCAGATGAACTTTTCTTCTTGTTAACCACTGCATCCGAGGTTCATCAATTGAAGAAACAGTTAAGTTACATTTCAACAAAAGCAACAGAGCCCCACGAAGTAAGAGATCATATTACAGTACTACACCTTATTTACTAAATATATGGCAAGACATATGAGTCCACCGTAGCTGAAAATCAACCATACCAGAAACCCCCATTTCTGATTCTTTTCAGGCAACTGCAAGAACTTAAACACAACCATTAAATGCTCTATTAACGATGGATCTGCAGATTAATTAGAAGAAACCACAATATCACACATACACAGGTGTGTGCAATGGCGAACCATATAGATCCTTTAATGCTCCACACCCAAAGAAATGGATAGAGAACCACATAAAGAGTGGATAGAACAAAAATCTTCCAACAAAATACGCATCTCTTTGCTCCTCACTACAATCCCTAAATCATTTAAACAAGTAATCAATATCGCCGGTGCTTAATTCTCAATTGATACCATTTCATAAAGGCAAGGAGGACTTACAAACCCATTTTATCTGCAAGACCACTGTCTACAAACATCAAGACTCGAAAAACAAAGACAGCACCATAATCGATCTAATCCAAAAGAATAGGCATAAATCAAGGTCTACGACTATAAGGGCAGTAAATCAAAGGATTTAACCAAAAAATATGAAGCATACTCACCACTATCCACATATGCAATGGGAGTTTACAAAGAGAGTAGCGCTTCCAACTCGAGAGAACCATAACTCTGTTTAGTTATAATCTCAAAGAAAACAACACAATATCCTTCAAAATTGAAACAATAATCAATCATTTTAACATAAATCACAAGGACAATTGAATCAATCATGCAAATTCCTGCTTCATAACTTATTGAATCAACACTATCACTATTCTACCTAACAAAATCATTTTATAGCTCAAAAACATAAAAATCCCCAAAATTTTCGAGATTTATACGTATGAATCAACACTCTATCACCATGCTACTTTATAAAATCACATCAAAACTTTAAAACGCTAAAATCCCCGAAATTGATCAAGAATTAGATGTTTGAATCTACACTCTATCACTACGCTAAAATCATACCATAACTCAAAAACATTAAGATCCCCAAAGTTTTTTGACAATTAGATGTTCGATCAACACTCTATCACTTTTCTACCTAATAAAATCATATCATCACTCAAAAGCAATAAGATTCCCAAATTGATCGCGATTTCATATCAAATGCAAAAGGATACATACTGAAGGCAAGCATTGATAGAAAGAATACATCGTACCTAAAAAGATTCAAATTGAAACAAATTATACAAAAGGGTAATGCTTCGTGTAGATGATTGATTATAGGAGAAAAGATAACAAACCACTTGAAGTTTAGGCCTCTGATCGCCATGGGAGAAGATAATTTAGCGGGAAAAGCTAGGGTTCAGTGTGAATAATCGATCAAAAACACTCATTTGTTTGAAAGGAGTGAAGAAGTGAATCTGAGAAATGAAATTAGACGAATATCGAGCGAGAAAAAAGATAATCAGTGACTGAAATCCCCAAGAAGTGACGATCAAAGCTGTGTGTGTAAAAGGGTTCTTTTGGGTTCTATAATAAATATATTAACTCATCAACTCATTCAATACTAAACATAAACATAAGGGCTGTTTGGTAGTATCTGAATGATTAAGTGCTGAACCAATAAGACCATTAAGAGACTGATTAAGAGGCTGCCAAACAGCCCCTAACTCGTTAGAACATGTACTACTAATCAACTTATTAAGGTTGGGAGAGTCCATCTTTCTTTCCGGTCTCTTTATTTTTTCTCAAAGAACGAAATCAAATATACGTCGTAAACATACTATTTTATATATATATATATATATATATATATATATATATATATATATATATATATATATATATATATCAATCAGTTACTTATAACAAGGTCTAAAATTTTAACATCTTAAAGAAGAATACCACGTAACATAATTTGATATTAATAGACCAAAGGCTTTTTGATTCATGTCTCTCTATCTGATCTCTCTCTTATTAACGTCAACACCACGTTATATTTTTCTTATCGTGTTACTTCCCTAAACCTACGGCGTTCATCTTCCATGTTATTCACGGCCTTTAAATCATTTAATATAATTAAATATGTAACAAAAGTATACATTAATTTTAAAAAGATAAGACTATTATTTATATATAAAATAGTATTTCATTAATTAAAATGTTGAAGGTTGTCGTGATTTTCTTGACAACCCAACACCGTAAAAGTTTCATCACTGACTTCATCAACAAAAGGATCTTAAACGTGATCAAGACACGTCATTACTCTATCATTTTCAAAATCATATTATGTGATATAATGCAATTGTACATTTTAAAAGAATGAAACGTCTACGCAAATAGTTTGAACTATAACCAACAAGTTTCTAGGATACCAAAAACTCATTTCACACCCATCTTTGTCACTTGTGTTGCCTCGAACCATGTTGTTTATGTAAATATGATAAGTAAATGTTCCAAATAGTTGTTTATAATTTGGTATATATACATCAGTGTGATAATACTCATATATGTATTGTACATAATTTACCTCAAGTCGACACTTTGGTGTGAATCATGTATAATGTTGTTGAATGCTAGCGATTTATTAAGTATGTTGGTGTTCAAACAGGAAACACCAAAGAATGCATGCCAAAAAGATAAGTCTTGATAGGTCATCACTTCGAGCATAATTATCAGGTACTTGTGATAACCTCTCATGCATTGACCTCGTCATGTCATTGGACAATTCCTCCAAACCCAATGTTACAATCAATATTACATAACATTGTGGGAGAATCAATGTTTGGTTTCATGTGCCACGTACAAAAGTTGTATATTGTTTTCAATTGGTCTATGTCGATATACTTTTTCATGCAACTTAATAACACCTTTACAAAATGTTGTAGACTTTCACATGAATATCTTTTGAACATGTTTAAGTATTTTTTAATACGCGTTCGAGAAGTTGGTTATGCTAGTTAACGAATTGCAGTTGTACACTTATGCAACAACATGAAACTACTTTACATCTAGCAACATATGTACTTGAAAATACATAAAGCTTCTCTCCGTAGCATCAAATTTATAAGAGTAGTTCTTTTCGCATCCAAAATCTTTATCGGGCCAAACACATCATCACCAATTTCTGGGGCATTAGAGAAGTAATCGCCACTAGATTTTCACATCCTCATGATTTGTTATTAAATAAGTCCTTGAATTTATAGTATTTTGAAATTGAGGATTTAACATGACATTAGCAATTACAACGAGAAAAGAAAAGTTACCCAGATTCTCAATAGATGAATTAACGGAACTTGATGAGGACGACGAACTTGATGATGAAAAATGTGGGATAGACATGGTGAATAATGTGGTTGAAATGTGAGTATGAGCTAGCAACTAAAATGGGTCACTTTAGAGTTGGTGTTATAAGGCTATTCAATTTAAAAAAGAAATAATTTTTTATTGGTTATATCCGACCTCTTGAATAGTCAAAATACTCAGGAAGGAACAATAGGCTAGAAGCGGATTTGTGAGGATTTTGGTGGTACAAATAAAATAGGAGTGGTGTTCCTGGTGTTGCACAATGTCAAAATCAAATATAAGCATACGTGAGGCCATCTTTACCCTCCCCATGCTTCCCACTATCTCTAGACCATGAAAGTTAAAAATGATAGTGTTAATCAACTCCCCTACTGCAACCAATTGATTTAGATCCAATTTTGTTGATTTTATGGTCGAGCTTAGGTTGTCGATAAACATTGATCCAATTTTGTTGATTTTATGGTCGAGCTTAGGTTGTCGATAAACATTTGTAAAAGATAAGAAAACTACAATCTAACCATTTTTAACCGACCCATATAAAAACCATGAATTTTTGACGACTTGCTAGATTTATGTGGGCACAAAGAAGAAAAGAATGAATCACATATGACGCTGGTCACATAAGTTATATCGGTTGGGGTGGGGGGATACGAAAGGGAAGGAGGTGAGGAGGGATCACACAGATGCCAATAGTTCAAACTTCAAACCATAAGATTTGGGCGTTAAAAGTCATTATAGCTCTTGATGAAGCATCATGGATCCTAATATGCCATATTAGGTAATTAAGGATCAAATTGGGTAGTAGTAAGCCATATTAGGTCTTAATGAGCTATAACGCCTCATACGTGTCTCATTGACTTATATTTGGCCATAAGAGTAACTATAACTTTTGATGAAACAAGATCTTCACTGATATGTAAGTCAAATTGGATTGTAATGAGTCATTTCTAGTGGTGGTTAGCTATAATAAACTAAACACGTCTTAGTGGGTTGTATTGGACCTTAAAAGTCATCATAGCGATTGATGAGATTATAACGGGCTTTATCATGTACTATATAGTTAAAACTAGTTTCAAGTAAGTTATATGAGGTTCTGATGAGTTGTAATGGGTCATAATGTGTCTTAACGGATTTTATTCGTTATTAAAAAACACAATGCTTTTGATGAAGCATGATAAACCTTAAATTTTTTGTCAATACTGCTTCGAATTGTTACGACTTACTTCCACTCTAAAGTATATTTTCTCGAAATGGAAGAATGTACGTTGATTATTAGAGCCGTATGCCAATCCCTAATTATTTCATCACATAGGTTTTTGAAGAGTGAATATCATCTTTGAATAAGGTGCTCTACTAGATTTTTTAGTAGATTTTCATCTTTTGATATTATTCTTAAGATGGTATAATTCATGCTAATTATTGGAGACTAAAAATATGTCATTGATCATTTTATATGCAAACGGCGTTTAATACTAAATATCACTCCCTAATTCAACCGGTTTAGGAAATATTAAGACTATTCTGGTCTCTAGTATGTTTATTCTGTTGGATTCAGTGATATCTTCGTTAGGTTTATTTATCAAAAACAGTTTTGATAATTATTAATCAGATTAATAACAGTTAACGCAGCGGAATAATAATAAAATACCAGAATGAACCCGACAGGATCTGGGTTACAAACAATGCAAATACAGAATATGAATAACCTACTGATGAGATATAATATACATTTGTGGTTAATAATTAACTGTTTGAGACACCGAGGGACAACGAATGAACGCTAGAATCAATGAACACTAAATTGGAACACAGTGGTTGCGGCTCTAAGAGGCGTGGTCCACGGTTGCAATCAAATATATCGGTTGTTTGTGATAGGAAGAAAAATCTAACTATCCATCTTCTTTCTTTTGATCAAAAGAACTTCAAATTAGTGATTTGAATCCTTTTGAAAGCAAAATGTAGAATTGTTGCAAAGATAAGCAGAGGGAAGTGTTGTTTTCAAATAGAAACAAAAATCCAACTTGCTTCTCCTGTACAATGAATTGAACACTAAATTGAATATATGTATTGAAAAAGGAATCTCACCTTTTTCTTTACACATCGATTGCAATTCAACTTTCCTTTTTTATTTTGCTTTGAGAGGCCATTATGCTACCACTAGCAACTTGTCTCTTGGCCTAATTTTGATGTTTTTTTTATTTATTTAAATAAACATTAATACTAAATAATTTATAACAATTATAAATTATAAAAAACCGATATAGTTCGTAAGCGTCAGTTAATCAAATTAAGTGGACTTAATATTTGTTGCCCAAGGTGTAACTCTTACGGGTCATAGCTCGGTTGGCAACGTGACGTAACCGAACCCGTACATAATCCAACAAGCTCCCACTTGGACGGCATTCGGTTAAATTTCACGTAGACAGTCAGCGACGCTCTAGCTGCACATGGCTGCCCCCAACAAGGTGTGACACTTTAAAGTCATTAACCAAACATCTTCTTCTAGTATCATTTTACTATAACAAGACAATAAACTTATGGTGATCATAGTCATTTATCCTTTCTGTAAAAGATATCAATTGAGTCATTGAGATTAATTCTCATATAGAACTCAATTATTATAGTTCTCGATCTAGATTCAAAATGGTCCAATCAAACACACAGTCAGTTTGGGTGAGGCCTCACACTTCACCAGTTTGAATCAACGAGGGCGCCACGATGTCTAACTGTTACATATAATGTAAGAGTACAGAATCCCTTATTGACTACATACAACTCCCACTGAACTTCAGAATTATTCCCAACCAAAGCCTTTATGACCGGCAGTTACGCGACAGCGGTTGACAGTGATCAAAGAATAACCCTCGGTAAACGGAAGTTCTAGTATGCATCTCAGGTCATAGGATACTAAATGAGTATACCAGTATCAAAGCATCTTATAATAAAGATGGTTTGTGGCGAGTTACATCCAACGTCATTCATAATGAGGTCTGTGAATTTAGAAGTCAACTCCTTGAGTCTAAATTCAGAATAGTCTTAATTCAGAATTGTTCCCACAAGTCTGACCGACTATGGATAACTTAGAATACAATATCCATGGATTAAACGTATTAAAATTGAACACAGTTATAGGATTCATAATTGTATCTATATCAGTAGATCAAAATGAATTCAAAAGTATAACTGTTTAAAAGTTCATACATCCAAATACTAAATCAAAACATATCACTAGCTAATCTAAGCCCGATCGCATTTCTATGCAGATCATGCTTGTTCTGAGTCATGGGCTTAGTAAACGGGTCTGCTAGGTTTTGAACTGTGTCGATTTTTTTTATCACGATGTCTCCCTGTTTCACTATATCCTGTATATAATGAAACTTCCTCTGAATGTGCTTGGTCCTGTGATGAGATCTGGGCTCTTTGGCTTGAGCAATAGCACCTGTGTTATCACAAAATATCTCGATTGGTTACTGAATACTTGGAACCACATCGAGATCGGCTATGAACTTCTTCATCCAAGCAGCTTCCTTTGCAGCATCAGATGCTGCAATGTATTCAGATTCAATGGTAGAATCTGCCACCACACTTTGCTTGGAACTTTTCCAAGAGATGGCTCCACCATTGAGTGTGAATACAAAACCAGAGTATGAGCGAGAGTCGTCTCGGTCAGTTTGAAAACTAGCATCAGTGTAACATCTTACAGTGAGTTGTTCTTCAACTCCTCCATATATTAAAGATATGTCTTTAGTCCTTCTTAAGTACTTCAGAATGTTCTTAACTGCAGTCCAATGGGCAAAGCCAGGGTTTTGCTGATAACGGCTAGTAATGCTCAAGGCATATGAGACGTCAGGTCTAGTGCACAGCATAGCATATATGATGGAACCAATCGCTGAAGCATATGGAACCTTTTCCATTCGCTTAATATCAATGTCCGTTGAAGGAGATTGCGATTTGTTCAACACGGTACCTTTAGTCATTGGAACACCTCCTTTCTTGGAGTTTTCCATCTTAAAGCGCGTCATCATTTTGTCTATGTATGTGCTTTGACTAAGCCCTAGAAACCGCTTAGATCTATCCCTATAGATCTTTATTCCTAGAATGTAAGCAGCTTCTCCAAGATCTTTCATTGCGAAACAAGCTCCCAACCATTTTTTAACTTCGTTAAGCATTGAGATATTGTTTCCAATGATCAGTATATCATCCACATACAATATGAGGAACGATATAGTGCTCCCACTAGACTTTCTGTAAACACAAGGCTCATCTTCACTTTTGACAAAACCGAATTCGACGATTCTCTGATCAAAATGAAGATTCCAGCTACGGGATGCCTGTTTAAGTCCATAAATGGACTTATTCAGTTTGCACACCTTATTTGGATATTGTGGATCGACAAAACCATCGGGCTGAACCATATAGACATCTTCAGAGAGATGTCCATTTAGAAAAGTGGTTTTGACATCCATTTGCCATATCTCGTAATCATAGTACGCGGCTATGGCAAGCAATATCCTAATCGATTTGATCATAGCAACGGGTGAGAAAGTTTCATCATAGTCAACACCTTGAGTTTGAGTGAAACCTTTCGCAACTAGCCGTGCTTTATAGGTGTGTAAATTTCCATGCATGTCGGTTTTTCTCTTGAAAAGCCACTTGCTCCCTACAGCCCGTGAACCGGGAGGTAGCTCAACCAAGTCCCAGACTTGATTGTCTCGCATGGATTGCATCTCGGAGTTCATGGCATCTAGCCATTTCGCAGATTCCGGATCTGAGATAGCAGATTTGTAGTTAGTAGGTTCATCACCAGAATCAGCTACTACCAGAACCTCAGGACCCTCTAGATTCCAAAGATATCTGTCAGGTTCTTTGCGAGTTCTGCCACTTCTGCGAACGCTTGTGTTTATGTCTAAATCAGTAACAATTTCTTGTTGTTCAGACGCACCGACTACATCAGCGTTTGTTTATGGTTCTCGAATTTCTTCAAGATCCACAATATTACTTCCAGTTCCTCGATCAAGAAACTCTTTCTCGAGGAAATGTGCCTTCCTTTTGATGGAAATCATATTTGCATCAGGATGGTAAAAGTAATACCCGTTTCTATTATAGTATCCAACGAAAATAGCTTTTTCGCCTCGAGGATCTAGCTTGTCATTAGACTCGCTAGTGACATAAGCATCACATCCCCATACTCTAAGGTAAGACAAATTGGGTTTAGACCCATGCCATATCTCATATGGAGTTTTATCTACCTTCTTAGTCGGTGCCAGATTGACAAGGCGGGCGGCGGTCATAAGAGCATAACTCCAAAAGGAGTGAGGTAAGTTAGTTCTACACATCATCGATCGAACCATATTAAGTAGGGTTCGATTTCTCCTCTCACTCACGCCATTAAGTTGGGGTGTGCTGGGTGGAGTGAACTGTGAAACAATTCCACATTCCTTTAGATGATCAATGAACTCTTGGCTTAGGTATTCTCCACCTCGATCTGATCGAAGTACTTTGATAGTCTTATCAAGTTGGTTTTCTACTTCGTTCTGAAACTCTTTGAACTTTTCAAAGGTTTCATGTCTATGCTTCATAAGGTAGACATAGGCGTATCGACTATAATCGTCAATAAATGTAACAAAGTATCTTTCGTGATTTCTAGACATGGTTCTGAAAGGACCACATACATCAGAATGTATAAGTGCTAACAGATCCTTAGCCCGTTCACCAACATGGGTGAAAGGATCCTTCGTGAGTTTGCCAGCTAAGCAAGATTCGCATTCATCAAAAGATTCATGTCCTGTGGATTCAAGAATCCCTTCGGACTGAAGCCTTTTCACACGGGCTTTGCTTATGTGGCCATGTCTACAATGCCATAGAAACGTATCGTTAATTCCAGATTTGATACGTTTAGAAAGATTATATACATTATTGTTTGTTTGAATATCAATCTCATAAATACCACTTCGAGGTTTAGCCTCAAAATAAAAGATATCATTCAAGTAGGCAGAAATAACAACATCATTAAAAACATACTTGAATCCTTGTTCAAAAAATAAAGAAACTGAAATAATGTTTCTGGTTAAACCAGGAGCAAACAAACAATTATTTAAAGTAACTACAAGACCAGATGGACAAGAAAGATGATATGTTCCAGTTGCTAGAACCGGTACTCTTTTCCCATCACCAACGATGAGCTCCATGTCGCCTTGTTTCAGTTTCTTCCACTTTTCAGGCTCCTGCAAGACATTAATGATGTGGTAACCACATCCAGTATCAAATACCCATGTGTTGCTGGAAACAGTGAAAAGTTCAATAACATAAATCAGAATACCTGAAGAAGAGCCATCACCATTGGCCTTCTTCACCTTCAGCTTGGCTAGATAGTCAGGACAGTTACGTATCCAGTGTCCCATCTTATTGCATTCAAAACAGTGTCGCTCCTCAGGAGGGGCGCTGCTTTGTTTTTAGCCAGCTGTTTGTTGGTGGTGGCAGGCTTAGCAGCAACAACTTTACCTTTACCCTTATTTTTATAAGTTTTTTTCTTGGGGTTTCGTTTCCTAACACCAGTAGATTGGACCATCAACATTTGACTGGATTTACCTGGTATGTTTTGCTCAGCAGTTTTGAGCATACCGTGTAGTTCAGCTACACTCTTAACCAACGCATTCATATTAAAGTTCATTATGAACTGGTCGTAAGAACTAGGCAAGGAGTTCAAAATGAAGTCTACTGCCATTTCATCTTGCATAGGATAACCAAGTTTGGCCATTTGGTCGATGTACCCTTTCATTTTAAGCACATGGGCACTAACAGGCGAGCCTACTTGCATTTTGCAGGATATAAGCTGCTTCATGGTATCATAGCGCTCTTGTCGGGCCTGTTTCTGAAACATGCCCTTAAGTTGCTCAATCATGTCAAATGCAGTCATGTTCTCCATGTTCTTCTGGAGATCAGGAGACATGGTGGTTAGCATAAGGCAGGCTACCTCATCGGCATCCTCCTTAAATTTTTCCCAAGTTCTACGGGCTGCGGCCATATTGTTTTCAGGCTCGTTGGGAACAGCGCTATCTATAACATAGAGCTTTTTCGCCATCTTGAGAACCAATCTCAGATTGTGGTGCCATGCGAGAAAGTTGGTGTTATCAAGTTTCTCTTTCTCAAGAATAGACTTGAGAATGAAGGAGTTGTTAGTTTCTGAAGACATCTATAAGCAAAATAAATTAATTAGTATTTTGATGTATTGTTTCTTTATTTTAATTAATGACCCATTTACAGTAATTTTAAATAAGGAATGAGAATCTGGCTTGGTCAGTCACTAAAGGCAGCTGGGGCACGCAACATTAGTAAGTGATTAGGCAGACTGACAATGTTTATCAATTGTGAAAATTGCACAACTCTCGTGTATGAGACCGCAACGACAACATTTGTCAATGCATTGATACGTTTAGCCTCATCTATATCCACTTTTCTCTCTAGACAGCTGTGGCACGTAACAAGAGAGAAAAGTAATAGTCATCCTAAAACAGTTGCTTGTGAAAGGGCCGGATGTGTCAACAAAACCCTTGCACCTTGGAAGAATAAACTACACATCAAGTGCGGTGCTGTGGCTCCAAACACTGATGTTTCGCTTAATGTTCCAAGTGTTCCTTATAGTAGGGTGACATAGACTATTGATTTTTATCTATGGGATCCAATTTTAGTGTTTATCGAATAGGGTCAAAGACAACGTATAATTAAGTTATACGTGTGTCGTAAAAGTTAGTTTTACAATATATAGTTCGTGATAATAAATGACGAACCCTTTCAGCTCTCGGGACACCAGATTTTAATACCCTATTAAAACTAGGTTCATCGCGAGATAGACAACCGATTTTTAAGTTGATAATATTAAATTATTAAGATTTAAGTTTTAAAATTTAAACTAATTTTAAATTTGAAAACTTATCTAGTTATCCTTTTAAATGGATAATTAATTTTTAATTTAAAAATTATCAAGTTTTAAGTTTTGGAATTCAAACTAATTTTGAATTTGAAAACTTATCCGATTATCCCATTTAAAACAAACAATTTGTTTTAATAATTTAACAAGTTGTAAAAATAAGTTTAAAACTTGTTATTTATTTTGATTGTAAAAAAAACTTTTTTTAATTAGTTTGATATTAGGTTGGGTGATATAAAATAAAGCAACCATAATAGCAAAATAATATGTAAATCTAATGGCTATGATTGCTTGATCTCGCTAGAGCCAAATAGCGAGATCAAGCTAGGTCATGGGTGAAAACACAAAACAACCACAAGGATGGACCTAAGTGCATCTAGTTGTCTTGATGGGCTCCCACTGACTCCTTGATTCGTCTTGTCTCCAGTTTTGACTTCGGGCTTCAAATATTACAATATTTACAAAAGAAATACAAAAAAAAGAAAACTCTAATCTATTACAACTTTGAGCCATCAAATGGGTCAAAAACCATAAAACCAAAAACTTTAACAATAACAAATCACATCACAACCATTCAACCACAGGGTCTAGCTAGATTTACATATTAAAACACAATCAAAATAATACAGGCAATCTTTTGGTTAATAAATATTTAACCAAAATAAATAAGTTGCCCAAAATAATATAAATCAGAAACTTCAAATAATTTTAAAGTTTGTGATCTATAACCAGTTAACAGACCGGATCTGATTTGCATGTTGTAAGCCTCGCTCTGATACCACTGTTGGATTCAGTGGTATCTTCGTTAGGTTTATTTATCAAAAACAGTTTTGATAATTATTAATCAGATTAATAACAGTTAACGCAGCGGAATAATAATAAAATACCAGAATGAACCCGACAGGATCTGGGTTACAAACAATGCAAATACAGAATATGAATAACCTACTGATGAGATATAATATACCTTTGTGGTTAATAATTAACCGTTTGAGACACCGAGGGACAACGAATGAACGCTAGAATCAACGAACACTAAATTGGAACACAGTGGTTGCGGCTCTAAGAGGCGTGGTCCACGGTTGCAATCAAATATATCGGTTGTTTGTGATAGGAAGAAAAATCTAACCATCCATCTTCTTTCTTTTGATCAAAAGAACTTCAAATTAGTGATTTGAATCCTTTTGAAAGCAAAATGTAGAACTGTTGCAAAGATGAGCAGAGGGAAGTGTTGTTTACAAATAGAAACAAAAATCCAACTTGCTTCTCCTGTACAATGAATTGAACACTAAATTGAATATATGTATTGAAAAAGGAATCTCACCTTTTTCTTTACACATCGATGGCAATTCAACTTTCCTTTTTTATTTTGCTTTGAGAGGCCATTATGCTACCACTAGCAACTTGTCTCTTGGCCTAATTTTGATGTTTTTTTATTTATTTAAATAAACATTAATACTAAATAATTTATAACAATTATAAATTATAAAAAACCGATATAGTTCGTAAGTACCAGTTAATCAAATTAAGTGGACTTAATATTTGTTGCCCAAGGTGTAACTCTTACGGGTCATAGCTCGGTTGGCAACGTGACGTAACCGAACCCATACATAATCCAACACATTCTATATTAGAGACTCAAGATCATAAATCTTTTGCTATTTTTCATTACAAAGGGAACGTATTTGAGACTAAAATTAGTAGCCAATAAATTTCCTCCAAAACCTTATCTGGCGTAATCATATTCATGACTTATTAAATTTAATAAAAATTGTAATCTTCAAAAAAATAATAAAGAATTTTATCTATACTTTCTTAAACCTAAGAACGAAACTTGAACTTTCAAGAACTTAAAGTATACTTCTCCACTGGGGCTTAAAGTGATTAGACTCAATACGTATGGACCTTCAAGGACTTAGAGGCTGTTTGATTTTGACTGACCCAGCTGACCCAGCTGACTGGCTGACTCGGTCAGCCGGTCAGGGCGTTTGATATGGTTATGTTGTGGTCTGACCGAGTCCATGGGTTCTGACCCAGACCCTGAATTAAAACATGCTGACCAAGCTGACCAAGAAAAGGGGTGTTGCCCCTCCCATCACCGACGTCCACTCTGGCGACGACGACTCCGATTACGAAGAAGCTAACTCCAAATCGAAGATGTTCTACAACGATAGCGAGGCGGTGGAGGAATTGCCGTCACCGGCGATGGAGAAAGGACGAGGAGATGTTTCCAGATCTGAGAGAGAGGTGGAGATGGAGACGCTAATGAAAGAGGTTGAGAGAGAGGTTTCGGAGGAAGTTGTTGAGAGGCGGTGCCTCCGTATGAGCGGTGATGGAGAAGATGAAGGTGGAGCCGTGGAGGTGAAGAACAAAGAGAAAAGAGGCGAAGATGTAGGTGATTGTGATAACTTTGGTTTTTTGTCTGTGGTAATGGTTTTGACCTTTTGTGCTTTTACTCCATATATTTTATTTTTAGTATAAAGTTGTATAATAAAATATTTGATTGCTTAAGCGTTTGGTAAATTCAGGTGATTTTTTAAACTGATAAGTTAAATGACCAAAACATTATGGGGATTTGATAAATTCGGTAGAGTCAGTCAGATACTATCAAACAGACAAGTTTCAGTCAGATGCAGACTCAGTCAGAATTTCTAACTTGGTCAGCTTCTGACCCAGTCAAATATTACTGAGTCAGCTACATCAAACAGCCCCTTAGCCATCAAAAATTTAAAATTGCATAAACATGGAGCTTAATCCCCACGATACGAACATGTAATTTTAGTTTTTACATGACGATGATCTTTCGTTCTTATACTCTAAGGGGCTCTCATACGCATTGATGCATGTTCATACCGATGAAACCTATAAAATAGTCTAAACACATGATTAAGAAGACAAAGTGATTTAGATTCCTCTCATTCATTGGTGCAATGATTTAAGTAACAATAGCAACACTAACTATATAGACGATGTGTGCAATTTACTCTAATCCTACCAAAATTTTCTTTAATAAAAAACCATAATAATAAAAAGGATAGATGTTATTTAAATTGGTAATTTAGTAGTAAGAGTAAAACACTTAAAAAAATATCTTGTTAAAAATTTGACATAAGATAAACTAAAAAATAAAAATATAAGGATAAACAATTTTGTCGGGAGTGTTGTTGGACACTATAAAGAGAAATAAGGGCAAATGATGGTAATTACGTGATGTCGTGATGCCAAACATGAACCTAAATATCATAATTTTTGTCGGTCCTAGATCCTAATACATGCAAAATCACCAATCATTTCATGTCATCCACATACAATCATCATATCTCTTATGGTAAGTCATTCGTATTCTATTTTATCATAAATTGTATGGGATTTATCATTCACGATCCTATATAAATATATAGATTAGAAGATTAGAAGAAGAAAACTTAGAAAAGTTACATAATTTTATATCTTTTAAATCAACCGTGTTGAATGTGTGCTGCATTTGATGTGTTGTGTGCTACATTCAATGTGGTAATGTGCTGTGTGCTACATTCAATGAGGTGTGTGGTGCATTCTTAAAACATCAGGGACTAATAGTATCAATGTTGTATAGTTGATGGGTTTAGTATGTAGATAGTTTATTTGTGTTTGAATGGCTGTTATAAGTCGTTGAGGGTAGAGAATTAGGTCTCTCTCGGAAATCAGTTTTTCTTTGCATCTTTGTAATCAGAATCACTGTTCTTATTGATCTTTCAAGTCTTGTTTCGATTGATTGAGTTCTTTAATTCCGCATTAGTTTCAACAATTGGTATCAGAGCCCTCGGCTCTATGTGATTTGGCTGTGTTGATCAATCGAAAGGAACGAAGATGACATCGACTAAGTTTGATTTGGAAAAGTTCAATGGAAAGAACGATTTCTGTCTGTGGCGATTGAAGATGCGAGCTCTGCTAGTCCACAGCGGCGTGGTGGATGCGTTGAAGGGCGAAGAGGCTTGCCGGCAACCATGTCTGAAAAAGAAAAGAAAGAGATGATGGAGAAAGCCCACAGTGCCATAATTCTGAGCCTTGCCGACAGAGTGCTCAGGGAGGTTTTGAAAGAAACCACGGCTGCAGGTGTTTGGTCGAAGCTTGAGGGCCTATACATGACGAAGTCACTTGCGAATCGTCTGTACCTCAAGAAAAGGTTGTATACCTTTCAGTTGAATCAAGGCAAATCAATGGAGGATCACATAGATGAATTCAATAAGTTGGTGTTGGATTTGAAGAACATAGATGTGACCATTAAAGATGAAGATAGAGCAATAATCTTCTTGGCTTCATTGCCACAGGTGTATGAACACTTTATGGATACCTTGATGTTCGGAAGGGATACTTTGTCAATGGATGAAGTAATGGCAGCCATGAACTCGAAAGAGTTGAAGAAAAGGGCAGAGATTAAAGAAGAAGGTGTTGATGGTCTCCTTGTCAGGGGAAGATCTGAGGTCAAGGGTGCTAGATTCAAAGGGTCTGCAAGATCAAAGTCAAGGCCCAAAAGGAGGTGTTACATCTGTAATTCAAAGCAGCATCTCAAGAAAGATTGCCCTGAGAATAACAGGAAGAAGAGAGTGGACCAAAAGTATTCCAAGAGCACTGCAACTCAGTCACAAGACATAAGTTCTGAGGGGTATGACAGTGCAGATGTTTTAGTAGCCACAAATACTTGTGTGAAGAATGAGTGGATACTAGATTCAGGCTGCTCTTATCATATGACCTCAAGAAAGGAGTTCTTCTGAGAATTGTACTTGGAATGTCAAGGTGTAGTTCAATTGGGAGATGACAGGCCTTGTGATATACAAGGTATTGGAGCAGTCAGCTTCAATCTTGACAATGGTTCAGTGATAACTCTAGAAGATGTCAGGTACATTCCTAGCCTCAAGAGAAATTTGATATCTCTTGGAACATTTGAGAGCACTGGGTATTATGTTAGTCTAAAAAATGGTAAAGCTAAGGTCATTAAAGGGGCCATGACTGTCTTGTCTGGTACAAGAAAGAGAAATAATACCTACTTCTTAGATGGGAAGGTCTTGGTGGGCAATGTGAATGTTCTTGAAAGGAGAGGAGATTCAAATACTATGGTATGGCATAAGAGAATGGGTCATATCAGCATTCAAGGCCTTAGTGAGCTTAAGAAGCAACAGTTGATCAACAATGTTCAAGACTGTGATGCTGGGTTTTGTGAACATTGTGTGATGGGGAAAGCTCATAGGGTAAAGTTCAGTAAAGGAAAGCACATAACTCAGGGAGTGTTGGAGTATATCCATGCAGATTTATGGGGTCCTGCAAGGACTGAGTCCCTTGGGGGTGCCAGGTACTTTCTTTCACTGATAGATGACTATTCTAGGAGGGTTTGGGTTTTTGTGATGAAGCACAAAGATGAGACTTTCATGAAGTTTAAAGAATGGAAAGTCTTAGTGGAAACTCAAACAGGAAAAAGAGTAAAAAGGTTGAGAACTGACAATGGTTTGGAGTTCTGCAATACATTGTTTGATAAGTATTGCAGAGAGTATGGTATAGCAAGGCATTTGACAGTTGCTAGAACACCACAACAGAATGGCCTGGCTAAACGTATGAATAGAACCTTGTTGAATAAGTTGAGATGCTTATTGATTGGGGCTGGTATGCCTAAGAAGTTCTGGGCAGAGGCTTTGTCTACTGCTGCTCACCTGGTGAATTTGTCACCATCCTCAGCCATAGGTATGAAAACACCTATGGAGAAGTGGTCAGGTAGCTCTGGTGATTACTCAAGACTCAGGGTATTTGGATCATTAGCTTATGCTTATGTTAATAAGGGAAAGCTTGAGCCAAGAGCAGTAAAGTGTGTAATGTTAGGATACCCTGAAGGTGTCAAAGGGTATAGGTTGTGGAGAATGGATGATGAGAAGCCTAAGGTGATGATTAGTAGAGATGTTGTGTTCAAAGAAGATACTGTGTATAAGGATTTGATTGGAAATGTGGAGGCTGGGGAGTCTTATGCAGATAAGCCAGAGAATGGGGTTCAGTTTGAGGTGGAGCCTAATGAATCTGATGTGGCTGGTCCAAGTAGTAGTGCTACTAATGCTAGTGATACTAATGGTGCTAGTTCAAGTGAAGTTGACAACTCTCATAGTATAGCTCAAAGCAGGCCCAGAAGGCATATTATTCCTCCTGCTAGGTATAGAATCAATGATGATATATCTGCATATGTGTTTAATATGGCTGAGAATGAAAGTGTCTATAAACCGATTACTTATGAGGATGCAATCAATTCTTCTAACAAGGAGAAATGGATTCAAGCTATGAAGGAGGAAATGGACTCACTCCATAAGAATCAGACCTGGGAACTTGTTGATGCTCCTAAACATCAAAAGTTAGTGAGGTGTAAATGGTTGTACAAGCTTAAAGAAGGAATTGATAGAGTTGAGGCACCAAGGTTTAAAGCCAGGCTGGTGGCTAAAGGCTTTACTCAGGTGGCTGGTGTGGATTATAATGAGATTTTCTCTCCAGTGTAAAACACTCTTCAATAAGAGTATTATTGTCACTAAGTGCAATTAATGACTGGGAAGTAGAACAACTAGATGTTAAGACAGCTTTTCTGCATGGAAATCTTGAGGAAGACATTTACACGAGTCAGCCAGTTGGTGTTGTAGTGGAAGGGCATGAAGACAAGGTGTGCTTGTTAAAAAGGTCCTTGTATGGGCTTAAACAATCTCCAAGGCAGTGGTACAAAAGATTTGATGATTACATGATATCTCAAGGCTTTCACAGGAGCTCTTATGATAGTTGTGTATACTATAAAGAGTGTGAGATGGGAGGATATGTGTATCTACTGTTGTATGTTGATGATATGCTTGTTGCAAGCAAGTTAAAGTGTAATGTTGATGCTACCAAGCAGATGTTAATGCAAGAGTTTGATATGAAAGAGCTTGGGGAAGCAAAGAAAATTTTGGGCATGGAGATTTGTAGGAACATGAAACTTGGATTGATAAAGTTAACTCAAAGGGGATATGTTAATAAAGTACTTAAGACATATCATATGGGTCAAAGTAAGTCTATGACAACACCTTTCGCCCAACATTTTAAGTTGTCTAAGAAGGATTGTCCTTGTACAGTTGAAGAGGAAGAGTTTATGAAGAATGTTCCTTATGCTAGTGCTGTAGGTAGTTTGATGTACCTTATGGTATGCACTAGACCAGATCTTGGTTATGCTGTAAGTGTTGTGAGCAGATACTTAAGTAATCCAGGCAAACAACACTGGGAGGCAGTGAAATGGATATTTCGGTACCTGAATGGTTCTAGAGATGTTGGATTGGTATATGGTGAACATACTGATGTTAATCATGCTATTGCTGGGTTTGTGGATGCTGATTTTGCTAAGGATCCAGATAAGGGAAGATCTGTGACTGGTTATAGTTTTATGGTGTTTGGAGGATTAGCAAGTTGGAGATCCTCTTTACAACATGTAGTTGCTTTATCTACAACTGAAGCTGAGTATGTGGCTCTTACTGAGGCTGTTAAAGAAGCCATATGGCCAAGGGCTTTGTGTCTCAGCTTGGTATAGCAGTTGGTGATGTGGTTGTTTGGTGTGATAATCAAGGTACAATTCAATTGTCCAAGAATCATTTATATCATGAGAGGACTAAGCATATAAATGTGAAGCTGCATTTTATTCGAGATGTGGTGAATTCTGGGCAGATTCATGTTGATTCAATTGATACTCTTGATAATGCATCTGATATGTTGACTAAGGCTTTAACTGGGTCTAAGTTTCAGCATTGCATGCAGTTGCTGCATGTGTCTTAGTGTTGTTGTTTTAATTCTTTGCACAAGGTGGAGTTTGTTGAATGTGTGCTGCATTTGATGTGTTGTGTGCTACATTCAATGTGGTAATGTGCTGTGTGCTACATTCAATGAGGTGTGTGCTGCATTCTTAAAACATCAGGGACTAATAGTGTCAATGTTGTATAGTTGATGGGTTTAGTATGTAGATAGTTTGTTTGTGTTTGAATGGCTGTTATAAGTCGTTGAGGGTAGAGAATTAGGTCTCTCTCGGAAATCAGTTTTTCTTTGCATCTTTGTAATCAGAATCATTGTTCTTATTGATCTTTCAAGTCTTGTTTCGATTGATTGAGTTCTTTAATTCCGCATTAGTTTCAACAAACCGCATTAGGTAACACAAGTTTAGATGTTTTGGCCACTTTGTAGTTCATTATTTATAATTTTCTCTTAATCGAATTGGACAGCGAACTGATCGCCTTATTGAGTTATTAGTTGGATTGAATAAAAAAACATATGACTTCCTAATTATATATATAACTATACACATAATTTAATATAAGAATCTTATATGTATATTTTATAAGCATATATAAAACTCAACAATAGTCATATGTCTAACACTCCCATTTATCATCTGACCTACCTGTTAAACCCATTAAAAACCAAAAAAAACAAAAAAAAAATCTCGAAACATCCCGTCTGACCCAGTTTCCAGTTCATAGTCCGACCGCCGAACTGGTCCGAACTGGCGGTTCTTGGAGAACAAAACAAGTAGGGTGGATCGGACCGATAACTCAACCACCAAATCCTAGACTGACAAGTTCTACCCGACTCAAACAACATTAATTATATGTGTTACACCTAAAAAATTAAATTAAACATACTTTATTAATCCAACAGGACCTTATGAAACTGAATCAAAAAACGTTTGTTAAAAATTTCATAAGGTTAAATAACCTTAAACTATATAAAGTCCAAGTTTATATCCTCTTGTATATACTATATACTATTAAAGTCCAACTTGTTTTTTTAAAGTACGTCTAATTTCAAGATAACATATGTAAATTTACTTATAGTCAAGGGACCATTATTGTAACATTCATTAAAAACAACAATTTATAGACCCCCTTGACTCCCTGTCTAAACTCTTTTACCATTCGGATATCGTGTGAACCGTTGCTATAAAAAAGGGGGAAATCAATCGCCGGAAAAACCCGCCGGAAGTTCATCGGAAAACATGATGGAAAACACACCACCACCACCACCAACAACAACAATAATGACGGATTTGTAAGAGCAGATCAGATCGATCTCAAAAGCTTAGATGAACAGCTCGAAAGGCACCTTAGCAGAGCATGGACAATGGAGAAGAACAAGAAGAATCAACCAGATTCCGACGCCACCACCACCGCCGCCGCCGCCGGTGCCTCCGCTCTCACGCTGCCGTCGAAGGCCACTGCAACCTCCACGAGAGAGAGGCAGGAGTGGGAGATCGATCCTTCTAAGCTCTTAATCAAAGGTGTTCTCGCACGTGGCACGTTCGGCACCGTCCACCGTGGCGTCTACGACGGCATCGACGTCGCCGGTGAGTGTTCCGTAACCCTAGGTTTCCGATTTCACCTCTCATTTACAACATTACATCGATTGATGATTTCAATTAGATTAGGTCTGGTTACGTTGTGAATCGAAGTGTTGTTTTCACACTGGTGGTGGTCGGAGGGTGGAGGAATGACGGTGGTTGGTGGTGGTTGATCGGTGATGATTGCGTAATTGCAAAAGTGAAAATGTTGAACATGTAATCCGTGACTGAAGGCTGGTGATTCCAGTAACTTCGATTGATGATATTGTCGTCTTGACTTTCATGTGATCTAAAATGTTTTATATAATTATTATTATATTGTATAAATTCACGCCTGCAAATTAGGATCTCAGCCTCAAGACTTTATTTAATTCAGTTTATTATAATAAGCTAATAACCATCACTTTCTTATATGCTTTATCATTGTCTTTACTTTTTTAGCTTTATTAGCAAAAGATTTGTAATTAGGATCATTTTGAAGGTATAATTTAATAAAGTAAATTAAGTACTTGATGGTTTGTTTGTAATTATTAGTGAAACTGCTGGACTGGGGGGAAGAGGGTCACAGAACCGAAGCGGAAATACAATCTTTAAGGGCAGCGTTTACACAAGAAGTGGCGGTTTGGCATAAGCTTGATCATCCGAATGTCACAAAGGTCATATTTTTAAGTCTAATGTGCATTTTATAATGTTTAATGTGCACTTTATAGTTTATTGATTTTTAAGAACCTGACTCTTGACTATGGATAATTTGATAATTAGGTGCTGGTAGTCATGGGTGGTTATGTAACTTTACGTTTCTAAACAATCGGTTTCATACAACTCGTTATGTGTTTCTCCAAACACCTAAAAACAATCAGAAAATCTTGATCATTATTAGTTTTGCCAAACACTTTAAATTGAAACCTTCTAGGCATCTCATTCCCATCTAACAGAGGTCTCAAGATTAAATTAAGCTTCCATTGATTTTTACCTTAATCCCTTGAAAGGCGCCTGCTCAGAGTATGTTTTACTTGGTCCCACAGGGTATTGGTGGCGTCTATGAATTTTTTCTAATGGGTACTCACAGTTAAGAAAACACTTTAAACTGATTATGGGCAGTTTATGTTGAATATTTAATTAACAAACAGCACCGTTTTGAAACACATACGTATTACGTTCTTGTGTATGGAACTAAATGTAGGGCGAGCACAACTTTAAGAATCCAACATTTATTAGAAAACTACTTACAATCAAAGATCAAGAGAGTTTGTATAAGTTTTTGAATTTTACCTTTACAGGGCGGCGGCATGCTTTTTTGTGTGTAATGTTGAATTCACAGAGTATAAAACAATAGAAATGATTGTGAATATAGGAAAATTGCTAAGCCAGGTAAACATTTTGCAAATATTGATGTGTACCCTTGTGATGACATTTTATCCATTTAAGGAAAGCAACACTTTTCAAGGCAGTATTTCTGAATATAACTAAATCGGTTATTACAATAATATTTATTGCAGTTCATAGGTGCAACAATGGGTTCTTCGGAGCTAAATATACAAACAGAAAGTGGTCAAATCAGCATGCCAAGTAACATTTGTTGTGTTGTTGTGGAGTATCTTCCCGGGGGTGCCTTGAAGAATTACCTTATAAAAAACAGAAGAAAGAAGCTGGCTTTCAAAGTAGTTGTTCAGATGGCACTTGATCTTGCAAGAGGGTATACTTTGTTCCTACATTAATACACTTTGCAACAGTTGACTACTTGACAACAAGGTCAAATAAAATAGGTCAATTCAAAGTTTAGCACTTGAAACAAATTCAAGTATTCAACTAGGAAGTTTTCTAATTTTAGTATATACTAGCTTATTACCTGTGTAAAACACGGAAACACTTGGAAAAAAGTCAAAACTAAAGATGAAACGACACTTGAAATTTATCAAGTATTAATAGTTATAAATTAAAAAACCAGAAGTTTAGTTAATTAATATATTAATAATTAATCCTGTTTTTATATGTAATATAGACACTATTTTTTTTATAGTGTATAGCTTATATTGATTTTTTTTTTTGAACGGCTAAATTGGTTGATAATGAAAAGAGTTTATATAAAAAATAAATTATAAAATAGTTGTGCATGCTTCTAATATATTTTGGTCTGAAAAAAAAGAAAAAAAATGCCGTAAGATATAAAATAATTCCAATGTTACGCAGATTTTGAACACGTTAAATATTCTTTTAAGTGATTAAATTGTTTAGAAGAATACTCTATAATTTACGAAAAATACAAAAACATAGGAATTTATGGATAATGACATGCTTAGAATTGGAATATTGGATGTTTTTGAGCATTTTTTGTTATTTACACATGCTAAGGAGGTGTTTATGTAGGGGTTGGGTAAACGCATCACCCCTATTGCTAAATGTACCCCATATTGATTTGATTGATTTTTTTTTTAAAAAGCTTATACACACGTATACACATGTTTTGGACTTGTATTCGCTTGTATAAGCATATGTATATGACCGACTTCGATACGTCTGAATTCGACTTGTTATACACTTATATTCAAGAGTGTGGGGGTTACTTGGAGTAAAAATGTAGGTTGGGTCACGTTTAGCACTACCCATTTATATATAGTCTTACGTCATTAATCAAATAAATTGGGTCTCAGTTAACCAATAAGAATTTGCCACATAGTTGATTTTAGGAAATACGGATGCCATGATGATCTTGTTTATTATATTTAAATATTAAAGTGTTCAATTTAGCTATGGAAATCTACGCAAATACTTAAATATTCATGTCAATTTAGATGTCGAGAATTAAGTCTGTTTGACCTCGAGATGTCTTTCATTTTCTTGATTTTAGTTCAAATTGCTTACAAAATTCTTGTAATAAATGGTACTTTTACTAGATTAAGCTACCTGCACTCTCAAAAGATTGTACACAGAGATGTGAAAACTGAAAACATGCTATTGGACAAAAGTAGAACTATTAAAATAGCTGATTTTGGAGTTGCTCGTGTCGAAGCCTCGAACCCTAATGACATGACGGGTGAAACAGGGACTCTTGGATATATGGCCCCTGAGGTTTGTCCTTGATCGTCATTTTGTCAGTCCTATATAAGTTTGTAGTGTTTTTGGTTATTTTCTAAATATGGAAAAGTTTTGCAGGTTCTTAATGGTAACCCGTACAACAGGAAATGTGACGTTTATAGTTTTGGCATATGTTTATGGGAAATATATTGTTGCGATATGCCATATCCCGACCTTAGTTTCTCAGAAGTCACTTCAGCCGTCGTTCGCCAGGTATAACTATAATTCAAGATTTATGATTAATAGCAGTCATGTGATAATTAGTCCAAGTGTTTCCATTATCAGTATCACCAAAGCTTGATTAATTGGCTGGTCCTGCAAGATAGTCTTATTTTGTGGTTACCGAAAGGATAATTTATATATTTGATAAGGATTATTTAACGTACCTCCTGCCTATGTTTTTACTCAATGTGTCCCCTATAATGTAGGCGTATACAAGTCTGTATACGTATGTATACATGCTTTTAAAAATATTAAATCAGTAGGGGGTATATCGAGTAATAAAGGTACATTTAGCCGGACTCATTTGATAATTAGTCAAGTGTTTCCAGTCAGTATAGCTAAAAGCTTGTTATTAAATGGTATTTTAGACATTTCCCCATTGGTATTTATATGCAGAATCTGAGGCCTGAAATACCACGATGTTGCCCGAGCTCTCTTGCCAATGTGATGAAACGATGTTGGGATGCAAACCCTGACAAACGGCCCGAGATGGATGAGGTTGTGACAATGTTGGAGGCCATTGACACATCAAAAGGTGGCGGAATGATCCCAGGTGATCAACCTCAGGGCTGTTTATGTTTCCGTAAGCATCGAGGTCCATGAAATTTCTAGAATTCGATCTGTTTTTGGAAACTTAAGACAATTAACTAGAAATTAGGAGATCCTAAACTATAATACCATATGTTAGATGTGCCTGTGAGGCTATGCTACATGTTTCTTTCTTTAGATCATGCATGTGAGGTTTTTCTTTTAATTTTTTTAGAATAGTTTGCATCTTATTTAACCGATATTATACTACATTCATGTAGTCGTGTATAAGTTTTACTAAATTTATATGAACTCTATTGTCGTGAACAAAATCTATACCAAGTATGTAGCTTCAAATCCATTTATAAGTATTTTTCTTCTTTGTCACATACATTGTATGACTTGCACACATTGATGCATCAGGCAATTCTAATAGACATGTAGGACAAATATGAGACATACAAACTACAAAGTGAGGACAGTATATTCAACTCTCCATTAATGTTTTCTTTTGAGGTGACTTGTATTTTAGTGATTTTAATGCATCAAGGTCATTTTAATTTAGGTGGATTACTATTAGACTAGGTTACTTGATTGTATTATTGAGTATTATCAAAGGTCTTATTATGTAATTTGAAACTATATATATTTGGAATGAGAAGAGGGGAACCCTAACACATTACGTAAATCAACTCTGACATGGTATCAGAGTGTGATACTTGAAACCCTAGCAGCCACAGATCCCTAGTAGCCACAGATCATCTTCATCTTCCACGATTTCTCCCCTCTGATTCTCGAAAACCACCATTACTCCTTTACCGTCTTCCTTCTTCTTTCAATCTCTAATCCACCATGATTGACGATTCAAACAAAGAAGGCACCAAGTCGGTTGGCGCTCTTCATCCGGCCAAAACTGTCACCAACATCAAGAATCATATTAATCTTATTCTCGGTACAGAAGAGTGTCATTACAATGCATGGGTAGTTCTCTTCAAAACGCACTGTACCGCCTGTCAAGTTCTAGAACATATCCTTCCTCCTGCTGCTACAACATCTAAGAAAGATGATCAGTGGAAACAACTCGATGCAATAGTTTTACAATGGATCTATGCCACTATCACCAAAGACTTGCTACTCACCATTGTTGTCGATGAACAAACAGCCGCCGATGCATGGAAAGCATTACAGAACATCTTTGTTGATAGCAAACCAACACGTGCTCTCTACCTACATCAAAAGTTCAACAACACCAAGATCAAGTCTTTTCCAATGCTACTACATATTGTCAAGAACTTAAAACCCTATCCAATCAACTTGCTAACGTGGACGCCCCTGTTACTAATCAAACTCTTGTTTTACAGTTGATTGCAAGTCTTAACACATATTATGATAGCTTTGCCACAGTCCTTCAACAAACCGTTCCTCTTGCTGATTTCAATACTGCCAGATCAAGCCATCAAGGTTAATCTTGGAGGAAGGCCGCAAACAACAACAACAACAAACCTCTACTACTGCCCTACACACTCAAACCACCCATGCTTCATCCCCCACTCCTAACTCCACCGCAAACAACAACACATCTAACACCAACCACTACACCTACTCCACCACTCAACAACCCGAACCATACCAAACATCCACTCGTGGCCGTGGATCAGACGTTTTCTATCGAGGCCATGGTAGGGGTGGTCGCGGTCGTGATCGCGGCGGTAGGTCACGCGGACGTGGTAATTACAACAAATACTCTCCATGGTACCCTCCACAACAACAACCACACGGGTACTACTCTTCACCACCGTGGACAGCAGCAACCCACCCCATTGCCCTTACCTGATAACTCCCATGGTGTGTCCCCCTAACCGTCAACAACAAAGGAATTCTAGGACCAGGTCCCTCGGGTCATTACGCAGCATCTGAACACTCTCATATTCCAACCAATATTGATCAGGCCCTTCACACTATGACATTAAACCCGAATCAAACTTTGTACATGGACACTAGGGCTACCAATCACATGAACAACACCACAGGTAATCTCTCCTCTTTTTTAATAATGGTAATTTTGAACAAATCATGGTTGGCAACGAGTTTCAAATACCGACTACTGGTATGGGCAATTCAACCCTAAAACCACCGTTTCCTTCTTTGAAACTCAATGACATTTTAGTTGCCCCTCATCTAATCAAAAATTTACTATCTGTCCGTCACCTTACCACTGACAATTTAATAACCATTGAATTTGATCCATTTGGTTTTGATGTGAAGGATTTTCAGACCAGGATTCCAATCCTCCGATGTAACAGCACCAGAGACCTCTACCCGCTCTCTCTTGATTATGCTCAACTCGTATCTCCTTCTACATTTGCTGCTATTTCTCTTGATCTTTGGCATCGACGTCTTGGACACCCGGGGTCTGATTTATTGCAAGTTTTGAATAAACAGAATTTTATTTCAGTTGGTTCTTTTAAACATAAACATTTAAGTCAATCGTGTGTTTTTGGTAAACAAATGAAGTTGCCTTTTTATGATTCTTTATCTCATACTGCTTTACCATTTGATATTGTGCATAGCGACCTTTGGACCTCGCCCGTGCGTAGTTCACAAGGTCATCGATATTATATCTTGTTTCTTGATGATTATACTAATTTTTTGTGGACATATCCATTAACTAACAAATCTAATGCTTTCTCCACTTTTCTAATCTTCCAGTCATTAATTAAACTCAATTCGAGAG
The DNA here is from genome assembly GCA_024085815.1 of Flaveria linearis. Classification (NCBI taxonomy): domain Eukaryota; kingdom Viridiplantae; phylum Streptophyta; class Magnoliopsida; order Asterales; family Asteraceae; genus Flaveria; species Flaveria linearis. Next base: position 28,306,885 of record CM044005.1, read on the forward strand.
ACAAATATAGACGTTTCAATGCGATAATGGAACCGAGTATAATAACAATGAGTTCCACACTTTTTGCAAACAAAATGGAATGCAATTTAGATTTCTTGTCCCCATACTTCTTCTCAAAACGGTAAAGGTGAGCGTAAAATCTGTTCCATAAACAATATTCTTCGCACTCTTCTTACACACACTTCCTTGCCCTCCTCTTTCTAGCATCATGCTCTTGAAATGGCCACCTATATTTTGAACATTCTACCTTCTAAAACCAAAAACAACCACACACCAACTTATCTTCTATACAACAAACATCTGACCTATTCACATCTTTGCGTTTTCGGGTGTTTATGCTATCCCCTTCTTCCCTCTACATCCATTAATAAACTCCAAAATCGCTCCTCTCCTTGTGTTTTCTTAGGGTATCCATCCAACCATCGGGGATACAAATGCTATGAGATGAACACCAAAAAGATTTTTTTTCCCGTCATGTTGTCTTTGATGAGTCCGTATTTCCATTTAGCTCTTCCTCTCTTGTTCCATCCTATGAATTTCTTCATCATCAAGATCATTCGGATAATGTTCATCACCCATCTTTTTGGCACCAACAAACAACCACACCATCTTCCACCACCATTACACCACCTACACCGCCCACACCAACTAATCCATCATCGGCCCACTCCATCACCAAAACATACAGCCGTAGATCCACCAGAACACCTACCCACCAAAACCCACCTACCCACCAAAACCCACCTACCCACCAAAACCCACCTACCCATCAAAACCAATACACACCACTGCAACCACCACCCTCAACACCACTGGCATCCCCACCACCACCTCCCCCACCACCACCTCCCCCACCACCACCTCCCCCACCACCACCTCCCCTACAACCACCACGCACCATGCAAACTCCTAGCATGAACAACATCCTCAAACCTAAAATACCGTTTACACACCACCACAACACTTGAACACATCCCACGGAACCCCTCGGAATCCTTATCAAGTCCTGTTTGGACTCGTGCCATCATGATGAGTTTAATGCCCTTATTAATAATAAGACATGAGAGTTAGTACCACGTGAGCCACATATGAATATCATTCGGTGCATGTGTACTTTTAAACACAAACTGAAATCCGACGGGTCTTTGGAAAGATATAAAACTCGATTAGTAGGTGACGGTCACTTGCAACAAGTTGGTGTTGATTGTGATGAGACTTTTAGTCCGGTTGTTAAACCGGTTACCATCCGAACTGTTCTTTCCTTAGCATTACATCACAGGCGGCATATTAATCAATTAGATGTTAAAAATGCCTTCTTACATGGGCATTTATAGGAGACTATATTCATGCATCAGCCACCAGGGTTTCGACATCCTCAGTATCCCAACCATGTCTGTCGACTACGGAAATCACTATATGGCCTCAAACAGGCTCCACGTGCCTGGTACCAACGGTTCACAGATTATTCACTCATTTGGGATTTACTCACAGCTCTTGTGATCACTCACTGTTCATATACCATCATGGCCTAGATATTGCTTACATACTTCTTTATGTTGATGATATAATCATGATCACCTCCTCTCATTCACTGCGTCAACATCTCATGCAATGTCTTTCTTCTGAGTTTGCAATGAAAGATTTGGGACATCTGAGTTATTTTTTAGGGATCTCTATCACTCACCTCAATGATGGCTTATTTTTATCCCAGTCCAGGTATGCCCAGACTATCCTTGACAAGGCCAAGATGAACACGTGCAATTCTGTACGCACAACCGTGGACACCACATGTAAATTAAGTTCTGATTCTGGTAACTTACTTGCTGACCCAACCACGTATCGTAGTCTGGCCGGTGCCCTCCAGTATCTCACCTTCACCAGACCAGATATATCCTACGCGGTTCAGCAGGTATGCATGCACATGCATGCTCCTCGTACAGCTCATTTATTAGCTTTAAAACGAATTTTACGGTGTATTAAGGGCACTATACATATGAGACTGAGCATGCGCAAGTCTTCTGTTTCCTCTCTGGTTGCTTACACCGATGCTGACTGGGCCGGTTGTCCGGACACAAGACATTCCACCTCTGGTTATTGTGTTTATTTGGGTGACAATCTCATTTCATGGTCCTCCAAACGCCAGTCGATCGTTTGTCGTTCAAGTGCAGATGCCGAATACATGGGTGTTGTGAATGTTGTTGCAAAGGTTTGTTGGCTGCGGAATTTACTTCTAGAGTTACGGGCTCTACCTCGCACACCTCTTTGGTATATAGTGATAATCTCAGTGCCATCTACCTTTCAGGTAACCCGGTTCATCATCAACGCACAAAGCATAGCGAGGTTGACATTCACTTCGTTCGTGAAAAAGTTCAGCACGGTCAAGTCCGGGTTCTCCATGTTCTAACTCGTCACAATTTTTCAGACATTCTCACAAAAGGACTACCCAGGATTTTATTTGAAGAGTTTCGTTACAGTCTAAGTCTCCGTAACCCTCCACCTTAGACTACGGGGTATATTAGACTAGGTTACTTGATTGTATTATTGAGTATTATCAAAGGTCTTATTATGTAATTTGTAAACTATACATATTTGGAATGAGAAGAGGGGAACCCCAACACATTACATAAATCAACTCTGACAATTACTTAAAGACCAAATAGTATTGAGTATAAAATTTTCACTAGTTAGAAAGTGAGGAGTGTACACTTATACAACCCTATGCTCATTTCTAGCGCCACGAACCAAATGGTAAAGGTGACGAAGGTCCCAGAACCATAAGGATTCTAAGGGGGCATCACCCTCATTGACGAGGGGTGTGGGGGCAGCAACCCTAGTGCGAGATCCAAGAAGCATCAACCTTTGGCGGGGTGCACGGGACAACAAAGGTGGTGGGTGTTGAGATGTCTAGGTAGCCTGGAAACTTTTTTAAAATGTTAGTTGAATACAACAAGTTGCTTTAGATTCACATGATAAATAAGAAATTGCTCGAAATTGATCATCAAAAGAAATTGATAAATAAATAGTAAGCTGGTATTGTATATCAATAGAATTATGTTCATTAACATCATAGCTTTGGGTAGAAACTAATTATCGATATAAACCGATGATCAGTAGGAACTGATGATTTTGATGCATCATGAGCAACATTGACATCATATGCATTGGTAGTAACTTATGCACGCGTAGCAAATTGAGCATTAGTAGTACCTTATTATCAACAGCAGCTCAAGTTACTACTGAAGTTTTTTTAACTGATCATATAATTATTTAACTGTCAGAAGTTATAACTACCAACTATTAGTTACCAACCAAAACTTGTGATAGTTGGCCCGTATAAATAGACGATCTTTTGGCTGGTTTAACGCATCAAATTCTAGTATAGTTTTCATAATAGAATTTCCATATGTGTTCTAGATTATTTCTTTGTCTTATCCATTGAAATTTCATGTGTACCAACAAAATATATTAATATGAAAATGTCTAACACCTTTAAAAAGATATCCAAACATACACAAATTACAAAACCTACAATCTATAAACTTATGTCATCCTTTTGAAAATTACAGAATATCACATAACTACGTTTTATGACCACTTTTGTATAGAAAAGCTATGATCATTTTGAGTTAAATGTGAGACATTTATTAACATGGCCACTTTTAGGCATTTTTATATCTAGCTTTATGTTATATCAAATTTTAGATTTATAGTCACGACACAAGCGAAGAAATTTCACATATTTACTTTCATTTCACGAATCAACTACTTGTTAAAAAATAAAATGTTATTTTCGTCATTAACGTTTCGTTAAATTTGTCATTTCAATCCCAAAACTTTACCTTTTTGTCATTTCAATCTCTATAATTTACCAAATGTTATTATTTTCATCCACTCCATTAACTTCATTAAGACATCCGTTAAATATTAAGATATTTTAGTCTTTTTTAATACCCTAGTATTCAATTAAAACTAAAAAACACATGAAGTGACTAGTGAGACCGGTCGCTTTGATTTAAAATCTTCGACTAACACATGCTATTCGATTGATATCTGTTGTGAGATTTCAATTAATCTTCACGTTTGTTCGATCGTCTACCGTTGTTCGATTTAGGTCTATTGTTGTCAAGTTTTGTTTGATTGAGGTCTGCTGTTGTCACGTCCGAACAAAACGTGACAATAGCAGACTTTAAAATATTATTTGATTATTTTTTAATTGGATAATTAGAGAGTTGAAAAAGATTAAAATACCCTCATATTTAATGAAGGTTTTAACGGTGTTAGTGTAGTTGATGAAATGATAACATTTTGTAAACTACAGATATAACAAAAAATAGTTTTTGGATTAAAATAGCAAAGCCAACAAAACATCAGGGACGAAATGCCATTTTACCTACATAAGTTTTTTTCCAGGGACGAAAAGCTTTTGTGAAATGATTTTTACCTACATAACATTTAGGCGTCATTTTAACTAAACAACCATTACGCATAGTTTAAACTTGACTTATATGTGTTGATTCAATGCATAATATATAGGTAGAATATTATTTAGGACATATAACCTTACATAAAATACACATTTTTAATTACTAAAGATTAATGAAATCATAAGTTTTTTTAGTATTTTAAAAATGTCACCGATAGTATTATTATTAAGATAGGGCTATAGTATAAAGAGTAATTAATTTAAAACTATAAGAATAATTGTGCGCTTAACATGTATCATTTTATTATTTTAGAGAGAAAGATGTTTTGGTCATGGTGTCAAATAAGTCGTTTCATTGTGTATAATGCATTCATTGTGTTAAATATAAGTTTACTGTGTCATATGTGTAAAACAAAATGATTAATATATATAACACCATGATTTTTTGTTATATATATTAATCGTTGTGTTTTACGTTTTATACCATTTTGTGTTATTCTTCCATTGTTTTTTATATATTATATAAGCTTTTTGTTATCTTATCATTGTGTTTTACAATTAAAAGTACGTAATAATGTTTTGACACCAATTTATTTTTTCAAAACTTATAGTGTTCAAGACACACAATTACGAGTAAAATCATAATGAAATATTTTATCATTGTGTTTTATGTTTTATATCATTTTATCATTGTTTTAATGTATTAGATTAATTAGCTGTTAATTCAATAGTTTGTTTTCATAGTAAAACTAAACAACAATGTTATTTTACCATATTTTTGTAAGAATTCATTACGTTAGAAAAACACAACAGTATTTCAAAAAACATAATAAATAACAAAAAGACACAATTACCAGCACTAAAGACACAATAACGACACTAAAGACACAATAAAGAATAAAATTCATATGAGCTTAAAAACATTAAAAACATTTATCTTTTTATATAACAATATTATACTCATTTTAAAGATAAAAAATTCTCATTTTTATGGTGCAACTTTTATTAAAAAAATGTCGTATATAAAAGTTATAAACATTAAAAAATAGACGAATTTGAAAAAAAAATCAACAAAAATGACTGCCCAAATACTTATCTAAATTTTTTTTTTCCTGCAATTGACCTCAATTGATTAAAATTTGATGTTTGATTACTTCTTACACTTTTAAATTTATTTTTATTTTTTACTTCTAATCCACCATTTATTATTATGTTAAATTATATAACTAAAATAAAAAATTATCCATTTATTTTAATGAGATGCAAATGGATGACTACATGTCACACCAAATAATGGATATTAACTCCTTTAGGATGAATGTATTGACCATGAGCTTGCATATTTCAAAATCTGATATTTTGTTATTTAATTCAAATTGAATGTTGGCAACTTGTATAAATGTAAGTATCTTAAATTTTATTTTATAGAGATTATGACCTCGAAAATGTATAACTATAATCAATTTGTCATTTCAAATGTATCATCACTAAAAACATTTTAGCAACTTACAGTGTCTCTATCTAGAGTTTCAAATTCATTTTCATCAATTTGTTTCACTAAAAATAAATATATTCCGTCCTCGACAAATGTGGGTTGTATGTCATTGCTATAACAATTGTCATGGTCTTTTCTTGACGACAAATATGTGATATTATTTCGGAAGATGAGTGTTATTTAATTGGGCCTACATATTCGTTTTCCAGTTGGGACTGTAATTCCAACCCTGGCCCATCACAAGAAAACCCATAACTAGAAAAATTCACTGACTCAACCCTAAACATGAGTAAGATTGTACCCTAGATCCCCCCCATATTTAAAGATCTTGGGTACTTATTTTAACCTTTAGAGCTAAAGAACATTGTAAACGTGTGACACTTAGTCTCTACTAAGCATGTTTACTCTGAGTTTAATTCAATGACTCAAACTCAACATTTTATACTTATGCTAATAGTTTGATGTTTTCATTATGTATAATAAAAATTTAAACAAGAAATGATAGTCTGTATAACGAGAAATGTGGCGTTTATAGTTTTGGCATACGCTTGTGGGATACATATACTTTCATGTAGGTGTTTATTTATTTGTTAAAAGAACACAATTTTTTGTTCGTGTTCATTCATTTATTAAACGAACGAACATAAACAAACTTCCTGGCGAATGAATTCACGAACTATTCACTAAATGTTCGGTTCATTTGCATCTCTAGTCAAGTGATTCTTGCAAAATTTCTTTTATTTAGTAGTTATCAAGAGGATGTTTTAGACATGTGATAAGGGTTTATTAAATGTTCCTCCTACTTACGTTTCTACGGAATGTACCCCCATTATACGGGCATATACAAGCCTGTATACATGTGTATATGTTTTTTAAAAAATAAATCAAATCAATAGGGATACAATTTGCCAACCCTGTTTGATAATTAGTCAAGCCTTTTCAATAAGTATAGCTAAAGCTTGTTATTAAAGGTACTTTAGACATTCACAGGATGTAATTATATTTAGAATCTCAGGTTCGGAATACGATGATGTTGTCCGAGCTCTCTTGCCATTTGAGCTAAAGATCATTAATGCATGCATGACACTTTGTCTCTGCTAAGCATGTTTACTTTGAATTTTCGATGACTTAGGTGCTGTTTGTTTCTGAAGAGGTAAAACGTCTGCGGTCTGCGGACCACATCTGCAGACATCTGCAGGAGAAGAGATGGACCAAACGTCTGCATTCTGTAATAAGAAGACTGTTTGTTTTTTAAAATCTGCAAACTATTAAAACCCTTGTTTCACACCCTTTATTGAAACTGATTTCAATCTGAAACTGTTGCATTGGTATAGTTCCTAAAAAAGGTCATTCTGACTGTAACCTGAAACCAACGTCTTCAACAATCACAAACACACACAAAAGACCTAAAGTAGACTTTATCCTCGAGAACAAAACGAAGAAAATCAAATCTTCACATCAATTACGTAACAAAAAAGGTAGAACCACAACAATAAAAGGGCGATCCAGACCCAAAAGGAAGAAATTCAATCGGATCGGTCACTCTACGCACACCACAACATCAAAACCACAACAAAACACTTCAAATTCCTAAATCTACAACACAAAACCCTAAACTAACAGTATGAAAACACAATCGACCGATGCTGGAGTGAGCGATTGCTGTAACACACGGTTATTCATTCAAATCAATCAATTCGAGGTGACTCACATTTGTTAGGAACAAGGCGCCATACGAACACGCATATACAGATAGATTACGTTGGTGTGCGCGTATAGAGGTAGAAAAACACTAGGCGCACGTTAGCAATCGGAGTGACGTCGGAAAAGTGGGCCGTCGGGGTAAGAAAGACGCCGGCGGCAAGAGAGCCGATTAAAGAATAAATAAAAGGATTGAAAGAAGGAGGTTTGATGCGTGTATCGGAAAGTGCAGAGGAGGGGCGGTGGTGCGACGGCGGTCACCGGCGATGCGACGGAGGGAGGGAGAGAGACGATTTGGGAAATTTCGGCCGGTGGGGGAGGCGACGGGAGCAGACCAGAAATGTGGGGTGTGGGTATTTGGGGGCTTGGGGTTGAAATGTGGAGAAGAGGTGGGAAGATTTCTGAAGACTTTAGTCCACCTCTTCTTGGAGAAGAGGTCACGCAGACCTTTTTTAATGAAATGTCTTCAGAAAAACAAACACTCTGCAGACCATAAACGTCTGCCCGCCTCTTTTTGACGCAGACAAAAGAGCTTCAGAAGCTCTTTTTCAGAAAAACAAACACCACCTTAAACTCGTAACATCTTTTATACTTATATTCATGATTTGATGTTTTAATTGTGTATAATAAAATTTAAACAAGAAATGATAGTATGTGTAGCAGGAAATGTGGTGTTTATAGCTTTGGCAAACGTTTGTGGGACACATGTAGTTTCATGTTGGTGTTTATGTTCGTGTTCGTCTATTTATTAAATGAGCATAGTTTTTTTTGTTTGTATTCATTCATTTATTAAACGAATGAACATAAACGAACTTTTTACCGAATGGATTCACGAACTGTTCACTAAACATTTGTTTCGTTAGTAGCCCTATTCAAGCGATTCTTGCAAAAATTCTTTTATTTAGTAGTTATCAAGAGGATGTTTTAAACATTTGATAAGGGTTTATTAAACGTTCCTCCTACTGATGTTTCTATGCAATGTACCCCCCATTATACGGGCATATACAAGCCTGTATACATGTGTATATATTTTTTTAAAGAGGAAATCAAATCAATAGGGGTACATTAAGTAATAAAGGTACATTTTGCCAACCCTGTTTGATAATTAGTCAAGTATTTTCAATAAGTACGTGTAGCTAAAGCTTGTTGTTAAAGTTACTTTAGACATTCACATGCGGTAATTATATTCAGAATCTCAGGACCGGAATGCCATGATGTTGTCCGGGTTCTCTTGCCAGTGTGATGAAAAAATGTTGGGATGCAAACCTTGACAAACGGCCTGATATGGATGAGGTTATGACAATGTTGGAGGCCATTGACACGTCAATGTTTGAGGCCATCGACGCATCAAAGGTTGGCGGGATGATCCCGGGCGATTAACCTTAGAGTTGTCGTGTTTCAGTAAGCATCGAGGTCCACAAAACTTTTAGATTCGATCCATTTTATGAAATCTTAAGATCATTAACTAGAAAATACAAGCTCTAGACTATATAGTAGATGAGCCTGTGAGGTTGTGCTACATGTTTCTTTCTTTTGATCATGTGAGGTTTTTTCTTCTAATTTTCAAAGAGTTAACATCTTATCTAACCGATATTACTACTTAATTCATGTAGTGGTGTCTAATGTTTAGTAAATTTTTATAAGCATTATTAGTACACTCAAAACCATGGATCTTGTCCTTAAAGTTTAGTAAGTACACCGAGCGTATTTTATTTAAGAACCTGTCACATTTTCGGTTATTTCCATTAACAAAATTTAACTTTTTTTATTCGTTTTTCGTAAATGACCACCTTGTCTTACCTTTCAAAAGGACTGGAAATATGTAATTTTTATTAATTTTTTATTTTATTTCTTTATGTTTTTAATCTACTTTACTTTACTTTTCTTTATTTTTAAACACGTTTGTTCTAAAAAGTCATCTTAAATATTATTAATAGATTAGTTTTATTTTATTTATATTTTATAGATTTTGAATTTATCATAGATATATTTTCTTTTGTTCACTTTACTCCGTTACTTTTTTAAAAACTAATAAAATTAGACAACTCTTTTTTTTAAAAAAAATTTGGCACTAGACTTTTCAGTCGCTTCGAATTCTGTGGTTTACAGTTTACATTCAAAATCGGTTGGAGACACTAGGATTTTGGTTTATGATTTGAATTTTTAATTTTTCGTGTTCTATCAATTTTTTTTAACTATTATTCACAATCTTTTTAAACTATTAATAAAGGGTTTTCAGTTATGTAAATCAAAACCAACCACTAAAATTTAAAACGAAATAAAACTTAACAATTGCAAAGGGTTTTGCTTTGGTTTGGTCTTATGATTTGAGCTTATTGAACCTTTACATAGAAACAATTAAAAAACTCCATGAATTAAGCAAAGCCTAATTATATGTATAGGTAATAGAAATCGTAAGTAAGCAAAACAACTTGATGATTAAGTGAAGCAAAACCCTTTGTCAAAAAAAGTGATTGTGAAACAAAACCGTTTAATATTTATAACATGAAATTTTTTTTCTTGAGTTCTGTAATTTTACTTGTTCAATTAGAAAAGTAAATAACTAAATTTAAAAAAATAATAAATTATAATAAACTAAAAACCTAAAAATAAAATTTATTTTTTAAAAAAGATTAAAATTATTTAACTATTTAAGATAAGTTTATAAAACAAAAGTGAAAAAAAGAAAGAAAATTACATATTTCATCATTTTAAGGGATAGGATAAAATGATCATTTATACAAAACTAATAGAAAAAATTAACTTTTATCAAAAGAAATGACAACAACTATTTATTCGGCTCCATTTCTAACTATTACAGTGATGATGGTTATAGCTATTATGGTGACGAGTGTTCTAACTATTATGGACAGTACGCGTCTAACTATGGTGATGATGGTGGCAATGACGACAGTGATGACAGCGATGATAGTAGCGGGGATAAGGATGGTGATGTTTTTAAAAAGAGAGGGTTATACGACACGAATCAGATAATTATATAAGTTATTTTACTTGTTCCCACATTATTGGTGACTAACTATACTATTTGAAACTGTTAGGTTTTTTCATCTCGTGATGAATTGGTTGATTGAACAAATAATATAGATCGGAAGAATTACTATGTTTTCACATCATTGTATCTAGAAACATTTAACAGATTGTGAAGACTCTTCCAGGGTTGTTAAGTAAGATTATCACGGGTCGTGTGGTACATTACGGGTCTTGTTTAACGGCCAGTTACGTACATAACAGGTCGCGGATGACAAAAGCTAATTGGATTACTTTTCGCGGGGACTTACTACCCGCATTTACCCTTACCGATCATAAGAAAAAGTTAGAGGGCGTTTATTTAACTGAGTGTACGTGTATACTATTCTTTATTTTATGAGATACAAATGGATGATTATATGTCACTATCACATAATAGACATTAACTATTAGAAAGAATGGATGGCTATGTGTCACACCACATCTGGACAGTTGGACATTAACTCCATAGGGGTTATAGGATGAATGTATTGACCTTGAGGTTAAGTCAAATATGATAATATCTTGTTTAATTCTTAAAAAGGTTTGTTACACTATTTGGCCTGTGATTTTTGGATATTAATATGTTATTTTACTATAATCATTTATAATTCATCTCTCGTTCTCATATTTAAAATTATATTAAAAATTATTATTATTTTTTTCTTTTTAATTTGAATATTATTTTTTATACCTTTATTATTATTTTTACTTTTTCATCCATTCATAATCACTTTTAAAAATATTAAAATATTTATGAGTGTTGTATTGTGTTTCCTCATATTTGCGGAAACATGATACAAGATACAACCTCTATAATTTTTCTTCTTATTTCACTTACAATTACTTAAAATTATTCCCTATAATAACATAACGCACCTACTTACATAAATATGGGAAATGGCCGTGTATGCTTTGAATATGATAAAAATATTCATTATTTGACTTTACTGTCATGATGTTTCTATCTGATTGAACTAGTTTTAATATTTGCGCGTCTTGAAAACGCTGTAAATCGATACTATATAAACTATGTAAGACAGCAAGATCACACCGAGAGGATCACGCCGACCACAAAATGTCGGTAACACCACAGTTTGAGACTATTAAAATCAACAATTTTCCACTTTAATGTTGGGCTCAGAGTGTGTAAAGAAATGACTCCATCATGGCCGGAGGGCGGGTTGCAGGCAATAACCTGCCATCCTACACCCTTTTCAGGGCTAGACAATGTCCTCAATCAATTTTTACTCAGACCCATCAACTCATCACAGCCCATTAGAATGAAATTAAAAGATGTTACCTGAATCTGTAGCAAGATCCCATACTTCCGTAACTGATTCAATTGCACGTTCCTGAGGAGCATGTAGAACAATTGTTGTGGATCCCACAACACATACAGCACAACCAAGGACCCTAAAAATATGTAATTTTTCTTGTAAAATGATATGTGCGATTACAGCGCTGAGATACAGAAATATAACAATGTAAGACTGTTATGTGAAAGCGAAAGAACAATTTAAACATATATTCATACCTTATTATAATGCTCAGTGCCCCAAGAGGAGTGACCAGATGTCACACCCCGCGCTGGTAGCGGAAACACGGGGAATGCGAGCTAGACGGGATCGTCATAACACATGGTATATGATAGAGTAGCAATAAAATATGATGACCAGCGTGTCATGACGATACCCGAACACAGTTGGAGACTTGTGACGTGTATAATCAAGTTCACGACAGCATAGCCATAAGCACAACACAAATGATCACAAAAACGTTGATCACAGCTTGTAATGTAATATTCCCACAACATGGGAATAAGTGTACAAAAGATCATATTCATGTTCAGCTTTACAAAAGAATAAACACAATGCATCCTAGGGTCTCCTCTACAAGGCAGCACTCCTAGATCTTCAGTTCTCATTGTTACCTGAAAAATATGCTCAAAATGGTCAACAATAATGTTGGTGAGTTCCGCAGGTTTAAATTGAAAACATGTAGTTGATGCTGTATAGAATTTGATATGGAATCATACTGTAAGCCAAATACCACATAACATGTGTTTAAGACAACCAAACCTAATGATGTTATGCATATAAATCTGTCGGAATATATTCACCCTTGGCCTGATTGCTGGCAGCTGTGTTGGTAACTCACAAGTTAACCAATCGTCGAGGGTGGGGGTGTCAACCCAGTAGTACTACCAATACCTATCCGTTGGTTCCCAAACCCAGGAATTAATGGTTGTAAGAATCATAGAATAACACCATGTATGTATTAGAATATAAGAATAGTATCACATTGATTCCAAGCATGAAAATTGTATGTAAGATTGTACAGCATCGAAAACGAGTGAGCATTCTTTTCCCCCAAGTTTGAAAAACATTGAAACAATTATAAAAGCATAGAAAGGGGCCACGGAAACTCACTCGTCAAGTGGTAAGTATGTCTGATGAAACTTCCCAAACTTGTATGTATGTATGAACAGTCAATCACCTATTGACAGTTATGTTAAGAATTAATTCTTAGGACTACTGTTAATAATATTGTTTAATTGAATCGGGTCGTTTCGGTTCGGTCGTGAATAGTACACACAAGCAGTCACACACATCTTAGTCTAGATTATTTTAAATAGTATGTGTCTGTTAATAGCGTTGACTTTAATCCTTGTGATCAAGCTATGACACTTTATTATATTACATTATCGTCGTGAGATCTCCGAAGAGGGGATCCACACACTCACACACCATTAAGTCATACAGTAGGACCGGACGCACGACCGACACTCCATTCGCATGAGTGGACTTTCAGTCGTACGAATTAGCTACTTTCGTACGATTGAACCTTCATTCATGCGACTAAGCATTCAGTCGTACCATGCATCACAAGTCGCACGGCCCAACAGTCAACCGTGCGAATCAACGTCCCTTCGCGCGAATCGGATTCATTCGCGCGATTGGATATTCTTTCGCGCGACAAACCTTTGATCGTGCGATTCACACACTCGCACACACATACAGTCGCATGGCCTAGTCACGCGACAACCCCTGTCGCGTGACAACTCCAGTCGCGTGACAACACCAATCGCTTCCACCGACAGCCGCGCGACACAGCCGCGCGACTCACCCAATCGCACGCTCAACTCGCACACACACATGCAGTCGCACGCCCCTTTCGCGCGACAATCCCAGTCGCGCCGACGGGGGTCGCGACTGCAGGAAGTTGCAGGTCGGCCTTCGGCTGCCCGAACACGAATGTTACCCAACCAGAACCTCCAGAACTCATCTTCTAACCTATCTAGACAAGAAGCACACTCAGAAACAAGACATACAAGTCCACACGACCTCATGTGCTCGGATGAACCCGAGCACCCGAGAACCCTAAAAACGTAGAAGTAAACGCAAGAAAAGGGACGACCGAGGTCGTCTACCTGTAAGAAGCATGTAGACTCAGCTGTAGTCAAAGTCTTGACGGTGAAAACGAGACGAAAATGGGCGATTTTGGTGCGAGATTGAGAGAGAAATGGAGATGGAGGTGAAGAGGAAGAAGAACAAAAATGGGGGGTATGGCTGGGAAAAAGGGTATTTATACCCAGCCAAGTTTGGCAAATGTCAAGTTTAGTCCTTGCACTTAGCTCCCGAATCGCCCAACTGGTTTCGGTTGAAAATGACGCAAACACGCGCGTTATACTAGTTATAAGGATGTATTTAATGTTGTTATAACATAATATAATTAGTGGTGTCGGTTGTGGTATCCGTGAGCGTTTGGATGGTAAGGTCGCGTATAAAGGTATCACGAACGTCTGAGATAACTAAACAAGTATGGTGATCTCACAAATAGTCTGTGAAGATGAAGTAATTGAACGCTCTAAGAATAGTTAACGAGGTTTCACGTTAGATGACAAACCTTGAAGTGACGGATGTCACAGTATCCCCCAGTTGAGAGAATTTCGTCCCGAAATTCAACTGGTATTGGTTCCAAGAGCGTCATCCTCGAATAGGTGTGGATACTCTAGTTTCATCTGGTCTTCTCGTTCCCACGTGTATTCTGGTCCTCACTTGGAGTTCCATCTCACGCGAACGATCGGTATCTTGCTGCGCTTTAAGCGTTTGACCTTTCGGTCCATGATTTTCAACAGGTTCCTTGATAAAATGAAGCTTTCATCGATCTTGATTTCCTCAATCGGTAAGTGTAAGGATTTGTCGGCCGAACACTCCTTGAGGTTCGACACGTGAAAAGTATCATGTACACTGCTGAATTCTTGTGGCAACCTCAATCGGTAAGCCACCGGACCGATTCTCTCTGTAATCTCGAATGGTCCTACGTATCGAGGGGCTAACTTCCCTTTTCCTTCCAAATCATACAATCCCTTTCCAGGGAGAGACTTTGTGTAAGACATGTCCTCCAACATTGAATTATAGAGGCTTCCGATGGTTGTTTGCATAGCTCTTTAGGCGATTTCTTGCAGCTTTTAGTCTGTCTTTGATTTTGGAAAAATCTTGTCAGTCGTCTCTCGAATAATCTCTGGGCCCGTAAGCTGGCTCTCGCCGACTTCAGCCCAACAAGCTGGGGACCTACATTTCCTCCCGTATAATGCCTCGAATGGAGCACATCCAATGCTCGTATGATAGCTATTGTAGTAGGAGAACTCAATCAATGGTGAATGAGTGTCCCAGCAATCACCTAAATCGATTTCACAAGCTCCGAGCTTGTCTTCCAATGTTTGTATCGTTCGTTCACTTCGGCCATCTGTTTGTGGGTGATAGGCGATACTCATGTATAATCAAGTGTCCATCTCTTTTTATAATGTTTGCCAAAATCGTGAAGTTAATCGGTTGTCACGGTCGGATATGATTGACACCGGCACACCGTGCCGTGTCACGACCTCCTTAATGTACACTCTCGCCAACCTTTCCATCTTGTAATCCTCCCTGATCAGTAAGAAATGAGCGGACTTCGTCATCCAATCCACTATGACCCATATCGAGTCGTGTCCGTTACTTGATCTAGAGAGTTTGGTAATGAAGTCCATAGTTATGTTCTCCCATTTCCACTCGGGAGTCCCGGTTGCTGTAATAATCCCGATGGTCGTTGGTGTTTGGCCTTAGCTTTCGAGCACGTCATGCATTGGCTTACATACATAGCAATGTCTCTCTTCATGCCTGGCCACCAGTATAGATCCTTAAGATCGTGATACATACTACACCAGGATGAACAGAATATCGTGTCTTGTGCGCCCCCCTCCATGATCAGGGCACGAACATCTCCCCAAATGGGGTACCCGTATGCGATCCATGAAGTACCGTATGCCATCATCCTTGCAATTCGTCGGTTTGTCTAACCCTTGAATTCTTTTCTCGCAAGGTTTTCTTCTTTCAATGCTTCCCTTGTGCAAGTTGGATCTGAGCTTTCAAGTTTGTTTGAATAGTCAATCCCAAAGCTCGAGCATATAATGATATCACGCGCCCTTTACGACTTAGGGCGTCAGCCATCCCATTTGCTTCCCTACTTCAATCCTTCTAGAATCTACCTGAATTCCATTCTCGTTAACCACTTGGCCCGGAACCTCACTTTTCGAAGCCAAAACTCGCACTCCTAGTACTTGGCGTGAAGCTTCTCTTCTTGCAATAGGCTCAGTATGGTCCGAAGATGTTCCTTAGGGTCTTATTTCAATCGAGAGTAGGTAGGTATATCGTCTACGATCACGATCTCATCCAAATGAGGTCTGCATACTCGG
This sequence comes from Flaveria linearis, assembly GCA_024085815.1. NCBI lineage: Eukaryota > Viridiplantae > Streptophyta > Magnoliopsida > Asterales > Asteraceae > Flaveria > Flaveria linearis. Next base: position 28,323,271 of record CM044005.1, read on the forward strand.
GTCATCAGGCCCATGAACACCGCTGGTTCGTTAGTCAGTCCGATCGACGTGACTGAGATTTCATATTGCCCATAACGAGTCCTGAATGCTGTGTTCAGTATATCATCCTCGAAACTCTCAGTTGATGATATCCAGGACGGAGATCGATCTTGGAGAAATATGAAGCTTCTCGTAACTTGGTCAAATAAGTCGTCGATTCTTCGCAGTCAACTTGTTCAACTCGCGGAAATCGATGCACACGCGGGGTGACCCGTCTATCTTTTTGACAATTAGGACCGGTACTCCCCATGGCGAATGACTCGGTCGAATAAGGCCCTTCCCTAGTAGTTCCTGTAAATGGGTTAGATAATCCTTGTATTGCAGACGACGCTAGCTAATACAGTGATTTTGCTACCGGCGTAGCTCCAGGAACTAACTCCATACGAAATCTCACCTGTCGTGGAGAAGGTAATCCTGACCAACACTCTCGGCTCCTGTTTTTCGATAACTAATCCATTCCTACAATTCCCAACTCGAAAGGTATTATGTCTATGTCGGAGGCATGGTTCTCCAATACCCTGGAGTACTTTCTAAAATCTCATCTGCTAATTCACCCTACCGTTAGCCATTTCTACAGGGAAGCTAGTCTCTAGTCTACTATCAGGGCAAGCATGTGTACAAAATCAAAAAAAAATATTGTCTGCTCTAGTACCATTCAATTTTGAAGACGAAGGGATGGTTGAGCAAAATACGTACCTGTATCAACATTCGGGTCCTGACGGGCGCCACTTGCTCCGTTAACGTATGCACGTCCTCTTGTAGCACTTCTTTGATTCTCTTGGTCTGGGTTGTCAGCTATGGACATCACTTGCTGCTGGTTAGTCCCTTGTTGACCCGGTGCCCTATTCAGTCTGGGGCACGTGTTCCGGTAGTGACCAAGACCTCCACACTCATAACAAGCTCTGGCATTCCCGACGGGGTTCACCGCGTTGACGCGTGTCACCAGGTTCGGCGCAACTCTACAATCTCTCGCTAGGTGCCCCGGACGCCTACAGTTCGCACACTTCCGACACGGCATTACTGGGGGGTGATGGTGGTTGCACCGGTTACATTTGGGGTGCGGGCCAGCATATTCTTTCTTTCCCTGAGTCACAGCCCTAAAATTTTGGGTCGTCTTGGTCTTCTTATCAAACCTTCCGGCGTTAGACCGGCTCGTTTCCCCAGCCTCCTTTCTCTTCTCTGTTCCTTGATTATACTGATCATTAGTATCATTACTCCTGTAGAACTGATGATTCCGAAGAGTGTCGCTCACTTGTGTCACTATAGTTGGAATCAGTGCGGCTAGCTGCTGAGCGATCATAGCAGCTATATCAGGGTTTTCAGTTTCTTGGTTGTTGCCAACTGGGGCGCCACCTGCTCTTGGTGATCTACCCTTACCTCCGCCTTGTGGGGTCTCTCCATCTTGGTTGGTACCCCGTGTGATTCTTCGGGGCGGCATCTTCTAGTCATAGAAAGATTTAAACATGTAAGCTTTGGTCACTTCTGAGATACACGTATGATTCCACTCATCAAGTTCCGATAACCCATGCTTCGGTCCATTAAGATCGTCACGTAGCCCAGTTTAAGCACATTCTTAGTATATCGGTGATGCTTATATATAGGGTCCCCCGCAGCGTTCCCACCGCATCCACGATATACCTTGAATGACACTTAAACCGTTCACATGACAACCTAATTTCCCTTAGCATAATCCCAATAAGTATCATAATATGATGTGTAGGGAGTATCATCACTCCTCTACATTTCTTGAATTCCATCTTTATTCTAAGCATTCATTCAGTTCCCTAGTTACTGAAATGCTAAGCGGAGGAATGTTTCGCGGAAGATAGGGTCAATGTCATGATTGGAAGTGCCATGAAGGCTCTAAATAGGGCAGGACTTAAGTAATGGCAGGTGTTAGTATTGTTATGTTACCCTAATAAAGCCTCACTAGGATTATGATCCTAGCACACCCTAGGGTATAAAATAGCAACTAGTAATACTCATGATTGTTACCTCATGGTAAGATTAGCCAGGCTTCTCATGCACGGCGAATTGCGATTACGTGTGCACCCGTAATGGTAATTTGCCTTGCATGGTCACCCTTAGCTTCACTTACCCCAAGTTAGCATCATAGTATTGTCCACATTCATCAAGTACAAATCAGGTATTGTCCTCATGTCCCTAAACCAATAGTAGATTGTAATAGCAAGTAAACCCTAAGCACATAAGCACGATATTTCTAATGATAGCTGCCTATCCTTCATATCTTCAGGATTTCAGGCATAACCATGTTAGGGTCAGATTTAGTATCCGCGACCGACGCTAAGCGTGATCATCGAAGTTCCCCTTTGTTTAGGTACCTCGACCTAATGATATGATGTTGTGCTCACACAATCATAAGGTTCTAGTATAAAGGTATTCCATGGAGAATGACTAAGAGTGATAGTGTCTTCCTCAGGATGATCAGATAGGAAGCACACTTGCATAGAATCAGGTTCCAACGTTCGATGCTCCGTTCAGTCAAGATCACCATGCATCCCATTTTAAGCATATTCTCGGTATACCGGTGATGTTTATATATAGGGTTCCCCGCAGCGTTCCCACCACACCCACGGTGTACCGAGAATGATGCCTAATCCGGTTGCATGACGTCTGACCTTCCTTCACATCATATCCATCAAGTCAACTGAGGACCCAAACACGTAATCACGTATAATCTAGCGGAGGTTGTCTATCTCACGTCCTTGAAAGGACTCAGACATAGCCTCCTCAGGTCGGTCTCAGTATCTGGGGTCCAGCGCAGTGTATGATCTGTGAAGATCTCTTCGGGTCTCAACACCCGACTTTTGGTTATGATAACTTGGCGCAGAGGGAACGGAAGATCCAATAGGAAGCACCTCATCAGTGACGAGCACAAGGCTCAAGCACAAGGCGAAGGATTACGTAACAGAAGGATAATCAATCATGTAAGGAGGAACACATACACGAGATATATAAATGCACACAAGCTTAAGCATGCAAATCTACATGAAGGTTCCTAGGTTATAGTCTAGGTCAAGTGTAATTGCCTAATTCTCTATAACCAATGGCTCTGATACCAGTCTGTCACACCCCCCGCTGGTAGCGGAAACACGGGGAATGCGAGCTAGACGGGATCGTCATAACACATGGTATATGATAGAGTAGCAATAAAATATGATGACCAGCGTGTCATGACGATACCCGAACACAGTTGGAGACTTGTGACGTGTATAATCAAGTTCACGACAGCATAGCCATAAGCACAACACAAATGATCACAAAAACGTTGATCACAGCTTGTAATGTAATATTCCCACAACATGGGAATAAGTGTACAAAAGATCATATTCATGTTCAGCTTTACAAAAGAATAAACACAATGCATCCTAGGGTCTCCTCTACAAGGCAGCACTCCTAGATCTTCAGTTCTCATTGTTACCTGAAAAATATGCTCAAAATGGTCAACAATAATGTTGGTGAGCTCCGCAGGTTTAAATTGAAAACATGTAGTTGATGCTGTATAGAATTTGATATGGAATCATACTGTAAGCCAAATACCACATAACATGTGTTTAAGACAACCAAACCTAATGACGTTATGCATATAAATCTGTCGGAATATATTCACCCTTGGCCTGATTGCTGGCAGCTGTGTTAGTAACTCACAAGTTAACCAATCGTCGAGGGTGGGGGTGTCAACCCAGTAGTACTACCAATACCTATCCGTTGGTTCCCAAACCCAGGAATTAATGGTTGTAAGAATCATAGAATAACACCATGTATGTATTAGAATATAAGAATAGTATCACATTGATTCCAAGCATGAAAATTGTATGTAAGATTGTACAGCATCGAAAACGAGTGAGCATACTTTTCCCCCAAGTTTGAAAAACATTGAAACAATTATAAAAGCATAGAAAGGGGCCACGGAAACTCACTCGTCAAGTGGTAAGTATGTCTGATGAAACTTCCCAAACTTGTATGTATGTATGAACAGTCAATCACCTATTGACAGTTATGTTAAGAATTAATTCTTAGGACTACTGTTAATAATATTGTTTAATTGAATCGGGTCGTTTCGGTTCGGTCGTGAGTAGTACACACAAGCAGTCACACACATCTTAGTCTAGATTATTTTAAATAGTATGTGTCTGTTAATAGCGTTGACTTTAATCCTTGTGATCAAGCTATGACACTTTATTATATTACATTATCGTCGTGAGATCTCCGAAGAGAGGATCCACACACTCACACACCATTAAGTCATACAGTAGGACCGGACGCACGACCGACACTCCATTCGCATGAGTGGACTTTCAGTCGTACGAATTAGCTACTTTCGTACGATTGAACCTTCATTCATGCGACTAAGCATTCAGTCGTACCATGCATCACAAGTCGCACGGCCCAACAGTCAACCGTGCGAATCAACGTCCCTTCGCGCGAATCGGATTCATTCGCGCGATTGGATATTCTTTCGCGCGACAAACCTTTGATCGTGCGGTTCACACACTCGCACACACATACAGTCGCATGGCCTAGTCACGCGAAAACCCCTGTCGCGTGACAACTCCAGTCGCGTGACAACACCAATCGCTTCCACCGACAGCCGCGCGACACAGCCGCGCGACTCACCCAATCGCACGCTCAACTCGCACACACACATGCAGTCGCACGCCCCTTTCGCGCGACAATCCCAGTCGCGCCGACGGGGGTCGCGACTGCAGGAAGTTGCAGGTCGGCCTTCGGCTGCCCGAACACGAATGTTACCCAACCAGAACCTCCAGAACTCATCTTCTAACCTATCTAGACAAGAAGCACACTCAGAAACAAGACATACAAGTCCACACGACCTCATGTGCTCGGATGAACCCGAGCACCCGAGAACCCTAAAAACGTAGAAGTAAACGCAAGAAAAGGGACGACCGAGGTCGTCTACCTGTAAGAAGCATGTAGACTCAGCTGTAGTCGAAGTCTTGACGGTGAAAACGAGACGAAAATGGGCGATTTTGGTGCGAGATTGAGAGAGAAATGGAGATGGAGGTGAAGAGGAAGAAGAACAAAAATGGGGGGTATGGCTGGGAAAAAGGGTATTTATACCCAGCCAAGTTTGGCAAATGTCAAGTTTAGTCCTTGCACTTAGCTCCCGAATCGCCCAACTGGTTTCGGTTGAAAATGACGCAAACACGCGCGTTATACTAGTTATAAGGATGTATTTAATGTTGTTATAACATAATATAATTAGTGGTGTCGGTTGTGGTATTCGTGAGCGTTTGGATGGTAAGGTCGCGTATAAAGGTATCACGAACGTCTGAGATAACTAAACAAGTATGGTGATCTCACAAATAGTCTGTGAAGATGAAGTAATTGAACGCTCTAAGAATAGTTAACGAGGTTTCACGTTAGATGACAAACCTTGAAGTGACGGATGTCACACCAGAACAGGTGGTGCAAATGCATAGGTGGCAAAGTTTGCAACCTCTCCAACAACAACTGTACAAATAAGACGACAACATTAAACAAAGACAACTATAATTTACCTAGGTTCCTTGAACCCCTTTAATCTTAAACAACATCAAATCAACAAACTCACTTGTTATCATGCCTACCCACCATAGAGCCTCATATAAGTAAGAATATCCTCCACTTCCTAACAAAAACGATCAATATGTTAGTAAGTTCAACGTAAGTGTGTTATAACTATAGGCACCACTATAAGAAAGCATGATAAAGAACATGCATCCAAAAAGCGAATCTATATGTTAAAATCTGATGAAAATGGAATGACTTGTATACCAGAAACTCCTGTAATATCCTGAGCTCCAACATTAATTGGTTTATACATGACGCAACAGTCAACAATTTGTTTTTTTTATTCTAAGTATTCAAACAAAGGTACCACAAAAACACTACTATATAAACAGATGATCACGTGATCAACCGAGACTTGCTTAAGTGATGCATGATCTTATATCAAGTTAGTTTTGTGTATTCACATTCAAACTATGTTCTTTAACGCAGCTGTTCTTTAACAGCTATAAACATTCTTGGTTCACGTGATCACGTGATCAACAGAAACACTACTATATAAACAGACGATCATGTGATCAACATAAACATTCTTGGTTGCAAGACTCATTAACGCAGCTGTTCTTTAACAGCTATAACATGGTTTGATTTCATCTGTAAACTATAGTTTTCCTAAATATTATGGCATATAACTGCATCCCTTATTCATCTGATGTTCATATTCAATTTTTGAAAACATTTCAGCGGCTTCATAAAATATAAGGTACCAATAATCTAAAATCAGTCAACTCACTCAATATAAAAGAATCATTCCATAAGGGTTCTAACTAACTAATATAGTAATACTAAATTACTAACAGCAACTCTTTAGTACAACCATATAAACAAATACCCGTTGCAGGAAACAAAAGTTCAAAATATTGAATTTATGCGGTTTAACAATTTACATATGATCATTATTACAATTCTTGTATAACACCATCCATTCAGAGCTTTTTGAGTTGCAGGTCATGTATCATCAAACCTTAAGCACTTGATATTCTCGATTCACAAAAAAACAGACTATTTTACTTCTATGAATCTCCAACTCTTGCAGTGATAGCACAAATTGCAATATGGAAAGTAGTTATTTAACTTTATTTAACTAAAAGATACAAAAAGTTACCACTAATATGAAGTTGAAAGTTAGTTTGGCTACATCTAATAATCAAATAAGTCAACATCAAACTGTATCTTTATCTTTTCTTCTTTAAACAGGAGTAAGCACAATCTCTAGAGTTCACTAAAGCTTCTGCAATCACTAACCAAGACCAATCAATATTACAACTTACATAAATAACTTGAATAAAAGTCATTCTTTTTCAAGTAAAAAAGAGGGTTTATGACAAGATCCAAAAGGGGAAAAAGAAACATACCTCTCAAATCCAAAAAAGACCAAAAAAAATTAAAACTTTAATCAACTTTTGCAAGATATTCACCTTTCTTGAGGCTTCAAATCATCATTCAACAACAGAAACTAAAATTCAAGATTGAGATTCAAGATTTAAGATTCAAACTAACCCCATGAAGGATTTGAATGGATGCAGTAGTTGAGCTGCAGAAATTGTTCTGCCGGTACACCGCCACCGCCACACCGCGACCGCTATACTAACACCAACACCAACACGTCCACCACCACACCGCTGCCACGCACCACACCAGCCTCGCCGCACCACACTCCACCATGCCATCACACAATCGGAGCGCGAGTTCAAACACCGGAAACCTGACCTCCGCCTCCACCAACAAATCCACCATGGCACCACCCCCAATTTGGGTTTTAGGGTTCGGTTTTAGTGCGAAAGGGGTGAGAAGATGTGTATGTATAGATAGAGGGGAAAGAGGAGACCTTGCGAGATAATCGGGGATTTGAAGCGCTGGTTTTGATTTCCAGCTGGTTGGTGGCGGTGGCGGTGGTGTAGGCGGCGAAGCATCTGAGCTTGGAGAACCGGGGTCCGCCACCGCCACCGGCGATGGGAGATCGGAGGCGGAGAAGCAGCGACGGAGAGAGGTGGTTGAAGACGGTGTGAGGGCGGAGGAGGGCGGTGGTAGGGAGGCGCAGTGGCGAGGTGTGAGGGAAAAATGAAACACCAATGTGAGCAGAAGTGAAGAAGTGGAGAAGAAATATGATGAATAGTACTATTCATCGATGAATAGTACTATTCATCATGTCAAATCCAATGTGAGTAGAAGAGAAGAAGTGGAGAAGAAATATGATGAATAGTACTATTCATCATGTCAAATCCAAGTTACAAATTTCATATTAGGTAATGTTGGCATTAACAATAATCAATCTTTTGGTCATTACTCATTTCATATCTATCATTACTAAACACATTTTAGCAACTTACATTTTTATTATAGAGTTACAAATACATTATCATCAATTTGTTTCATTAAAAACAAATCTATTCAGTTCTTGACACATGAGGTTACAACTATCGTTATGTCACTGGCTTAACTTATTGAATATCATAATGTCACTAGCTTAACTTATTGATTCAAGTGTGCAACACTTAGAAGTTATTTAGTAATCTCTTAATGGTTCCGTTAAGATGCTACTTCTGAATCGGTAAGAAGTAATGCGTTTGTTTAAAAAAAACATCTTTTAACCATTTCATTTAGCACTGAATGGTCAAATCGACCCAACCGTCCTCGCCGCCGCCCTTCCTCCCTGCCGCCTTCCTCGCTACTGCTATTCTGTGGTGTCACAAGTGTCGCACAAATGTCTCCATTGCCGACGAACTTCTTTGGGGTTTCTCTACAACACCTTGTCACCGCCACCCCCTTTCCTCTCTCGGGTTTGAGCTTAACTCATTGGTCTTTTAGTGGTGTTACTAGAAAACAGATTATCAATAATGTCTTAGAAGAACAGAAGATGGTTGGAGTCGAACTCAAGGTGTGTGGGTGTATTTGCTTGAAGTTCTTCAATCTTGTAAAAATTATTGATATTGACATTGTGAATCATGAACTTTGTAAGTTTTATTAATCTTGATAGGGGTTTGGAGGGGCTTTAGTATTCTTAAAGAGTGATATTAAGGGGGTGTTTGGATAAGCTTTTCAAACATTTTATTAACTTATTAACTTTTCTAATCTCCCTACTCTAATAAAAAAGTATCTTGAGATGACACGTGTCAACACCATAATCATCCTCATTAAAATTTTCCTGCCTCTCTCCTATTAAATAATTATTTTAATTACTAATTATATTATTTAATACTTTTTAAAATTTAATAAATTAAGAAATAGATCTATTTATTAATGCTATTTCTAAATAAATAATTTTTTTATAAAATAATGATTTTTAAAGCATAAAACTTTTTTTAAAATATGAAATATTTTAAATTGGTATTTTTAAAAAGTAAAGAAATCAATTTTTTTAAAAACAAAGTATTAAAATTTGAAAGTTATAATAAGGAAATTTTTAAAAATAACATTTTATTCGGTTTGTTTTAAAACAAAATGTTTACTTTTTTCTTGAAAAAAAAAATTTAATAACAAATTTTAAAAAATTTGATATAACAGTTTTATTACTTATAGTCATTTCTCATATATAATTTCAGTCATATCATATCTTAAAATATTATTTTATAACTAATAAATAAATTTTATTATATTATATTTTATTGATTCAACCCGTGTAACACACGGGTTTACTAAATCTAGTAAGTTAATAAGTTAGTGTGGACTAACTTATTAACTTATTTCCCTTACAACCATCATATTGTCAAACACTATAAAATTACTTTTTGACTTTCTAAAAATTAATAAGTCAATAAATTGTTTTGAAAAACAATCTCAAACACCCTCTAATATTGATTTGTTAGGGGCTCGATTAGTCTGTTAGCTACTTGATGTTTATTTACATATCTCGCAATGGAAACAAACTTGTTTGATATTTAATGTTTTGATTGATATTTTATTTAATTTTTTCAATTGAAATGGAAATAAACCTGTTGTTTGATGTTTCTACTAATTTTGTTTATTTATAAGGTTAGTTGAGTGATACATTAGTTATTTGTAAAGTTCTAACATTATGTAGTTAGATATTTGCTACTTTATTAATTATTATACTTGTATGTTTAGAGGGGTAAAATAGTAATTTTGTATAGTTATTTAGATATCCAATCAAACAATACTTACTGGTTCAAAAATTGTCAAAAACACCTTAGTCTCTACTAAGTATGTTTACTCTGATTTTTTTACTTTCAACTTTGCTTCTCTATATTTTTCATAAATAAATTTCCCGTTTAATGTTTTGGTCTAAATTTTGCGAGTTAACACGCCGCAGCGTGCGTATGTGATTCAACGTATTTACGTTTATTTTTCCCCGTTTAACGGTCCCGTTGCAAGGCGTTGGTCATAGATCGACTTATTATTTTAGATGTTTTACGCTTCCTTATGTGGTTTAATGTTTTTACATCTACTTTTCGTTCGGTTTTATTTTTTATTTCTTTTTTTTTGACCTTTTTTAGTGTTCGTAGTCATTGACAGTTGTGTGTCACTAATGCTACTTGATATAGTTTTACGCCTCTGCTGTAACGCAAAGGGTTCAATGGCGGAGGATTGAAGGGGGTGGGGGGGGGTGGGGTTGGGGGGGGGGGGGGTTTAATACTAGTTTTATCTAAAACATATATGTGTTATAATTACGGTAGTGTAAATTTTTTTATAAAACTTTAGTCCGGTAGTGTAAATTTTTTTATAAAACTCGAGTTCCCGCCTCCCCCCCTAAAAAATTAATTTTACCCCCCGTGCCCTCCCTACAAAAATGTTCAAGCTCCGCCCCTAAAAGGGTTTAATACTAGTTTTATCTAAAACATATATGTGTTATAATTACGAGCCACAATTGCTATTATTATTTCAGTTGGGTAGACCTCTTTAATCGATATCCGCCCATTACCAACTCTATGAAGATATTCAGGAGTTACATTTAAGGATATCGAAGTGGTGTGCGCCCAAGCTTGGTGTGATTTTGATATACAGGCCAACTCATGTCGGTGGTTAAAATTCAAAGTAATAATAAAGGACATCGATTGGCAATCATCATGTAATTTTGATATTTATTAGCCTTGTATCGATGTGGGGTGCACCCCGGCATCTTGCTGGTGGTTGCGCTTTGGTATTTAATAAAAGTTTCTCTTGCTGATAATTAAAAATATCTACGAGTTACGTTTAAGATATATATCTTCATAACACAATATACTTCAGTTGTTCATAAGGGTGAGATGTTTATAGTTCAGTTGTACATTTAAGATATCTTCGTAACACAATCTAGTTGTAATTAGATCCGTTAAAGATAGGAAGTTCGAAAGTCTTACGCAGTAGAGGGTTTGATGATCGCGAGGGAGCCTCTTGGATATATTAAAGGTGAGGTGTTTGTGAGTAGTATAATTTTGATGTTCTTAGTGTTTCGGGTTTAATGTTTTCTTGGTATTCTTAAGTGTTTCGGGTTTAACGTGTATCATTTAAATTCTTACTATATATATTAGTCTGGACATTATTTTAACTTGTGTATTTTTTAATTCAACATTTCAGTTCAATTGCGGCATGAAACTAAAGTTGAACATCCATCGCAAAACTCGTTGGTTGATTTGGATAATCAAATATTCAAATAAGTACTTATAAATTAATATCATGATAATTCATAACAAAACAACCAAAACCATTGTTTTTACTTTAAGTGGCTACAACTACACTATAATGTCGATAAATGATGATGATGATGATCTGAAAACTAAAAAAATATTCATTTTTATAAACTTAATTACAGATAAATTATTAAACTATTCATTTAGCGAATAATGTAATCATTTTTTGATAAACGAAACTTGTTTATTTAGATAATAATTTTACATTTTTCTAGCGTTTTTCTTATGAATGGTATTCTTGTATTTAATGTACAAATGTACTTCTTTTTCAGAGCACGTATTAGAAATGCATGCACTGTAAGTGTACGTGGTTCAACTACGATGCATGTATGGAAAACTTAACGTACGCGATATGACCTTTTAAACTATATGAACACTATTGACCGGATAAATATCAATTTTATTGATAACATACCTGAATTTACATGTTTCTTAACCTTGTATAAAAATAAACCGTAAAAACACACGTTGCAATAAATATTGGGAACTTTATATGAAAAGCTGTATAAAAGTTTGTACAGCAAAAACATTGATAAAAATAAGAACACGCCGCAATGGCAAATTCAAAATTTTATAAAATACCATATTGTAAAAAGATGTAAGAATAATACAACATGATTGAAAAAAATAAATTAGAACCTTAAAGAAACTTTAACGATATATACATTTGTGCTTCTGTTAGTTATACATTGTTAGTACAACTCTTTCTTAAAAAAATTCACAACTATACATTCAGATTTTTTTAAAATTATATTTTAATAGTAATTAGAATATAACAAAACAAACAAAATTATTATGAGTATGTCATGTGTCAAAAAATAGTTAGAAATATTACCAAGGCATAAATGACAAGTCAAGTTAATATTGAGCATGTCATATTATAACTTCTAAAACCGACCCCATTGCTGCGCCCTTGGGCCGCCCGTCACTGACGTGGAGTCCGCCTGCCGGAAGGGCGGCGATGGGGGAGAAATGGCGGTGGTCATCCGTCCGTGGTCAAAGGCCGGAAGAAGAAGGAGGTTGTGAGGCCCACCTCTTTAAAATTAATTTTAAAATTTAAATAAAGTGGTGGGCCCCACTACTATAAAATAATTTTTAAATTATTTTAAATTAAAATATTTTTTGTTAAAAAATATAAATGCTTTTAGTTAAAATAATAATTTAAGTATAATATTTTAATTAAAATGTGTTAATCAAATAAAAAAATTAATTTTTTACACCATAGTACTAAACTAATTAATTAGAGTTTATTTTTTTATTTTTAAATTTTTTTTATTTTATTCATAACGACTACTTTTTTTTTTCATAAATGCTAGTTTTTTTCATAACGGCTAGTTTTTTTGTTCTATTTATAACAACTAGTTTTTTTTGTTTTTTTTCATAATGGCTAGTTTTTTGTCTTTTTTCTAACGGCTACTATTTTTGTATTATTTATAATTGTTAGTTTACCTATTATAAATATGTTTCATTCACTTGAGAGTTTTTCTCAAATCACACTTCATATTCTCTCTAGCATTCTAACTCTCTTTTAAACACAATTCAAAATTCAATTTTTAATGGATCCAAGAGCTCCATTCTCATTCACACAAATATTAAATGATAAAACCAATGAAGAATATCCACATCAACAACCCGCGTTCTCCCAATATCAACACCCTGGGTTCTCTTAATTCCCACAACCAGGGAGATTCACATATCTTCAACAATCTGGGGGATTCCCACATGTTCAACAACCTGGGTTGAAAAAATAAAATAAAAAATATAATTAAATTTTATGAAGGATAAAATGATAATCTAAAATAAGATATGATTAAAATTACATATTTATAATAACTATAAGTTATAAAATAACGATATCAATTTTTAAACTTTTGTTTTTAAACTTTCTTTCCAAAAAAAAGTTCTACATTTTTTTTCAAAACAAACCATATTAAAATGTTATTTTTTAAAATTTTTTATTTTAACTCCTAATTTTAGTTATTCTTAGTTTATAGAAAAAATTACTTTTTAAAAAATACCAAATTCAAATATTTCATATTTTTAAAAAAAGTTAGATGTTTTAGGAAAAAAATTTAATTGTATAGAAAATTGTTTTCTAAAAATAACACTAATAAAAAGACATCTTTATTAATTAATTAAAAAAATTAATCCAAAAAAGAATTAAACTATTTAAGAATTTTTTTAAAAATATAATTATTTAAGAGGAGAGAGAAACGAGAAAAATAAACTTAGGAGACCTAGAAATGTACTAAGTGTGTCCCTAAGTTATTCTTTTAGTATTATATATAGATTGTTTTAGTTATCTAATTTTATTTTATTTTATGATGCTTTATTTAAATTATTATTATATATTATTATTATTATTATTATTATTATTATTATTATTATATTATTATTATTATTATTATTATTATTATTATTATTATTATTTATTTATTTTTATTCTTGTATTCAATTAAAATGTTTAATATCAAACAAAAAAAAAGAAGCGGGTGAGGTTGTGTGAAAGGACGAAAAGTGGGTGACATAATGTTTATGTGGAGTTAAGGGGCTTTAGACCCGCACCACGTGCTCTTAAAGGAATCAAAGATATGATGCCACATCAGCGCATGATATGGATATCTAGTGTCATGATGACGATACATGTTTGGTTAATGGCGCCTAACTAGTAAATAAAAGTCAAAGGTTGTTTTGTTAATTAAATGGTCAAAATGGCACTGCGTGATTTCTTCTAAAGCTAGATGATGAGACGAAATGAGAAACCCTTGAGCTGTGGTGTAGATGACAGCAATGGTTTCGAAACCGGACCGGACCGGCCGGTCCGACCGGGACCCGGTGCATTTGCCGGTTCGGTTCGTTGGTTTTAGACCGTTTTCTTCATAACCGGCCGGTTCGCGCGGTTGACCGGTCCGACCGGAACCGGCGAACCGGGTTGAACCGGTTTTTGAATTTTTTTATTTTAATAGAAAAATATTATTGGATATGGATTAAGGAACACCGATTCGTTAATTTGGACTATGTTTAATTGAATGATATGTATTTTGGATGTTGTTTTGGATTAAGGAACACCGTTCGTTAATATTATACCTTATACATACACACTAAATATTTGGATTTTTTTTATATTTTTTTAAATATTTATGACGTCATCCGGTTCGTAATCCGGTCCGACCGGTCCGACCAGTGAACCTCTAGGCCGTCCGGTTCGCTTTCCGGTCCGGTTTTGAAAACATTGGATGACAGAGAGTGATTTATGAGATAGAGATGAGGGTTTCGTAAGATGTGTCGATTTAAGAAGAAAATATGAAAAAGAATGATGTTAGATGCATACATGACTTCACGAGTTAACTATACATATTGTGCGGTTTGATAGAAACCAGTTACAACAAAATACGTGTGTCAAGTTACACAATGATAAAATAATAGTAATTATATGTTGAAAATGATGTAAAAATGATAGTACTTTAACATAAATGTTTAACCAACTTAAGATTATTAAAATTTTGTACACAATGTCGGATGACTATGGTAGTATTAAAATTTTGTACACATAAATGTTTAACCAACTTAACTTTTATCGAAAGATAGCATTAAAGAACAGAGTGTTGCAACGCAGAAAAACCGTAAAAAAACAAAAAAAAAAAAAACCATAAAAAATTCTCACGATCCACGCGTAATACTATCTTGCGACCGAATTCGAAATCAATAACTATTCAATGTAGAGAAGTTATTATCCATATTTTCATTCGAAATTACCAAACTAACCCTACATGCCCTCCTACAAATATCACATGATCATCTCCACCCTCCACCGCCACCACCACTCAAAATGACAATCTCATCACCACCACACTTCGTCATCTTCCCCTTCATGACACAGGTCACACCATCCCTCTCCTCCACCTCTCCCGCCTCCTCTCCGACCACCACACCACCGTCACCGTCGTCACCACCACCCACAACCACTCCACCGTCACATCCACCCTCAAACCCCACCCCATCTCCGTCATCCACCTCCCTTTTCCCACCAACACCGCCGGAGCCCCTCCCGGAGTCCCCATCTCCGACAACCAACCATGCATGCAATCCTTCATCACCTTCGTTGAAGCCACCCAACACCTCCAACCGCAGTTTGAAAACCTCCTCCGGCGACTACCTCCGGTCACCTGCTTAATCTCCGATGGGTTCTTGATATGGACCCAAGATTCCGCCGATAAGTTCAAGATCCCTCGGTTGATATTCTACGGGATCAACATCTTCTCGATGACCATGTGTAACATTATGGCGGAGTTTAAGCTGCGTGCGAGTGTCGGTTCGGACGACGAACCGTTTTCCGTACCCGGGTTCCCTCGGTTCAAGCTCACAGCGAATGACTTCGAACCACCGTTTAGCGAGCTTGAACCGAAGGGTCCGGCTTTAGAGTTTTTGGTTCGGCAGCAGGAGGCGATGGCTCGGAGCTGTGGGATGGTGGTTAATAGCTTTAACGAGCTCGAGCCGGAGTTTAGTGAGTATTGGAACCGGAACTATGGGCCGAAGGCTTGGTTGGTTGGACCGTTTTGTGTGGCTGAACTGCGAAAAGAGACGGTTGAGCAGCCGAAGTGGATCGAGTGGCTCGATGCGAAGTTGGTGGCGAACGAGCCGGTGTTGTACGTGTCGTTCGGGTCGCAGGCGGAGGTGTGTGCGGAGCAGATACGTGAAGTTGCGACCGGGTTGGAGCGGTCGGGTGTGAGTTTTATGTGGGTGGTGAAACCGAAGGAGTTACGGTTTATCGGGGACGGGTTCGGGTCGAGGGTGAAGGGGAGGGGGAGGTTGTGGGGGAGTGGGTGGACCAGATGGAGATGTTGAACCACGAGGGAGTGTGCGGTTTTTGAGTCATTGTGGGTGGAACTCTGTGTTGGAGAGCGTGTGTGCGGGTGTGGCGATTTTGGCGATGCCGTTGATGGCGGAGCAACACCTGAATGCGCGGATGGTGGTGGAGGAGATAGGGGTGGGGCTAAGGTTGTGGCCGAGGGGGAGGGTGGCACGAGGCGTGGTTGGGGCGGAGGAAGTGGCGGAAAAGGTGGTGGAGTTGATGGAAGGGGAGGGTGGGAGGAGGGTGAGGAAGGGGGTCAAGGAGGTTAGGGAAGTTGCGTATGGCGCGATGAAGGAGGGGGGGTCGTCGTCGAGGACGTTAGACGCGCTTATTGATCATGTTTGTGGGATCGCGCATTCGACATTCTAGGATGTCTGAATATAGACTCTTTAATCGATCGATAATGTTTGTGACGTTGTACATGTGATGTACTAGGATGTCTTGGTGTTTTTCTACACAGAACGTGTGTTTATGAAAGTTATATAGTAAGACACTATAATGGCTCGATCATGATATTAAAACTTCATATATTGAATTTACTATTATATACATATTTTATAGAAAAAACCAAGCCAAATTTTGTTGACACGGTATGTTTGGTAATTGGTATTTCATTAACATTATTATCTTTAATTAAGTTCAAATATACGTACAATAATTTATCATTAATTTAGATAAAAGATATAAGTGTCCTAAATGCGAGCCATAATTGCTATACCGCTTCTGTCGACATCTTTAACTATTTTCCACTATTACAGACATCGATTTCAACGGGAGCCAAAATTTTGTTTTGTGCGTATATACTAAAGTTTATTACCCATAGCGCGTGTTGTTGTGATAATAATATATGTGACGTGATATGATAAATATATAATACAATTGATCAATCTTGTTTTTGAACTAAGTTTAAGTCAATGGTAAAGTAACTTGAATTTTACCGTTAAGCAAAAACGTTTAATGTTTGTCCCGACTTTTTTTCAAACCAAGTTAATATCGAAACATAAACTTACAATCGTTTGGACCTTTTCCGAACCAAATTTACGTCCAAACGTTTGTTAAATGAAAACATGTTATACTGACCCGACGTGTTTCCAAACAAACTAATGTTGAAACGTAGGTCAACTCAAAGGTACATAAAAATAAGCACGAAGACGTTTTATATTTGGCCCCAACTTATTTCTGAACAAAATTTACGTCAAAACATATACGCATGTCGAAATGTATGTAGTCTTAAACAGTGGCGGAGCTTGAAAACTCCCGTAGGGGGGGCGGGGGCGAAATTAATTTTTATTAGGGGGGGCGAACTCGAGTTTTATATAAAATTTACACTACGCGGCCAAAAGTTTACACTACCGGACTAAAGTTTAACACTACCGACGAAAAAAGAGGGGGGGGGGGGGCGGCACCCCCCCCCCCCGGGTCTCAACTATGCTCCGCCCTTGGTCTTAAAGCGTATAGAGTTAAGCTTGGAAACATGTTATATTTGACTCAAGTCGTTTCTAATTACGTCTAAACATAGATGAACTTGAATTTATATTACACAGGAGTAAACTCGAAACTTTAAAAACTTAAGAGAGTTAAAGTCACATTTTATAAAAATTTTAAATTATGCCAGGGGTTAAAATGTAGAGATCAAAGGTAGGAGGAAAAAGAAAGGTCGGTTGGAAACACCATCGACCTTTCTTTTTAAATTATAGTAATTGTAAGATATTTTCATAAAACGATATTGGTCACTTGTTTACGGAACTTTGTTATTATATTAGTCTGGACATCTCGGTCATGGTCTTGTACATTCAACATTCAGTTCAGTTGTGGCTTGAGTTGAGCATCCATCACAATACACTTTGGTTAGTTTGAATAATAAAAGTATTTATTAACGGCATAAGTACTTATAAAGTGAGAGTGAATTCGTGAATAACATTAAAATCATTAACTTTTTAAGAGTAAATTATACGGATTGTCGCTGAGATTTGCTCAAATTTCACCGTCCTTCCGTTCGTGTGATTGAAAAATAACATATTTAGTCCTAATATTTAAGAAAACGTACACATTTTATCCCTGGGTCAAACGACTGTTAATTTATACAGTTACTGTAAATTGACTAATTTACCCTTCTTCTTCCTCACTTTTTTCTCAGATCCCCCACACAACCCTATCTAAATCACTCCACCCTTGTCACAAGCACCATACACCTCCATCTGCACTGCCACCACCACCACTCTTTGCCATCACCACCGCACTCCCCCATCTCCACCACCACACCACGCACACCACCTCCACCACCGGATTCCGACTACATTTCCATCTCCGACGACCCACATATAACCCTCCACACACCTCTCAACCCACCACCACCATCATGGATCACCAATAACCAAAATTTACTGGTGATTCAGCAAGCAAGACTTCTTCCTCGAATCCTCCTTCTAAACCCTCACCATTTACAAATCGGGACGCTCCCACACCTTCTACCACCTTTGCGATTGCTGCTTCTTCAGTGTCATTGAACTTGAAGCTCGTGACGACGTCAGATCAGTGATTATGGAGATGGGGGTGTGGTGTGGTAGTGGAGATGGGGTTTGTGGTGGCGACGACGAGGAGTGGTAGGGGTGTGGTAGTCGTGACAAAGGTGGTGGTGGATTGGTGGTGGTGGTTGAGATGAGGTTGTGTGGATGATTTGAGAAGAAAGTGAGGAAGAATAAGGGTAAAATAGTCAATTTATAAATACTTAATGGAATAAACTAATGGCCGTTTGGTCCAGGAACGAACATGTTTTTTTCAAACCTTGGTACTAATCATATAATTTTCAATCGTAGAGACGAAATGTAAATTTGAGCAAAAATCAGGGAAGATCCATGTAATTTACTCTTTTTTAACCTAAAGTAGTATTAGTATTATTAATATGTAATATTAATTTTACATGTAATTCATATATTAAATTTTTTTCACATATGTATAACTAGTTGAATTCAACTTCGCGCGTTGCGCGAGTAATTTAAAGTCGATAATCACCAGTACAACCCTAGTTCAAACCCTTGGCTCAGATCCGGCTTCTCGTTGTGGCTGCAAACCAACGTGGTTGCCACGCCAAGACAATGATTTTTTCCATCGAATTCATCACAGCCATCTTATTATATCCACAAACCAGAAAAATCAGACTAAGCCACAAAACCAACAACTTATTACATCAGCTTTTTTAAACATGTAGGTTCATATAAGCGGACGATATAATACTCCTTTGGCTCAAACCCACGCACGGTCTCAGGCTGCAAACTATCTACACATGGTTGCCACGCCAGGACAACAACATGTTTTTGGTTGGATCATCATTGCCAATGAACCTCTCGACATAACCAATAATGCGCAACCCCACAAATTGAAGCCAACACGAAATAGCACAGCGACAAACATATCATAGGCTCAAACCTGGTCACCGCCTCTAGCTGCAGACCATCTACCAATGGTTGCCATGCCAGGACAACAACATGTATTTGGTTAGATCATCACAGCCAACAAACAACCTAAAATAAAGCAACAATGTGTGATCCACCGGATCGAAGCCACCAATATCAGGCATGTAACATCCTGTATTTTTTGGTATAATACCATGTGATCATATTTGTCATTTCATTTAAGTGTGTGGACTCATTCGTAAAATTTTAATTCTTTAAGGATTAATAGTCATAATAATAATAGTAATAATAACAAAAATAATAATAATAATAATAATAATATAATAATAATAATAATATAATAATAATAATAATAATAATAATAACAATAATAACAACCATAATAATAATAATAATAATAATAATAATAATAAAACCATAATAATAATAATAAATAATAATAATAATAATAATAATAATAATAATAATAATAATAATAATAATAATAATAACAATAACCTACAATTAAAGTGCAGGGGTTTTTTTGTCATTTCAAAAACTTTGAATAAAAGTTTATTTCATAAATAATAAAATTTGAAAACACAGGGACCATTTGTGTAAAATAAACAAACCAAACCCCCCACCCCCTCACTCTCCCCGTAACTCCGGCTACCCGCCGGTGGGAGCTCCGGCGAGCCTTCCACTATCGTTTTAAATGCTTTTGACCCAATTAAACCGCCCCTCACCCTCGGTCCCGATGTTTCGAACCCGAACCAACTCAAATTTGAGTTTTCCCACTCGTACAACCTTCCAAATCGAAGTCGGACCAACTCTAACAAATTCAAATCAAACCTTGCCAAATTCGCAAATTGAATCAAATCAATCATTCCCAAAGATAATACGCGGTTTAACAAATTAATCGAACCATCAATTACGCATCATAACAACCCGAATCTCACAAATTTGGTAAACATAACGCGGTTTTCAATTCAAACGGGTTATGCTCGAACCATGAAATCAAGCTTATAAGTTGTGGTCTTTCGGTTCATTGTGAAGTTCCTGAACTCACTGAACCCTCAATTTCACCATAAACCCTCTCGATCAGAAAACCCCAACCCAAGAACACCCGAAACCTAAACCGAACTCGAAATCACCTTTAATCTCATCAAAACAGGTAATTAAAACCTGTTTTCCACTCGATTTCGTTCAAGGAACAAAAGCCCTATGATGATTTAGGTGATTAACACCGAATCGATGGTCGATTTTGGCTTTGAACAAAGCTAGGGCTCATTCGAATTGGGGGAAACCGGGGAGACAGAGTTTAAAATCAAACAAACCAAAGTGAAACCAAGGCCTTGGCCCTGGTTCACTGGTCTCCGCGTCCCATGTTTCAGGGGAGTCCCGGGTTCGACCCCGGGCAGCCCCCTTTTCCCTTTTTCTTTTCTTTCAAATTTTCTTTCTTTTCTTCAATTTTTTTTAATTATTTAACCTTTTTAAATTCTGAAAATTTCTAAAAATAATTTTATAAAATGCAGATTATTCTTTTTACTTTTGTTTAATTAATTTTGTGACTAAATTAATTTTTATAAAATACTTTTGTATTATAAATACATTTTGTATTTTTAAAATACAAAATAAATGTGTGAAAATAATATTTGTATATGTTTATATATATTTAAATAATTAAATTGTTTATCTACTTATTAATATAATATATATATATATATAGTTCATTCTTAATATATATATAGTTCATTTTAATAGTTAAATATATATATATATATAGTTCATTGTTTTTAAATATATATATATATAGTTCATTTTCAATATTTAAATCTTGTGTTATAATATGCAATCTTTATAAATCAGTTAACGTATAATTAAATCAAGTTTTTCTTCTTATTTATATTATTCTTTCTCATATGCGCAAACAATTAATTATTTCATAATATAAAAATCCATTCGTTCCATTTATCCGATCGTATTATTAACATGTAATAAATACGAATAATTATTAAATTCTATTAGACTTACAACCCTAAAATATAATTAATCGTCAAACAAATTATAACGCGTTACCTTATTCTTAATTAGGTGCCTTGTGACGTTTGTGTTGGAAATCTTATTCGTGGTTATTCTTATTACATCTGCAAGTCTCCCTTATTAAACACGTGAGTTCTTATGCCCCGCTTTACGTTTATTTCACATCTTTCAGGGTGAAACATGTTGCTTATACAAACTTACACATACACGCTTTGATACTTATTACACACGTGCAATTCTTTACATAGTCGTGGTTGTTTGAATATGTTAAGTATTATATGAGATGTGACATACGTGTGCAATCATTAACTATTGCTAGCCTAGCGAAGTCTTAGATCTTTGGGCCTGACAAGCCTATTTGGTGCTAAAGCCGAGGGATTGCCGGCTCTTAGGAGCCGTATGCTTGTGCACTAGGGAACCAAATACACTTAGCTAATCATGCTTATTCATATTATTCAGTCGAGGCTTGATTGTAACTATGCATGTTCTATATACTTACTATCTTGTGACCATTGACTAGAATTGCCATATTTTTTGTATACTTATTGTATGTAAAACTATGAGAACTCACCAACTCGTTAGTTGACTTTATTTTCAACATGTTTCAGGTAATGTGCATGCTTAGCGATGATTGAAGAAATGCTTAAACCTAGAACATGGACCTAGGTTTAATAAAGACAATTGGATTCTTGTTTTCGTTTGATTTATTTTGAGACTTTGATGTATGTGATGTTTGAAACAATAGATTAATGGCATTTTACATTTTAACATAACGTTATGTGGCTGTGAACAATCTTAACCCTCACACCTCGACGTTTCCGCCGTCAAGGTTAGGGTGTGACAGATTGGTATCAGAGCCCATAACTATAGGGATTTAGGTTATTAGAAATGGTGACCTAGATTATAGTTTATGCATGATCCTTATAGAATAGTATTCTTATGAATACATACTTATTGTTTGCCTGCTGCCTAACGCTATGCCTTATTATGTACAATGTGATGCCTTAGCATAGGTGCCTTTCGCATAATTACATATGTTACCCGTCTCCCCTAGACTTATCTTAAAACATTGATTCTCCCCGACAGTTACTATTTCTTAAACTTATTCTCTTCTCCGAGTAGAATCTATTGATAGGAATTCTTTAGACTTTATGTCTAATCTTATAAATATCTCATCAAGATCTTTGATTTCATGAACCAAAAAACTAGTGTGGTACATAGACACCTGTATTCTGGTTTTCCTGGCAAAAGGCCCTCGGGCTAAGGTAAGCATTTCGCATAAATCCTACGGGACCAGTCATGCTTACCTGGGGATTTCCGGGATGAGTGATAAACTATGACCAACATACACAAGTTTCTGAGGCGAATGGGTCAATTCATCTTGACGTGTCAACGTTTCCAAATGGTGATGCGTCACCAAATGGAATCATTCTGTATAATTCATGATTCTTACCTTAACTGCCAATCCTTATTATCCTTTTAACCGATCCTAATCCAATTTGTATTTTTCCAGCATGTCTCGTTACCACGGAGTGGTTAGAGAAATAGCATCAGGAGTGGTTAGAGAAATAGGTTAGAGAAATAACTATTGTACATGCATGGCATCAGGAGTGGTTAGAGAAATAGCAATTACAACAACGACAGCGAGATCGAGAATCGACGACATTAGTCGGCCAACTATCATCGGGTAGGGTTTGAGAAAACAGAGCAGAGATGACCGCTCCGGCAACAATAGCGGCATCGACGGCACCTACACCACCGTCGACCGACCATCGCCACCTAGAGTTTGGAAAACAAAGCATCGCTTACCGTAGGCATCTCCGGTAGCAATGGAGGCGGCGAGTAGCCTAGGTTTGGAAAAAAACACAGATGACCACACCACCGTCGGCCGACCATCACCCCTTACAAAACAGCAGCCACCACTGGAGCCCTAGAACCAAAGTCGAAGAGAGGCCAACGGCCTGGTAGTCTGAACCCAGACGGAGAATAGCGAGCGGCCGCGTGAACGCTACCGTCTCGATGAGAGGGCAAACCGACAAAAAGCCGGCTCAACCAGCGACCGCGACCGACAAGCCACCGCTACCTAGGGCTCGAAAAATAAGCAAGGGCATGAAGGCACAACAACAGCCAGGCCATCACCATCTAGGGCATGATAAATATAGCATAGGCGCATGGCCGTCAATCGTGTGCACATACCCGAGATGATGATGGAGGTGGGTTACGAAGACTACAACCCCCCTCTCTGAAATCCCTCACAACTCTCTTCTCCTCCATTTGGGGTTTCCTTGATCAAGCATCGTCGGAAAATTGATGGTCACCGAGTCCACCCAACGAAATCCCCAACTATACAGACGGAAGAAGTCGGATTTGCCGGAGAGGCAACCGCCTCCGCCTGGCCGCCACCGTCATAACACCTTTCACATGGAAAACCTAACCTCCATATTTGATTCCTATTTAAAGCACAGACAGAAGGACCGTAATGGAAATTACATAAAATTTAGTGGCCAAAATTAGAATAACCAGAAGTTCCTGCTCATTCCCTTCTATTATTAACATATATGTTAATTATTACCATTTATACCCGTGTACAAAATTTGTTAAAAGTAACTTAAAAGAGAAAGATGAAAGAGTAATTAATTAAATAAAGAGATAAATTACATAATATCTTATATTTACATACCTTTCATAATATATAATGGAGTTAATTACATAATTGGTCACCTTGTTTTGCCTATATTATGATATTGGTTTCAACTTTTGAAAAATTACTGGTTTGGTCTTTACTGTTTACTAATAGTAACATAATTGGTCCTTGACACTAAATCTGTTAACTTTCTCAGTTAAATGATGTGAAAAAATTAAAATTCCCCTTATTATTAAAATATAATAAACTCTATTTATTAATTCATGTAGGGCCTATTTTTTTAATTAATTACACACACACATGATTGCAGGTGGGCAACAAACCTCCATCACCGCCTTCACACCACCATCATCCCCCGCACCTCCACCGTCACTCCTTCGTCTTTACCGTTCTCCACAGCCGACACACCACTGCCCACGCACCACCATCATCCCGACCATGGTTTTGAAACAGGACCGGACTGGCCGATCTGTCCGGTTGGATCGGGAACCGGACTCCAATTCGGTCCGGTGCGGTGCTTAAAGCCATTTTAACGTTGAACCAGTGGCTAGACCGGTTGAACCGGTCGAACTGGCGGTCGGACCAGGAACCGGACCGGTTGAACCGGTTTTTTATATAATTTTTTATTTTTCTATAATTTTTACATATATTTATAAAATAATTATAATTTTATCCGGTTCTTATATACGGTCCCACCGGTTGAACCGGTCTGACCAGCGCACTGGTAGGACGTCCGGTTCACTGTCCGGACCGGTTTTGAAAACATTGATCCCCACACCTCCACTGCAACACCTCCACCGTATTCCCCCTCGTCTTCACCGTTCTCCACCACCGGCACACCACTGCACCATCGACTATGCACACCACCCTAGCGCACCACGCCCATGCACCACTGTTAACACCCCACACCTCCAGCACCGACCATCAACATTAGTGATCGACCCCAATCATTGCTCGATTGAAGCATTAATCAATCGGATATGGTGGTTGTGGGAGATGGTTAGGGAGATGGTGGTTAGTTGCAGATGTTGTTTTGATGATGAAGATGATGTTGTGGCCGATGGGGGTGGACAATGGGGGGGTGGTGGGGTGGGTGGATTGTGATGGTGGTGGAGATCGCAGTGGTCGATGGTGTTGGTATGATGGATGGAGGTAATGGAGATGATAGTTGGTTATCGGTGAGTTGCCGGTGGTGGTGGTGTTATGGGTTGCCGGATGATGATGGTGATGATGTGTGGATGTGTGTTTGTTATACAGACAAACACATATGTCATTATTAATATATATATATGTGTGTGTGTGTGTGTGTTTGTTTGTTTGTTTTATATATATATATGTGTGTGTGTGTGTGTGTGTCCCACATAAATTTAATAATATAGTTGATGTATTTTATTTTTTAGTTCAAGGGTAAAATGGTTATTTCACATCCATTTAACTAGAAAAACTAACGGTCATTCGCTACGGAGCCCAATTGTATTATGGTTTGGCAAACAGTTGGGACCAAACATGTAATTTATCAAAAGTTGAGACAAATATTGCAAAGGCAAAACACAGGAACCAATCGTGTAATCAACTGTATATAATGACTTTGATTAGTTTGTCAAGTTCTTGTAATATTTAGATTTCTCTAGATAACCTTTCATTTATCTCAATAATATAAATTGATATTAACATGTTATTTTACATGTTGCAAACATACATGTTGAGAAATTGAAAACACGAATTGAATACTTCGAATCAATAGAACATAATCGATTTCAATGATCACTTTGATTGCAATTAGTTATACAAAGAAGAAGAATACAAGACTAATTGAGATTAATTCTTGACCTACACTCCTCCTGATTTATACCCAAATCAGGTTGTTAACGGTAATTAACAACCCAACAACTATTACTAATACAACCCTCCAAACATGAAGTAATGACACAATTAGCCCATGTACTTACTATACAACACAATACAAAGGTAAAACTATATCGGTTGATCACAAGTTGACTTCATCAAACTAATATAACAACAATCTCCACCTTGAAGCCAACTTTAATCAATACATCTCTCAACCAATACCCAAACAAGCAAAACTGAAACTTAGATATAGTAAAGCTTTAGTAAAGACATCTGCAGCATTCAGCTCGGTATCTACTTGTGAAACCTCAGCTTCTTTAGAGCTAATAATCTCTCAAATAAAATGATACTTAACCCTGATATGCTTAGTCCTCTCATGAACACACAGTTCTTTGTTAACTGCACCTTGATTGTCACAATACACAATTGCATCACCAACTAACCCCAGATCAGATGTAAACTTCTTAACCATAATGCTTCTTTCATTGCCTCAGTAAGTGCAATATATTCTGATTCTGTGGTAGATAAAGCAACCATAGATTGTAATCTAGCCTTCCAGCTTCCAATATTACCAAGAACTTTAAAAGCATAACCTGTTATAGACCTTCCCTTATCCAGGTCTTTTGCATAGTTTGAGTCTACATACCTAGTGACAGTCTTACTTGACATTCCTTCCCCCCATACACTAGTCCGTAGTCTCTAGTTCCATTCAAATACCGTAACATCCATTTTACTGCACACCAATGGCCTTTACCTAGGTTAGCAAGAAACCTGCTTACAATACTCACTCCATACCCAATATCTGGCCTACTACACACCATGAGATATGTTGGGTCATTATAAGGCTGGTGCAACCAAAACCACTTCACATAGTAATTTTGGTGCTACATTCAAAAGGCTTCCGAAGCTAAGTATGAGATCTTCCGAAGTCTGAAGAAAGAACCGAAGACAAGTCTGAAGACTTCCGAAGACAAAGTCTGAAGACTTCCGAAGACAAAGTTTGAAGAAAGAACTGAAGACAAAGTCTGAAGACTTCCGAAGACAAAGTCTGAAGAAAGAACTGAAGACATAGTCTGAAGACTTCCGAAGACAAAGTCTGAAGACTTCCGAAGACAAAGTCTGAAGACTTCCGAAGACAAAGTCTAAAGAAAGAACTGAAGACCAAGTCTCCTTCCGAAGACAAAGAAGACTCCAAGCCTCGGAAGAAGCAGTCTTCTGAAGTATAAGTGGCTTCGGAAGAAGTTATTCTTCCGAAGAAATTTATCCTTCGGAAGACATTGCTATGTCCAGTAGACATAAGTATGGTCTCTGACAGTCCGCTGCAGACCTCTGATACAGCATGGCTTCTTCTAAAAGAACCATGCTGTTGACCATAATTTATTCTACTGTATACCTTTTTATGATAGTACATGTTACCAACTTTAGTTGGTGACAAAAGGTAAGTCAGGGACATGTCCTAACTACCAAATACCTCACCTATAGTCTTGTAGTATAGATGTTTGGTTAGAGGTTTCCAGCTGGTATCAAAGTATATCCGGCTGTAGGTAGTATTATATATATTTTCTCTTTGTAACTCATTAGGTAGTGAGATTGAGTCCAAGAGTCTTATAATCCTTTGAGTTGAGAAGCAATATATAAAAGTACCTTGAAAATTTACATCTTGTGTTTATTTACTACTTGTTACTTGTTATATTGTGATCAACTCTTCATAGACTCTTTCGGAGTGTCGTTCAAGGTGAGTTTGAGAGAAAACCACTTGTTGAGTGACCAACATACGATCGTGCAATTGGTATCAGAGCTTCCAGGCTCTTGATTGTGAGATCTTACCATCCAAATCAACCAGTTTTTCACTCCTCACTACAAACCACTCACTCAAATGGCCGCTCTCACTAAGGCTGATATGGAGACCGGTACCATGACCAAGTCCCCACTGATCACCCCTGAAGACTTTGACACATGGTGCACTAGAATGGAAGGCTTCATCAAGTGTCAAGACTCAAGGATGTGGGACTCCATTGTCAATGGTCCTTTCATACCAAGCACTGCTTCTGCTACTGGTAATCGCATCATTCCAAAAGATGTTGATGATTACTCAGAAGAAGATAGGAAGCGAATAGAGCTAGATCAAAGGACTATGACTTCTCTTCAAACTGCTCTCCCAAACTCCATCTACAGAGGCTTCAAGAAGTGCAAGACAGGCAAAGATTTATGGGATGCATTGAAGCTTATGTATGAAGGATCCAAGGAAACCAAAGAGAACAAGAAGTATCTCTTGAAGAAGCAGTTTGAGAACTTCACTTTCAAGGCTGGTGAGACCTTGACTCAACAATACTTCAGGTATGTTGAGATAGTGGATACTCCGGTGGATATTGGAGTAGCTCTTGAGAATAGAGACATAGTTAGGAAGTTCATGTCTTCCCTTCCTAAACTATGGACACACTATTGTGTTGTAATTAAAAGAACTTCAGACCTTAAGACTCTTTCTCTCACAGAGTTGTATGGTATCCTAAGTGCATTCCAGATGGAGATGAACATGCAGAACTCCTCTTGTCACTCCAATAACCAACTAAGTTCAGCCCTTCATGTGGTTGAAAGGGAAATCACAGAACCACAACATCAGTTGCTTTGTTACCCTGACAACTCACATAGTGGACCCTACATTACTCTACCTGAGACTCCAAAGTCTCAAAAGGTTCAACACAACTCCTTTCAGGATAGTTGTGCCTTTGTCTCTGGAAGTGGACACTCTAGTGATTTTCAATACTGCTTTGATGATCTTGAGTGCTTCAGTCCAGATGATGTAGAGTATGTGGACATTGTCCAACAGATGGCTCTTTTAACTTACAGAGCGAAGAAGTTCTTCAAGAGAACTGGAAGGCAATTCCCTCAAAACCCTGTCAACAGCAAGTTTGGGTTTGACAAGAGCAAAGCAAAGTGTTACAACTGCAACCAACTAGGTCACTTTGCTAGGGAATGCAAGGCTCCCAAGAACAACCGGGAACCCCACAGGTCTCCACACATCCCTCAGTTTCAAAGCATGAAGAAAAGTCAACTGAAACAGCTGTAGTAGCTCAAGAAGTTGACTGGAGCTTCATGGTACAGGATGTGACTCCCGCTCAAGCACTCATGGCAGGAATAGATGATGCTCAGGCATATGAACATCTTTGTACTCCCACCTGCATTACTAAAGTTAAACTCTATAAGGATTACAATATGGAAATCAGATCTGATGTTGAGTCTTTAAATATCCTAAAATCTGATTTTAAAAGAGCTGAATCTGACTATCAAAAGAAAATTGAGGAGTTAGAGAAAACTGTGTCTCTTTTAAAACATGAAAAGACCAACTACAAGACTCAAATTAAAGATCTGATATCCAAACTGTCTGAAGTTCAAGCCCAGTTGGTCACTGCTGAGGCTCAGGCCAGGAAGCAAGCTATTGCTGAGCAAAACTTCCAAGCTATTGTTGCATCATCCTCTCATTCCAAAATGTTTTATCAAAACAAAGAAGGGTTGGGAACTAATAAAATAGCTCCACCACACTCTTATGAGTCTATTAGACTACCTAGATGTGGTACTGAAGAGCAAGAGGTTCCAACTGCTGACCCTTCTCCATTGGAACTAGAGGATGAGGTAAAAATAGTGGCCACCACAGGGGAGAAACAGGAAGATACACTCATTTCCACCTGTGAAGACCAAATCCTAACCACCAAGGCTAGAAGAAGCAGGGCTAAAGCTGCAGAAGGACTGCCAAGAAGGTTGCAGAGTCCAAGCTGAAGATTGACCCAAAGCAAAAGGGTGTCTTCATCTCTGCTGGATTCCAAGTGGTAGGTACTTCTGATTCAGGAAAGGAGTGTAGTACCAGCACTCCTGTCCTACCAAAGGATCAAAAGTTGAAAGGGAAAGTTGCTGATGAAGAGAAGAAATCCAAGAAACAACAACCTGCAAATTCCCAAAAGACTAACATTGCATGTATAATGTGTGGTCTGCACAACCACATGGCTAAGATTGTTATTACAATCCAGCAAGCACACATTATGCAAATAATGCTAGAAAAGGAGTCAGGGAAGGTTTCTCATTTGGACCATTTCAAACGGTCCAAATGATGAAAAGGGAAAATTGGTCTCGGAAGCCAAGTTGCTTTCGGAAGAAAGTACTTCTTCCGAAGGGAAAATGGCTTCGGAAGCCAAAGCTTCTAAGGTTCGGAAGAACAAGAAAGCTCCCTTGAAACCATCCCAGAAGAAGACTGCTTTGGAAGAAAAGGTGGTGAAGGCTTCTTCCGAAAAGAAAGAAGCTTCGGAAGAAGACCATGCTGCAAAAGCTTCAACAAGCTCATCCTCAAAGATCAACCAAAGGATGGATTGGAAGATCAAAAAGATGCTGCAGCCTAAACCTCTTCTTTAACGACCTCTATTGAACCCCAATGCATATCTTTTGGTTCAATTATGTCATTATCTTTGGAAGAGCCCAAGACCAGCAAGGCTTGGGCTTCCAAACAAAACTAACCATCTCATCTTATGTGTAGGGACATCCATTTGACAAGAACAACAATGTTGGATTGTAGATGTGGATGCTCCAGGCACATGACAGGGAACAGATCTCTCCTTCAATAATTCCAGAACTTTGATGGAGGGCCTGTCCAATTTGGAGGTGAGACCGGAGGATATATTTCAGGCAGAGGAAATATATCCAATGGCAGAATAAACATTGACAAAGTTCACTTTGTCAAACAGCTTGAACACAAGCTGTTAAGCGTTTCTCAGTTCTGTGATCAAAAGCATCAAATGCTTTTCACAGAACATGAGTGCATTATCCTCAAACCAGGGATGACAATTCCTCCGGAATTGTGCTTCTTAGATCTCCCAGGAAAGGGGATATGTACAAGCTAGATATGAACAATGCTTCTCCTATGGGTGAAGTATCATGCTTTCTTTCCAAAGCTGATAGTGATGAGTCAACACTATGGCATAAACGTATGTATCATGTAATTTTAAGACAATGAATAAATTGGCTAAAAATAACTTGGTACATGGTTTGCCTAAAAAGGAATTTTTCTGCAAAGATAACTGTGTTGCATGCCTGAAAGGGAAACAACACAGGACATCTCATAAGTCCAAATGTGTTAACTCTATCACTACTCCATTACACTTATTGCACATGGATCTCTTTGGTCCCACAAGTATAATGAGCATTGGAAGGAAATCATACTGCCTTGTGATTGTTGATGATTTTACAAGATTTACATGGGTATTCTTTTTAAGAAGTAAAGATGAAACTGCTGAAACGTTAAAATCTTTTATTCTTAAAATAGAAAATCAAATTGATCACAAGGTTAAGATCATTAGAAGTGATCAAGGGACTGAGTTTAAGAACTTTGTTCTTGACTCATTCTGTGACTCAAAGGGATTGCCAGACAATATAGTGCTCCCAGAACTCCTCAACAAAATGGTGTTGCTGAGAGGAGGAACAGGACACTTATTGAGGCTGCTCGAACCATGTTAGCTGATTCAAAACTACCTCTAACATTCTGGGCAGAGGCAGTTAGCACTGCATGCTATGTGCAGAACAGGGTTCTTGTAGTTAAGCCCCATGGAAAACCCCTTATGAGTTATGGAACAAGAGGCCACCGTTCATTGGCTTTCTAAGGTCCTTTCGCTGCAGGTGTACCATACTTAACACAAAAGACAACTTAGCAAAGTTTGCTGAGAAGTCAGATGATCCTATCTTTGTTGGATACTCTTCTAGCTCCAAAGCTTATAGGTATACAACATTAAAAATCAACAATTTAAGGAGTCATCCAATATAGTTGTAAATGAGCACACTCCTTGTGTTAGGGGGAATGGACCTGATTATATTTTTGACTTAGAATTGTTTCCAAACTATTCTAAACCATCTTGTGAGAATTTTTCAGCTGGAACAGATGCTCTAGGTGATGTTGATGCTGATCAACTATTTGAGCTTTCCAGACCTCTTCCAATTCTCCAAGAGCTGAAAGGCAACAAGCTTCAACCATCCACAGATCTGATAGTGTAACTATCTCTAGGAATAGTGAAGCTTCAACAAGTGAATCACCTGATGAACCCCAAAGCTCTTCAGGTGATCCATTACAACACCAGGTTGAAGGAAGTAGTATTTTAAAGGAACAGACAACTGTTAATACTACTTCACGACAACCATTAATGATGTTTCTCAATCATTCAATCAGTCCTCATTGAATGACTTTGAAACAGCAGTTGGACAGAGTGATCCAGTTCCTGATCAGAATATGTCTAACCTGGACTTATCTCTGCAACTGGAAGTGATTCCTCGTCTTAGGATTCATAACACTCATCCAACTGAAAACATCATAGGGAATGTCTCTGAAGGTGTGAGAACAAGAGGTCAAACTCATCATGGGAATGTCTGCTTGTACTCATGCTTCTTATCTCAGATGGAACCCAAGAAGGTGGAAGATGCCTTAAAGGATAGTAGTTGGGTTGAATCGATGCAGGAGGAGCTGCTTCAATTCAGAAGACAAAAGGTCTGGAATCTATGCCCACTACCATCTGGTCAAGTACCCATAGGCACTAAATGGGTGTTCAGAAACAAGAAAGATGAAAGAGGCTTGATTATCAAGAACAAGGCAAGATTAGTAGTTCAGGGATACACCCAAGAGGAAGGAATCGATTATACTGATGTCTTTGCACCTATTGCAAGACTTGAGGCAGTTAGGATCTTCCTTGCTTATGCTGCATCCAAGAACTTTATAGTCTACCAACTTGATGTCAAGTGTGCTTTTCTATATGGGATATAGATAGGGAAATCTATGTATGTCAACCTCCAGGATTTGAAGACATTAGCACCCCAACTATGTGTGCAAACTGGATAAAGCTCTATATGGGCTCCACCAAGCACCTAGGCTGTGGTATGAGACCTTGTCTCAGTTTCTCCTAAAGAATGGCTACACCAGAGGTACCATTGATAAGACTCTCTTCATTAGGAAGATTGGAGAGGACATTTTGCTTGTTCAAGTCTATGTTGATGACATCATATTTGGTTCTTCAAATGACCAAATGTGTAAGGACTTTGAGAGCATTATGAAGCAGAAATTTGAGATGAGTTACATGGGAAAAATGGACTTTTTCCTTGGAATTCAGGTGAAACGATGAAGGAAGGGTTCCTCATAAATCAATCTAAGTATGTCTCAGACATCTTAAATAGGTTTGAAATGAAGGACTGTAAACCAGCCAAGACACCCATACCCAGAAACCATAATCTTTGCCCTGACCTTGAGGGGGAGGATACTGATCAATATCAGTATAGAGCAATCATTGGTTCTCTGATGTATCTCATTGCTAGTAGACCAGATATCATGTTTGCCACATGTATTTGTGCAATATATCAGTCTGCTCCAAAGGTGTCTCACCTAGCCGCTGTTAAGAGAATCCTCAGATACCTCAAAGGAGCACCTAAACTAGGTCTCTGGTATCCAAGAAATAGTGATTTCAATCTCTATGGATACTCTGACAGTGATTATGGTGGCTGCAATATTGACAAGAAATCAACATCAGGAGGATGTCAATTTCTTGGTGGAAGGATTATCTCATGGCAATGCAAGAAACAATCCTGTGTCTCTACATCAACTGCTGAAGCTGAATACATTGTTGCTGCTAGCTGTTGTGCTCAAGTGCTATGGATTCAAAATCAGATGTTGGACTATGGATTCAACTTCATGACTACTCCTATCCATATTGACAACAACAGTGCTATCTCCATTACTGAAAATCCAGTGAAGCACTCCAAGACAAAGCACATTGATATCAGGTATCATTTCATTAGAGATATTCATGAGAAAATCTGATAAAGTTAATCAAAGTTGACTCAAATGAACAATATGCTGATTTGTTCACAAAATCTTTTGATGAACAAAGATTTAAGTATCTCATATCAGCTATTGGGATGATAAACATTGATTAACTACCTCTTTTGAAAACCTTTTAATGTGTAATGTCTTGTGTCAATACAATTTAAGCCCTGTTACAAAAGATCTTTTTATATTCCAAGTGTAAATTCCTTCCGCAGAGGAATTAACTCTCGGAAGATATTCTTAAATACCTTCTGAAGCCAAATTCCTCAATGGAAATTTTCTTCTCGGAAGAGTTTTTAGTCTCGGAAGAAGCGATTGATTTTGCATCAGATCTACTTCCGAAGCTCATAAAACTCTTCATTTAGAAAGCCATTTTTACCTTCGGAAGCAATGCCTTGCTTCGGAAGAGAAGATTGCCTTCGGAAGATAATTACCTTGGAAATGTTTTATATTCGGAAATAGAGATTTTACTGTGTAACGAATATCTTTTTGGGCCCCACTCTGTAAAAGGTAAAAATTTGATGATGATGGTCAGATTATTTAAAATTATCCCTTGCCGCCATTGTCACTTCACAGCCGAAAACCACCATTACCCCCAAACAGTTACCCTATTACCACCACTACACAATTCATCCCCTTTAAATAATCCAGACTGTTCAATTTCATCTTCTTTTACCAATTTACTGCCCTAACTATTCCCTTCACTGTCAAACCTAAAATTCACCCAAATTCAAGCTTACTTTCTCTGCAATGGCGCTAAACCCTCAGCACAACCAGGTCGCATTACTTGATTCGTCAAGAGATGCCGACTTCACTCAAATAATCACCTTTCTTACTGAATCAACCTACCTCACGGCGCTTACTGTTAACCCCACCGTTTACTCCAACCACATGACTGAATTCTGGAGTAACGGTCAAGCTGAGGTCCTAAATAGGGTTCGCGTCCTGAGAAACCGCATTTGTGGACAAGAGTTGATCATAACTGAACAACTCATCAGGAGCATCTAGAGCTCAATGATGATGGGGCTCCTACTGAGTTTCCTAAAGAAGACTTGGATACACCTACATCCTCATGGGATATGATGGGGATGTGAGCAGGTCAACCGTCTATAAGTTCAACTTCTCATATCATTGGAAGTTCCTGCTGCACATCATTCTGCACTGCCTATCCAACAAGTCTGGGGGATGGGATCAAATCCCATATGAACTAGGATGCCTAGTTCACGGGTTGGTGAGAGGTCTGCGCTTCAACTACTCCAGATTTGTGTTGACCAATTTGATTGGAAATCTGAGAAGGGACACATTCTTCATGTATCCCCGATACATTCAACACATTATCAACTGCGAGTTGGAACCGAGCAAGCTTGTCTGTGCAGCTGCTCTTACTGTTCCCCAAGTGCGGCCTACCATCTTCAAGACATTGAAGAAGGTGTCCATCAACTATACTGGATGGTACACTCCTTTACCTCTAGAGATGATTGAGCGCATAGCTCCTGGTGACATCCCTGTTAACCCCACAGGTGATGAACCCACACCAGCAACCTCCACCACAAATATCCCCATACCTTCTCCACCCATTAAATTACATATCAGAGACATCCCAAACGAACCCTTGTTCAATCTACTCTGATTGAACAAGCTCCTCCAGTTCAAACCAAAGGGCTAGAGTGGAAACATGGGCTCCCACTCAGTTCGAGGTCACACCATCCTTCTCATTTGACCTCAATTTGGGTTTTGAGCCTCCTCAGTCTCAAACCCAAGAGCCCGAACCTCAAGCCTTTAGCCCACAGGGTGAGTCTTTACACTCCCCTGTGCAGCCTTCAAGGGACAGCCCCACAAGAGGCTCAATGCCTGTAGACATTGATCTAGGTCCCGGGTCAGTAGGTTTAACCTCTTTATCTTTCACTGACCTATTACTCCGAACTGATGAAGAGATTACATCGCTCCATGGCCATGAAGTTGATCTACAACACCCTCTCAAAGATCAACAGAGCCAGAGAGATCCCTTATCTCTAGCCCCCATCAGCAGCCAACTACTGAGGTGAGTCCCACTGATGTGGAGGGACTCATGTAGGCTCAGCTGCCACTACTCAGAGTCTCTCATTGAGCTCTAAGGACAGTGGTAACATCAATCAGACTGAGTCTACGGCAACTTTGCCCATTGACATCTCTGAAAGAGATGAATTTGAGCAAAGGTATCCAGGGTGCCAAGAAGCCACATCTGATGGTGAGACTGAACATACTAGGTATGTTATCTCATCTCCCCGTGATTCTTCACATGAAGATAAGGGAAGTATGCAACTCACACTTCAGTACTTGCTCTCTAAGGTCTCAAACCTAGAATCTCAGGTGAAGGATCTTAGAGACAAGGACAGCCACTCAGCAACTTGAGATTGACAATCTCAAGGCTCAACTAGCTGAGAAACAGACGGAGAGGTTGTTAGGCATGTACCTATTCAGGTCTCATTGACTTCTTCCTCTAGCTCATCTAGCTCTCAAGATGATGCTACCAAAAAGGGGGAGAAAGATCAGAGACAAACATCTGGGGAACCACTGATCCAGTCTCCTACTTCCCAACTCATCACCCTACCTGAGTTATTTCAATCAACTCTAAAGATTGACTCACAGATGCTTCATGATCTCTACAGACTTTTCACAAAGTTTGTATTGAGATCCTCCTTAGAACAGCCCAGCCCCGACACCACACTCATATACTTTGGGGCTGAGGAGCTTCAAAGACTGACTGCACCTTCTACCACTGTGGAAGAAGTTGGTCAACCTAAGGTCCACATGGAACCTAAGATTAACTTCGAAGGGGAAATGGGGACTGATGGCCCACAACTGAAACAGTTGGGACAGAACTTGCATCAGCCTCTTCTTCTGAAGCTCAGGCTAAAACTTCCGAAGCTAAAGTTGAAACTTCGAAAGAACAAGATAAGTCTTCCGAAGCTGAGATGGAAGCTGCGGAAGGTTTGTTCCAAATGTCCGAGGAACTGATCATCATAGATGTTATTGCTGAAATAGCATCTGAGATGAGCAGGGAGGACACTTCTAATCTACCTCCATCCAAACACCAGCTGATCCTCTCTCTCAATCCGAACCCTCTATCCAAGAACCACCACAGACAAGTTCTGCTAAAGACAAAGGCAAAAAGAAAATGACTGCGGCAGAGCTTCAGGAGAAGGAAAGGATTGAGAAGCTCAAGAAGAAAGGTAGGTTTCCTGCTGAGAAGCTGCTAGCTGCTAGCTCTAAGGCATCTGCAGCCAATCAGGAGGAAATCAACACCAAGAGAAGGACAACACTCATTGATCAGCTCATCAACTTAGGAGCTGCCAATGAGGAAGTACTCCTGCTACCACTAGAGGAGTTGGTGATTTTGGAGAGGACAACAAGGCTAAGGCAAGAAGAAGAAGCCAGGTTGGCCTTGGAAAGAGAAGAAGAAGAACAAAGGAAAGCAGCCCTGCAGCTGAGAGAGGCTAGGATTAAATTCCTGCTCTCAAGAGGCATCAGTCTTCCTAAACTGTCTCCACATGATGATGATATGATCCTGCTGCTCCACAACAAAGAGCAGGATCAAATGGAGAAGGAAAGGAAGAAAGCTGCAAGGGAGAAGATGAAGGAGAAGAAGCGGAGGGAGGAGGTAGAGAGGGTCACTGCCACCAAGAAGCTCAATGATAAAGCCTGGATGAAAGACTATCTCCGGGCTCATGGCTTCTCTGGTAGGCAGGTGGGACCCATGTCCGAAAGGACACTCCAACAGATTGTTAGCGAAATAAAAGCTGATATCCGTTTGGGGAAGAGGAAGGAGATGTATAGGAGGGGACATGGAATGGTCTTCACCCCAGCCACTCAACCACAGCCAACCACTTAACCACAACCCACATCAGAAGAACCAATCCCATTTCCCATCAAAACTAAACCCTCAGATGAAACCTACACCCCTGAACCTACAACTCTACCCAAACCTACCTCATCACCTCAACCACCTAAACTTCCTATCCTTAAACCCAAAACACAACCTAGAACCACTAAACCTAAACCTACCCAACAGAAACCAAGATCATCCCCTCAGCCTTCTAATCATCTCTCTCTTGAGGAAATAAAGAAGCTCAAGACAAGGCTCACCAACTGCACTACTATGAGTAGCATCTCCTGTGAGGGAGACCTTATCAACATCACCTATGTTGATAACTCTTCAAGCTCCCTCACTCTAGGTCAATTTCTTAAGTTGCCTAGAAGTACTTTGGGCCAGGCTTTAAGACTTCTCGGTCTCAACTCTGATACTCTGAATGCTGAAGAGAAGAGACTAAGAAGGAAACTGGCGACTCTACTGGACACAAGGAAGGAGGACAGGATTCCTAGTCAGTCTCCTGGACCTAGGAAAGTTATAATCCAGTGGAGGTTCGATGAACCTTCTCACAACTTTGTTATGGAAAGGGAGAATGGTGAAACCAACAGGCTTAATGCCACTTCTCTATTGCATCTCAGCAGATTTGATATTGCTGAGCTTGCAAAGAAGCCATTCTCCAACCCTTTCAACTCAGAGACTGCAGCTATCATCAGAAATTATCTCAGCAGTCTTCATCTAGCCGACCTAACTGCAAAGGCCAAGATCAAAGAAGAGTTGAAGATGAAAAGACAGGAAGACAAGGAAAGACCCACCACTAAAGGCGCAGCCTTTCTACAGATGGTGGAGGGTCCAGAATTGGAACCTATAGTTAGATGGGAATACGACTATAGTTCCCATCAACTAACTCTTTTCAGAGGGCCACAACAAAGGGTATACATAATCCAAGGTGATAGACTGGATGTTCTGTCTACCAAGGATTTATACAAACTTCTCAGCACCACATCAGGGAAGAACAAGGACACAGATAATATCTACTCTCCTTGGTGCTGAAAGTTTTGAGAAGAAGAGAGAAGTGAAGTTTTGGTAGCATCAGCCTAGGGGGTTTGTTGGGTCATTATAAGGCTGGTGCAACCAAAACCACTTCACATAGTCATTTTGGTGCTACATTCAAAAGGCTCCGAAGCTAAGTATGAGATCTTCCGAAGTCTGAAGAAAGAACCGAAGACAAAGTCTGAAGACTTCCGAAGACAAAGTTTGAAAACTTCCGAAGACAAAGTCTGAAGAAAGAACTGAAGACAAAGTCTGAAGACTTTCGAAGACAAATTCTGAAAAAAGAACTGAAGACAAAGTTTGAAGACTTCCGAAGACAAAGTCTGAAGACTTCCGAAGACAAAGTCTGAAGACTTCCGAAGACAAAGTCTGAAGACTTCCGAAGACAAAGTCTGAAGACTTCCGAAGACAAAGTCTGAAGACTTCCGAAGACAAAGTCTGAAGAAAGAACTGAAGACCAAGTCTCCTTCCGAAGACAAAGAAGACTCCAAGCCTCAGAAGAAGCAGTCTTCTGAAGTATAATTGGCTTCGGAAGAAGTTATTCTTCCGAAGAAATTTATCGTTCGAAAGACATTGCTATGTCCAGTAGACATAAGTATGGTCTCTGACAGTCCGCTGCAGACCTCTGATACAGCATGGCTTCTTCTAAAAGAACCATGTTGTTGACCATACTTTATTCTACTGTATACCTTTTTATGATAATACATGTTACCAACTTTAGTTGGTGACAAAAGGTAAGTCAGGGACATGTCCTGACTATCAAATACCTCACCTATAGTCTTGTAGTATAGATGTTTGGTTAGAGGTTTCCAGCTGGTATCAAAGTATATCCGACTGTAGGTAGTATTATATATATCTTCCCTTTGTTAGTGAGATTGAGTCCAAGAGTCTTGTAATCCTTTGAGTTGAGAAGCAATATATAAAAGTACCTTGAAAATTTACATCTTGTGTTTATTTACTGCTTGTTACTTGTTATATTGTGATCAACTCTTCATGAACTCTTTCTAAGTGTCGTTCAAGGTGAGTTTGAGAGAAAAAACCACTTGTTGAGTGACCAACATACAATCCTGCAAGATACATTAGACTCCCCATAGCATTTGCATAAGGCACTCGAGACATATAGTCAACATCTTCTTTTGTTAGAGGACAATTAGCATTAGACAACTTAAAGTGCTGAGCAAAAGGTGTACTTACAGATTTACTCTTATCCATGTCAAAATTCTTTAACACCTTCATCAAGTAAGCCTTTGAGAAATTCTTAATTGTCTACAGCTCCGGTCCCTAGAAATTTCCATACCAATAATCTTTCTAGCTTGACCAAGCTGCTTCATCTCAAACTCATTCATCAAGAGTTGTTTAGTAGCTTCAATTTCACCTCTATCTTTACAGGCTATCAACATGTCATCTACATACAATAATAGATAAACACATTGACCTCTGGTATATTCCTTTAGATACACACAACTATCATAATCACTTCTCTTAAACCCATGACTTGTTATATAGTCATCAAACCGTTTATACCATTGCCTTGGGGACTGTTTTAGTCCATACAAAGACCTTTTCAGCAAGCAGATTTTCTCCTTTCCATCTTTTAACTCAAAGCCTTTAGGTTGAGTCATAAAGATCTTTTCATCTAAATAACCATGTAAAAAAGTTGTCTTCACGTCTAATTGCTCCAACTCTAGATCTTGGCAAGCTACTATAGACAATATCATCCTTATGGATGTGTGTTTCACCACAGGTGAAAAGATTTCTGTATAATCCACTCCAGCTTTCTGAGTATACCCTTTGGCCACCAGTCTAGCTTTGAATCTAGGAGGATCACCAGGAAAATCCCCATCCTTTAACTTGTATAGCCACTTGCAAGCAACCAACTTATGATCCACTGGCTTCTCAACCAACTCCCGAGTCTCATTCTTTTGTAGTGACTTTATTTCCTCCTCCATGGCTTCTACCTATTTTGATTTATCTTCTGATGTAACAGCTTCTTCAAAGGTAAGTGGCTCTAGTACAGCCTCTTGTTCAGCTGACAAGAATGCCACAGCAGAGATATCATCTCCATCTCTAAACCTCAATAGAGGTTGAACTTTCCTCCTTGGTCTGTCTTTGGCAATACTATATTTAGGCTCACTAATTGAAGAATCTATATCATTTAGTTCATCATTCTTTGGTTGTACCTCCACCTCAATTTGAACTTCACTAAGGTTTGGAGTACTAGACACATTTTGGCCAGACTATCTCATCAAGTCTCTATACATCATGTTCTTATTAAAAGTGACATCTCTACTAGTTATTACCCTTGAGTCAGCTATTCTCCACAATCTATAACCTTTGACACCTTCAGTATAACCCGAAAACACATATTTTGTGCCCTTGGTTCTAATTTTCCCTGATTGCTGTGAGCAAATGCTAATGACCCAAATACCTTCAGATTATTGTAGTTCAGCCTCTCTCCTGACCATACTTCCTTAGGGGTTTTCTTATTTAGAGCAGCACTAGGAGATCTGTTGATTAGGTAAGCTACAGTTGTGACTGCTTCAGCCCAAAAGACTTAGGCAATCCGGAACAAGATAGGAGACACCTCACCTTATCAAGTAAAGTCCTGTTCATCCTCTCAACTAATCCATTCTGTTGAGGGGTACCAGGTACTGTAAGATGCCTTCCAATTCCATGTTCCTTACAATAGCTGTGAAATTCTTTGCTACAAAATTCCAAACCATTATCTGTTCTTAGTTTCTTTACTTTCTATCAACTTGCCTCTCCACTAGTGTCTTCCACTCCCTAAACTTGTCAAATGCCTCGTACTTCTTCTTTAAGATGTACACCCATACCCTTCTTGAGTGATCATCAATAATTGACAAAAATAACTAGCACCCCCTAAAGCCAAATGTTTAGTCAGCCCCCACAAGTCAGCATGTACATAATCCAACACACCTTTAGTCTTATGGATTCCCTTATTAAACTTCACCCTAGGAGCCTTCCCAACTACACAATGCTCACAGAACCCAACTTCACAGTTAGCTACACAGGCAATACACCTTGCTTATTAAGCTCTATTAACCCTTGCTGACTTATATGCCCAAGTCTTTGGTGCCATAGTACTGCATTCTCATTAGAGGATGTCACTAGGGAGACACCTTTGACTAATGCCTCACCGTCTAGTGTATAAATGTTATTCTCTCTTCTTGTGCCTGAGAATAACACTAAGGATCCCCTAATTACTTTGGCCTTTCCATTTTTAGGGCACACTTGACAGCCTGATTTCTCAAACGTGCCCATGGATAAAAGACTTCTTTTCAGATCAGGTACATACCTCACACGTTCCATCTTGAACTCAGTGCCATTTTGCAGCCTAAACATGACTGAGCCTTCTCCTTGGATCTCACAGTCACTATCATCACCCAGTTTAACTGTTCCAAGATTTTGCCTCTTGAAATCAACTAACACCTCTTTGACCAGTGTCATATGAAAAGAACAACAGAGTCGAGTACCCAACCATCTTTCTCACCCGCTTTGATGGCCATCAACACATCTGCACTTTCGTATCCATCTGAGTTGTCATGAGACTGAGTGCAATGTGATGAGTTCTTGGTCCCATTGGACTCAGCTCCTTGCCTCTTCTTCCATTCAGGGCAGTCTCTCTTTAGATGCTTATCTGAGTGACACACAAAGCATTTTCTCTTGTACTTTGACTTCGATCTAGAGTGACTTCTTGGCCGGTGATCTTTCGAAAGCCTGAAATCTGATTTACCCCTCACATGTAGGCCCTCTCCACCTTCTTCTTTCAAGTCAGACTTCTTCTTTAATTCTCTGGAGTTTAAAGCAGCTAGTACTTCTTCCATTGACAGAGAATCTCTCCCATACAATAGAGTATCTACGAAATGTTCGTAGTGAGAAGGCAAAGAAGTCAAGAATATGATTGCTTGATCTTCTTCATCTAATTCAACCTCTTGTTTCCAAATCCAGGATTAGTTTATTGAAGTCATCCGTATGATCTTCAATAGACTTCTCAGAGTTCATCTGAAAAGTATAGGGCCTCTTTTTCAAAGACAGCCGATTTGCAAGGCTCTTTGTCATGTAAAGAGATTCTAGTTTAGACCAAACCCCAGCTGCACTCGTCTCTTTTGTCACCTCACGAAGTACACGATCTCCTAGACTAAGGATGATCGCATTATGAGCCTTGACACCCCATTGTGAGCCTTGACACCCATGTCCTTCCATTTCTCCGTAATCTCCTTCTTCTCTTTGTTAGTAGCCCCATCTGGGATCTTGGCATCTCCGCCGGACAATGCATCGGCAAGTCCCTGATGTACCAAGAGCGCCCTCATTTTGACTATCCACAGGCTGAAGTCATTCCTGCCATCGAACTTCTCGATTTAGAACTTTGTCGACACCATTCTCTATTCGATTCTCCCTTCGATTCGAACCCCTTTCTCAATTCGAGCCACCTATGGCTCTGATACCACTTGTTGAGAAATTGAAAACAAATTGAAACTTCGAATCAATAGAACGTAATCGATTTCAATGATCACTTTGATTACAATCAGTTATACAAAGAAGAAGAATACAAGACTATTTGAGATTAATTCTTGACCTACACTCCTCCTGATTTATACCCAAATCAGGTTGTTAACGGTAATTAACAACCCTGTAACTATTACTAATACAACCCTCCAAACATGAAGTAATGACACAATTAGCCCCTGTACTTACTATACAACACAATACAAAGGTAAAACTATATCGGTTGATCACAAGTTGACTTCATCAAACTAATATAACAACAATACATTTAGTGGTTACACCTACACGTACATACTATAATCTCGATGAGTGATTGTTTCTAAAACTAAAAAAAGCTTATTTTTTAGCAGTTAATTATTTATATATATTACTATACTAGGGTTAGGATCATTAAAGAACTACTTTTATTTTCAGAACTACAGAACTATTAATTTACATAAATATATATTAAGTCTGGTAATACTTAAACTGTTTTACATATGTGTATATCAGACATGAACAATAAACTATAAAAAACAACTAAATATTACTAGGTTTAAATTACATCTATGTTAATCAGTGGTTTATAATTTACATTTATGTAAATCAATGGTTCTTTTGGTTCTGAAAATAAAAAATGATTCTGTAATGATCCTGATCCTACTATACTATTCGGTTAATGAATACTCTAATCGTTTTCCTAGAAACGAATACTTTTTTATTTAAATAATAATTTTCCATTTTTCCTTTTTTTTACCTTATGGATAGTATCCTTACAGTTAATGCACAAATGTACACAACTTTTACAATCTTTATTAGAAATGCATGCACTAGACGTGGTCCAAGTAATACAGTGCACGAATGAAATACTAAATGATCAATGACCTTTTATACTATATGGACATTATTCATTGGATAAGTACTAAATATATACATAGGCAGTGGCGGATACATATACTTTTAGCATGAGGATCAAAAATTTAGAGTCAGTTTAATATTATTAACATTAAACGTGTTTGTTTTGAATGGGATCGATCCAGTGGTGAAACCAGAAATTATTTCTTATGGGTCACTGCTTTTTTGGTGATCTGATTTATAGCAAAACAACATCAAAATTTTATTGTTGACTGATCGAGTCGGGTTGCGTTGGTTGGGTAGGTGCATTGAAATGTTAACAAAAATAAAATGTAGAAGAAAAATCAAAGAAAACTCACATTTTATGGTTGTTTCTTACGCGTTGTCATCTTTTGAAATCGTTTCATTACATCTTCGATCGACACCTTTTTAAAAAACTCATCTTTGAAGTAATAAATAAAGAGTTGTTCATTTATCACTCATACGATTAGAAAACCCCATGATTTTAACACAAATATGAATAATTGAATCAATAACCAACAAATACACCCAAATGTGTGTGATTTGGATGAATAAAACATTAATCAAACCTACAAAATTAAAGTGAAACAAGCAAATAATTAGCAGAACTAAGGTCTACAATAGAATTTGAGCAATTTAGACAAAATTCAGCTGGTAGAAATCTTCAAATACTTCAAATTGATAGGTGATTTCACTTAAAAAAACATCACAATTCAATATGAGATTTTAAGAAATTTGGTTTGTTTAAAAAGGAAATTCAAGAAACTTAAATTTCTAAAATTGAAATGATAAACCCAACATCCAAAAA
The DNA here is from genome assembly GCA_024085815.1 of Flaveria linearis. Lineage (NCBI taxonomy): Eukaryota > Viridiplantae > Streptophyta > Magnoliopsida > Asterales > Asteraceae > Flaveria > Flaveria linearis. The sequence continues at coordinate 28,368,241 of CM044005.1, forward strand.
CCAAAAGGATAGGAGCTTTGTGGCTAAAAATATGAAGGAATTCAACCAAATACAATAACATGAGATTCGATCAACATAAAAATAAATTAGAAACAATCACTAGAGTTCAGCGCTCACTTGATGCTAATCAAACTCATTTTCTTAAAGCCACTAATTTAACAAATGAGAAAGTGGTAATTCAGCAGGAATTTGAGAGCATAGGCAAAACCAACCGATAGTTAACATCTATGACAGCAGCTACTAAAATAATTTAGTGATTATGATCATTGTTGAAAGTATCATAATATGTTAAAGAAGTTAGAAACTGAAAGTAAAGAATCTTACCATCGATTGATTGGGATGTTAAAATCCGATTATGAAATCAGTGTACAAGGAGAAGAAGCGGCTGGAAGTCTGGAACAACGAAGGAGGCGATGAAAGAGGGTTTTGGGGGTAAAAATGTATTAAGAGTGTAATGGTAAATACATGTTTAAAAGGAGTTTTTATAAAAAGGTCCCAAGAATCGAACCCGTGACCTATTTTGATTGACATATCAATTGTTTAATAGATTTATCATCAAACTCATATCGAGGCATTCTACTTTGATGGTTTTATTTATATAGGCTAGCATGGGAAGATTGTGTGTTGGTGTGAACTATGCACCGAACACATGGAGATTGTAACGTGTCGAAAAGACCTCAACTTGCGGTAGTCGACTTGCAAAAAACCCAACATTCAAAATGCCGCTCAGCAAATTACCACCATGGGTGCAAACAAAGGAGAAGCAGCATCAGGAGTGCACACCCGATGTTCACAACGCCGCCCTCACGTTTGTAACGCTAGTCAACGGTTTTAGCGGTTTTAGGCGTTTTCAATAAGTTTTAAGGAAGATCTCGAGTTTTGGAAGGCATATTGGATACCAGGGAGTGCTAGGACGAGAGGAAGACTCTAAGTGACAGGGAGTAATTTTAATCAATCAGTCCATCATGGCACACCAAATTCATGTTTTTATACTTTATTTCACGATTATACAAGGCTAATTCACCTTTGATCATCACCGGGTGTGGGTATTGGGTTAATTAGTACATGTATTCAGTCTGATTTTCATCTTTCTAGACATGTATTATGCTTGATTGTTTGAATTCATCATCAATTGAAGTTTGTTTTCATGAGATTTATGCATGGTTGTGTATGTAAGACATATGCTTATAATTTAATGTTAGCATCAGTCCATTATTGATCTTGAATAATTAATCATCATGATGTGGGGTTTAATTAATCCTATTCTGATAGTTGTGTTTATAACATCTCGTCTTGGCATTATATATCTATGATTGTTAATTATCCCTAAATCAAATTACTTAGTCTTGTAATTATCCACGGTTTCATGTATTGAGTTAACCATGTCTATGTGGTTGTTAGAAAAGTGATATGAATCAGGTTATACATATTGTTTTCCAATTCCAAACCTTGGTGTGATCATTTTTACGTGCTGAAGAGACGTAGAGTACAGATAGCGTGTCTTCAGGAGACTAGATGGCGGGGTGGGAGAGCAAAATAGTGCAACGGGTATATACTATGGTATTCAGGATCAGATGGAACAAAGAATGGAGTAGGTTTTTCTAGTTGCTAAATAACTTTAAGATAATGTAATGGAGGTGAGAAGATATGATGATAGACTTATGTTATTAAGAATAGTTGTCACACCCCAACCTTGACGGCGGAAACGTCGAGATGCGAGGGTTACGATTGTTCACAGCCACATAACGCTATTATTAATTCCAAATATATTAATCAAGATTCAATTGTAATAATACAAGTAAAAGGCTCAAACAAAAATACATCATGAATACAAGGTTGAAAGTAACAAGATCATTGTTTATTTTTCTAAGTTCAGTCCTAAGTGAGATAAGCTTCAAAGAGTAGAACGCATACTTGGGTTATCCCTGAAACGTGTTAAAAATAAAAGGTCAACATAAAAATGTTGGTGAGCATTCCATAGTTTTCAATACATAGAATATATAAAAGATAGCAATTCAAGTCATAAGTTAGTGAATAAATTGATTAGGGATGTTATGAATAATGCAACAATCAAACCTCGACAAAGTTTACAAGTCTCAAACGTTTACAAGATTATACGATCAGCTAAGTGTACTTGGATCAACCAAGCAGGTTTGTCTGGCCCATAGATCTATGACTTCGCTGGGCTAGCAATAGTTAATGATTGTACATATAACGCCATAACATGATAACCATAAAAGTTCAACTAACCACAACTTTACATGATGAATTGCCATAAAGTTTACAAGTCTCATATAAGTTTACAAGTGTAATGATATAAGTTAACATGTTTCACCCCAAAGTGTGAAAATAAGAAAAAGTGGTATGGAAATACTCGCATGGATATAAGCATTACAAGATGATATAAAAAATTATCCAAAGTATTCCATTACAAGGCACCTAAATATATATTATAAGTTTAAGGTAATAATAAGATTAACGTTCAAACAATTATTAGATTTTAGATAGAATTATGGGATTTTGATAAGTAATAAGTTTACAAATAATTATTTAGATTTTGATCCATTAGATTTAAATATTTTAGAAGTGCCTTCAAGTATAAATATTGATATAAATAAATCTTTATAATTATTTACAAATAATTGGAATAATATATAGATTAATAGCAATAATATTAATCTAAACCATTTGTTAAAGTATATTTTATAAGAAGTAATATTTGTAAATAATTTGTAACATTATAAATATATAATTTCTATAATCATCAATATTAATCTTTAAATATAGAGTCCATTAATATAATAATAATTTCTTAAATTATTACATAAAGTCTATTTTTTATAATACCATTGTAATAAAGTCTCAATAAAATCCATATTTAGTCAATAATATACTTATTATTTAAACAAATAATGATTTGATAAGATGCAAAATATTAAATGACCATTTTATAATATTTGAAACAAATAATAATATTAAGCTAAAAAAACAAGAGAATAACTTAAATACATTATTGAATATATAATGATTTAATAAGATAAATCATATTTAAAATCAATGTTGTAAGAAATTAAACTAATTATATTATTTGTTTTAAAAGATAATAATAAAATAAATAAATAAATAAATAAATAATGTTAAGATAAATTCCAGAAAAATAATTAGATGATTTTAAAAAATATTGAAATTTTATAAAAGGAATTTATATTAATCTGATTTTTTACAATTTATTTAAAGGCTAAAAAACCTTAAAAAAAATAGGTGAGGGAGCCCGGTTCGAACCCGGGACCTCAAGGTTTGTAAGGGGACGGGGAACCAGTAGACCAGGGCCGCGGCCGCGGTTTACTTCGGTTCGAATTCTTTTTAAACCCGTTTAAAGAAAATCCCCAAACCTTATGAGCCCTAGATTTGTTTAGCCCCAAATTGAAGATCAATTCGATGTTAGCACTCGAATTAACCATAGGGCTTTCATTCCTAATGTTAAACCGAGTACAATGATGTATAAAACTTACCTGATTACGATCTAGTTGATGTGTTTGTGCTCGGTTTTGCCTCGGTTCTCTCGTGAAGAACAAAGGTTTTGAAATCGATGTTGGAGTGATGATTTAGAGGAATTGAGATTGCAGAGAGTTGAAAGGGGTCGAAAGAAAGTTTTCCCCTCTGTTTAATGGGTTCCATTTGTACGTTTAGATACCGAATGACTATGTCGTTTAAGATCGAGGTTTCGGTTAGAATTTAATAGTTTTAATGTGGTTTCAGGTGAAATTAATCACCCCATTACGTTCGACTTGATTAACCACTCGTTTATGACCAATTAATTTGATAATTACTGTGTTTTAAGTGTGGAATCGAATTTGATATGAATGCACTCGATTTCGGTTTTGGGTGATGGTGTTATTGTTGTTAATATCGCTTTAAAACTCGCTCCCATGTTCGAATCATGATTGCGAATTGTTTGGGATGTGTTTTGGGTCAAAACCGTGGCCGAAAGGGCCATTTTTGGCCTTGCCGGAGTTCGGCCGGGGTTGGCCGGAGCACCTCCCCGGAAAAATGGGAGAAAGAAGGGGGGCGGTTTGGGTGATTTAAAAGAAATTACACAAATGGTCCCTGAAGTTTCTAATCATTATCACTTGGGTTTTAAAGTTTTGATTAAGTTTTAATTAATTTACAATTTAGACCCTGAAGTTTAAATTGTTATTATTTTATGTAGAAACTTACTAATTATAAGCTTTAATATATTAAAACTTATATTATAATTATTATTAATATTATTATTACCATTAACATTATTATTATTAATGTTATTATTAATAATAGTAGTAATAATATCATTATTATTACTATACTATTAATAATGAAACGAAATGAACAATATGAACAGTGGCTGTACAACTACTATTACATGATGTACAGGTCATGCTTAGCTGGTGGTTTTCCCCTTCTCTTCTTTTCTATTTTATACCCTTTTAGGGTTTTCAGATGCCAGTCGAGGTTGGTCTCTTTGTGTCTTACCCTCTGCATTCATTCATGTCTTCTTCCTGTACTTATGTGTGCTTGAAACCAGATGGGTTTCTCGTGTCTTGTGTGGGGTTTTTTGGGTATGTTGTGTAACGCCCTGAAATTTCCCAAAACAAGCCATTTAATAATAATGGGCTTTTAAGAGTTAATTTAAGAAATAAAGGGGTAAATTAGTGGGCTATGGATCAAATTAGCCTTAATGGGCTAGGCTTGATGGGTTTAAGGGCCTAATCAGCCCTTAAACATGCGTAATCAGTTCCATTCCATCACCTTGCAACCCTAGCCACCAAATTCGTAGAGAGAGAAAGTGAAGAAAATCAAGATTTGGAGTTTGAAGGGTTGAAGGATTGGAGAGCTGGGTGATTGGAGCAGCAAAACACAAGGAAAGAGCAACAAAACAAGGTAAGAATCGACCTCTAAGGCCTTCTGTAAATCAAACCCGGATTCTAGGGTTTTGGGGTTTTGAAAAGTTCAAATAAACACATAAAGGTCAAATTTTACGTATGAAAACATGTAAAAAGGCTAGATCTGGTTTCATGGAAGGTAAACCAAGGATTTGGACGTAAAACGTTAAGATTTTGGGTTAAAAACGGGCTGGTTCTTAGATTTATTCATCCAGCAAAACTGGGCCCCGATCCAGCGAATTTAAGTGTTCATCCAGCGAAACTGTGCATTTATCCAGCGAAACTAGGAGATTCCTAGCGAAACTACAGTTTCGCTACAGCGAAACTACAGTTTCGCTACAGCGAAACTATAGTTTCGCTGATAACTTCGCTAAGTACTTAGGTTGACCTATAACTTAGTGAAACTAAGAAATTCCAACGAAAGTTGGGCGCTCATGGCAGCGAATCTGTCCAGCGAAACTGGAAGAAGTGCTGCCCAGCGAAACTGGTAGCGAAACTGCCAGCGAAACTGGCAGCGAAACTACCAGCGAAACTGTGGGCGAAACTATGAAGAAAATGACGTTTTTGCATATTAACTTTCGTGCAGCTAGAGTATTCAGGCTATAGCTTAAGTGACTTAGAATTTAAGCTACTCGGACAAGTTCAGGTGAGTTCTAGATCCCCTATTTTATACATGTTTTAAATGTTTTGGGACGGTGTGCATACTAAATATATATCTTTATTATCAGTTCTTTTAAAGTAAAGTTTTATACGCTACCTTATATGGAAATAGGGTTTTCTAAGGAATTGATGACGTGTTTTCCTTATTGGGATACAACCTTAGTAGTGATGAATTGCCTTTTAATGTGTTGTGTTATATTATGTATAACTTAAACATAAAAGTGAAACGTAAAGAAAGGTTATGAGGCCCATAACGTGTACCTTGATAAAGTGATAAAGTAAAGCCTTGCAAGCAATTGATAAAGAAGGGTTGCATTCGTTGTGCCCTCACCAGTGATAAAGTGATAAAGTATGCTCGAACAGGCAGGTCAGTAAGTCCTGAATTGGCATGACAATAATGGCCTGATCGAGTACAACAGTAAGTCCTTAATTGGCGTGTTGGTAAAGTCCTAGGCGAGCCTAGGCACCGATTGTGACAGAGAATTGACAGATAAAGAAGAGTAATAAATAACAAGAAATGATAAAGTATAGATAAAGTGATAGCCTGTGTGTATTGATATTGTGATGGATAATGATTATTTTCAACTGATAAAGCTAATATCCTTTACAAAAGTTATTTAGCAAAGTAAACCTAGAATTCACTCAGCAAAGCTGACTTTTGTATGCATATCAGTTGACAGGTGAGGGTTAGAGCTATGGGATAGAAGCATGGGACTGAAGCTTCTTGGCACTAGAAGACTGGCATCCTGATGGAGAAAAGCTTAAGAGGACTTTTAAATAGTTTTGAAGATTAAAGACAATGTTTATATATTTAATTGTAATGAATTGAAATTACAGTATTTTCCGCTGCAATATATATTGATACATATATGAGTAAATGATTACTTTAAATCGATGTTTTGCTGTGAATGATCAACTGTGAGGTCCCCCTGGAAAGGAGGGCCTTACATGTTGCTGGTGGTCGGCGGTGGCAAAGGCGGCTGTGACGATAGTGATTTTATCATTTGTTCTTCTCTGTGCCGGTGGTGGTGGGATCTGCGACCGGTTGACCTTTCCTCTCCGGTTGAGGTGGAGGAGGCGACGGTTTCCTCACCATGTTGGGTTTTGTCGGTGGTGGTGGGATCCGCTGTCGTTCTGCCTCCCCTCTGTGGTCGAGGTGGATGAGGTGGTGTTTCCCCACCATGGCCGATAGTGTTGGTGGTCGGTCGCCATTTGGTCTGTCATCGGTTTGACCTGGACTCGATGATGGTCTCTCTACTGGAGGGAGCTGTCATTGCTGGCTGTGGGTTTTCATCACGTTTGTGACGACGATGATGACGATAGGGTCTGAGCAATGGCGACAATGGTGGTGCAACCATTATTGTTCCCCCTTTTCTTCGCCTACTTCTGAAACCCATTTAGGGTTTTCAAATCTACAGCGGCTCCTGTCAACGGCTGTGGTGTGGACACCATTGTAGTCCATTTGTTATTGTACCCCCATTTGATGTTATGGCCATGCCGGTGTCCCATCCCCTTTGTCTGGTTCTTGCTTTGCTGATTTGTTGTTCTCCATCATGGGTTACCACTCACAGTGGTATCGTGGGTTACTACTCACAGTGGCTTTCGTGACTCTTGTTGTATAACCGGCTTATGCATGTGGTTGGGTATGTGTAATTCATCGATGGAATATGTCGGTGATGATGAGGAACACCTCATATGAGACTTGGCTTTGGCTTAATGTTTATCACTGGTTTATTTGTTCTCTTTTTGATTTGTTACTAATATGTTCCGAGGGCTGGCGATGAAGATAAAAAGTAGGTGTGACTTTGTTGTTTTGGCGTGGCAAACGAAAATTTACAGCCACAACGAGCACACATTCCGAGCCTTATGATTAGCTTATGCATGTGGTTGGGCATGTGTAATTCATCGATGGAATGTGTCGATGATGATGAGGAACACCTCATTTGAGACTTGGCTTTGGTTTAATGTTTATCACTGCTTTCTTTAGCGATGATGATAAAAAGTAAGTGTGGCTTTGTTGTTTTGGCATGGCAAATGACAATTTGCAGCCACAACGAGCACACATTCTGAGCCTTATGATCACCACTGCGTGGTAAGAGGCGCAACGCACCAGTGGTTATCTACCTAGTTATTATAATAACAATTATTTTTTAAGATTTTTATCACCAATGTTTTAACATAATAAATATTTTTTCTATTATTTAATTAATTTGTTAATCCCTAAATTAATTATCAAGCATATTAATTCCACAAAGTTACAAAATTGACATAAAAGGTCCTTACAAGAATTAACAAAGTTAACTTTTAAGTTATCAAAAATACGAGATGTTACAATAGTAATATGGGATGAAGTAGTGGCGGTAGTTAGTGCGTATGCACCACAGGTTGGATTAGGTAAAGCGGAAAGAAAGAAGTTCTGGGACAGTCTAGATCAACTTATGAGAGACATACATCGAGATGAAAAATATGCATAGGAGGAGATTTTAATGGACATATTGGCAAGGATAATGATCATTTCCCGTTGGTGCATGGAGGCTTTGGGTATGGTCTTTGGAATGACGGCAGTAAAGAGCTTCTTGACTTTATATTAGCACATGACCTACGCGTTATAAATTCGTTTTTTTAAGAAAATAGACCCGCATCTAATCATGTTTAGCAACGGCGGCAGACACACGCAGATAGACTATCTGTTGATGAGAAGAGAAGACCGTAGCTCATGGAAGGACTGCAAGGAAATCCCGGGCGAGACAGTAGTGACTCAACACCATATGTTGGTGGTGGATCTATGCGTGAAGAGAGCAATTATAGAACCAACCAAGAGAATTAGACCTACGATTAGATGGGGCTAGCTCAAAGACGAAAACATTACCACCTTTAGAGATAAGGTCATACCAATGATCCAGGCTGGACCACAGGAAGACGCAAACCAAAAGTGGGAAGCTATGGCCACTCAAGTCATTCAAGCAGCTAAAGAAACTTTTGGAGTTGACAAGTAGTACAGTAGGTCATAAGAAATCCTGGTGGTGGAACGAATATGTACATGAGAAGATAAGAATTAAACAACAAAGCTTTAGAGAGCTTTTATGATATAATAATAAGGAAGAACGAGCAGATCTAAAAGATAAATACAAGAAGGCCAAACGAGAGGCGAAAAAGTCTGTGTTAGAGGCAAAGAACACAACTTATGAGAGGATGTACAAGAGACTATAGACGAAAGAAGGAGAACATGACATGTTTAAGCTTGCTAAAGCAAGAGAAAGTAGAAGACAGGACTTGTGAATGGTGAAGTTTATAAAGGCTGAGGATGGAAAGGTCTTGGTAAAGGAGAGAGACATCAAGGTGAGATGGAAAACCTATTTCAGTAACCTTTTCAATGTAAAGAACCCTAATCAACAAAAAGAGATCGATCAAACAACTCAAACAACGCAACAAAATAAGTGTTATTATAGAAGCATCATAGTAGACAAAGTGATGAGAGCTCTTATGAAAATGGGGAGGGCTAAGGTAGTGGGGCCAGACGACATACCGAATAAAGTATTGAAGTTCCTAGGATATGAGAGACTACAATGGCTAACGAAGTTATTCAATAATATTTTCAAGACCGGGAAGATGCCAGAGCAGTGGAGAAGTAGTGTCATAGTCTCTATGTATAAGAAAAAAGGAGATGTTCAAGGTTGCGCAAACTACAGAGGAATAAAGCTCTTGATTCACACGATAAAACTATGAGAAAGAGTTATTAACACGAGAATTAGATGCGAAACACACATGGTGATAAACCAATTTGGATTTATGCCAAGGCGCTATACAACGGAAGCCATACATGTCATAATGAGGATAATGGAGAAGTATAGAGAAAAGAAAAGGGACCTCCATTTGGTATTTATTGACCTAGAAAAATCCTATGACAGTGTTCCACGACAACTCATTTGAGAAAGTCTACGACTTAGAAGAGTACCAGAGAGGTATATCAAGATAATCAAGGATATGTATGACGGGGCAAAAACGTGTGTGCAAGCACCAGTCGGAGACATAGACTTCTTCTCGGTTGAAGTGGGACTCCACCAAGGATCGGCACTGAGCCCATTTCTCTTTGCAGTAGTGCTGGATGAGATGGCCAAGTCAATACAGGAGCCGGTACCGTGGTGCATGCTGTTTGCGGATGATATTGCGTTAATATCAGAATCTAAAACGGCGCTTAACGAGAGGTTAGCGTAGTGGAGGTCAACGTTAAAGCGCAAAAGCTTAAGGATAAGCCGTTCTAAGACAGAATACATGCATTGTAACTTTAGTGGAGAGACTGAAGAGGACACCCAAATCAGTATTCAGGGTTTGGCGGTCCCACAGACGTCTAGGTTCACATACCTGGGCTCGTACGTACATGAGGACGGAGAGATACACAGTGATGTAGCCCACCGTGTTCAATCAGGATGGTGCAAGTAGAGAGAAGTATCAGGGATTTTATGTGATAAGAGGTTTTCAGCTAAACTAAAAGGAAAACTATATAGAGTGGCGGTACGTCCAGCTACGTTATATGGAACAGATTGTTGAGCCATAAAGAAATCGCAAGAGCTACAAATATTGGTAGCGGAAATGCGAATGCTGAGGTGGATGTGTGGACACACAAGACTAGATCGGATAAGGAACGACGTGTCTCGACAGAGGCTAGAGGTGGCTTGTATCATGGAGAAAATACGAGAGAGAAGATTAAGATAGTTTGGGTATGTGAAGAGGAGACAGATGTCAGCATCTGTTAGAGCAGTATAGAGCATCACCGTAGAGGGTAAGAGGAGTAGAGGAAGACCTAAGTTGACTTAAGACGAGATAATTAGGCGAGATATGATAGAATTGCATCTTTCTGAGCACATGATCGAGGATAGGAGTGCGTGGAGGCGTAGAATTAAATTGAGAACTTCTAGTGGGATCTGTGGATAGAAAGAGTAAACGAAGACCTGAATGGTCTAATCGACATTTTCCCTATATAGGTGGAACATGCTGCTTGTTTGATGTATACACTATCTTCGGCTTGGTATGCTTATGGGTATGCATACGCTCTGTGATGTATGTCATGCTTTTGAATATACTTAAGAATATTGCATATGCTCATTCTAAAACTTTATGTGATATATACCTATATGTTGTATACTATATAATTTGCTTGCTATCATCCTCGAGTCGGGGGTCTCTTCTGGAAGCGGTCTCTCTATCTCTCTAGATAGAGGAAAGACTCGCCACACCTACCCATCCCAGACCCTACTTTTGAGTAGGATATACTGGGTATGTTTGTTTGTTTATTTGTTTAGTCTTTAATCAATCCAATTAAATAAATCTTTATTATGTTTGCAATTATGAATCAATCTAGCCCAGACATCATCTACTTACTCCTCAAGGATTCAAAACCCTACTTACTCTACTAGTTTAAGATAATTAGGACACGTTTCTTTCTATCGCTAATCAGTACTTTGATGCCGGTCAATTGATAATATTCTTAACCAAATATAGAAAAAAAGACACCTTGAGACCTTACGTTGTGGTGGGAGTGTCAAAAACGTTAGGATATTTACATAAAACAATAAAAAACTCATTTTGAGAACAGTGATAAAAATAAGCACGCCGAAACGATTAATCGGATTTTATAAAGTATCATAATTGAAGGTTGTAATAGTAAAACAAAGGTTTATTGGATTTAAATAATCTCACCTTTTAGGTATTGGCCAATAATAATCCCACTTTCTAAAATTCTTCTCACTAGTCCCACCTTTCATCCTATTTTTTTCTAATGGTCCTCCGTTAAGTTTTTAACAAATGTTAAGTTTATGCTTAAGTGGACGTATGACGTGTCTTTTTTAAAATTAGGTGGCAATGTGATTAATTTATGTTTGTTTTTAATAAAATAAAACCCTAATATATCTAAGTATCCATGAAGTGCAATCTTATAAAACAGAAAAAAAAACTTCTGGCAACAGGCTCTAAAGAACAACGACCAAACCAAAGTCGATGCCCTAATTCTGACTAATTTCAGGTTTGAATTCAACTTATTCATCTCTTTACCTTTTCTTGGTCGTCATTGTTTGTTGATTATTAGTTTCTTTTTGTTTATGCTTTAGTTATGGATGATCACATTCAGGTAAAAATACACTTTGGAGGGAAATTTGTTCAAGAACCCAAACGTATGTATGTCGGTGGTGAATTGAAGTTGCTTGAAATAGATATTGACAGGTGGTCTTACTTCGAGCTTACTGATTATGTAATGGATTGTGGGTTATACAAACCAAAAACATTTCGTATCCACTCAAAAATTCCAGGTATGAAGTTTGAAGATGGCTTGGTTGAACTAACTGATGATAACAAGGTGAACAAAATGATGCAAGTACTTGGGGACAATTTCAAAGGAATTCTTAATCTTTATATGAAGGCGAGGTGATTAATCATGAAAACAATTCTTTTGATTCAGAGAGCGATGAAATAATTCAAAAAGATGAAATACTTGGTTCAGGGTCACACACTGATGATGATGATGAGTGGATAGCTTCCACTGCTGCCATAGTTAGGGTTAACAATGAAGATGAAGTGTCAAACAAAAACCTAGTTGAAGGCATCTTAAAACAATGTGTAGAAGTTTCAGAAGTTGCGGAAACATATAGTAGTTATGATGAATCTGATGGTGATGTAAACTCACCTGGTGAGAGTGAAGAGGATGACATTAGAGGGAAGAAGTACAAGGAAAATGTCCCAGTTGCAAATGAACTAAAAGATTGGAGTAAGTGGGTTTGGGTTGTTGGTACTAGGTTCCCTTCAAGAGATGCTTTCAAAGAGGCTGTTAGAAAGTATGTTGTTGCAAAAGGTAGAAATCTTTCCATTACTGTAAGTAATAAGTATAGACATGGTCGAGTGGGGGTTACCTGTGTAGAAGATTGTTCATTTAGGATTTACCATTCCTTTCATGAAAAGAAAGGTTGTTACATGGTTAAAGCTGTTAAAAGCAAACATAGTTGTCAAAGAAACATGTCAAAGAATAGAAAACTAACTACAGATTATGTAGCTAATGAATTCTTGCCAATTTTTAAAGCTAGGCCACATTGGCCCGCAAAAGACATCCAAGCAGCCGTTAAAGAAAAGTTCAAGTTATTAATAGGTAAATGGATGGCTTATAAGGCAAAACGTTATGCTCATAACAAACTTCATGGGTCTATGAAAGAACATTACAGTAAGATAGGTTCATACTTGGAAGCTTTAAGACATGAAAATCCTAGTTCCACATTTGAGCTTGTAACTGTCCCACCTGGGTTTTATGGTAATGATGGCAACGTAGAAGTCTTTTTCAGAATTTTTGTCTGTTTTGATGGAGTAAAGAAGGGATTTTTAGCTGGTTGTAGAAAACTATTATGTCTTGATGGTTGTTTCCTTAAAACCTTTTTAGGAGGCATGTTGTTGGCTGCTATAGGTAGGGATGCGAATGATCAAATGTATCCATTGGCATGGGCAGTTGTTGAAGGTGAGAATAATGATAGTTGGACATGGTTTTTGAATGACTTAAGGAAGTGTTTAGGTGTAAATGATGGTGGAAAGGGATGGACACTCATATCTGACCAACAGAAGGTATGTTACATTCTTTGACCTTTAAAAGTCAACTGTATAAAGTGGTAATGAGTTGGGCAATTTCAAGACTTGAAATTAGGTATTTGATAGGAAAGGTCCATTCTTTGACTTTTAAAAGTCAACTGTACAAAGTGGTAATGAGTTGGGCAATTTCAAGACTTGAAATTGGGTATTTGATAGGAAAGGTCCATTCTTTGACTTTTAAAAGTCAACTGTACAAAGTGGTAATGAGTTGGGCAATTTCATTACTTGAAATTGGGTATTTGATAGGAAAGGTCCATTCTTTGAATTTTAAAAGTCAACTGTACAAAGTGGTAATGAGTTGGGCAATTTCAAGAATTGAAATTGGGTATTTGATAGGAAATGTCCATTCTTTGACTTATAAAAGTCAAGTGTGCAAAAGGTAACAAGTTAGGACAATTTCAAGACTTTAAATAGGGCATTTGATAGGAAATGTCCAATCTTTGACTTTTAAAAGTCAACTGTACAATGGTAATGAGTTGATAGGTAAACACCTTTGCATCAAAATACAACCATTATATTACACTTGAAACACAATCCATTACATTGCATTAACAAATTGTTACATGAAAACAAATACTAAACAAATACATTCCATTCCATCCTAAACAAATACATGAAAACCAACTGTTACATGAAAACAAATACATTCCATTCGATCCTCATCAATCTTGGCAGCAGCAGATGATTCGATCTGTTATGCAAGCAAATTCAATCATTCTTGCATCCAAGATTGCTAGCAAAAGTCTTTAACCTTTGGTATACTAACCTGCTATAAACACATAAAAATGAATGAGCATTATTTCTTGTAAAAAGGATACAATTTATCACAAATGTTGAACCTTTTTTTCCTTTTAAATTTACAATGTCTTTGAAAAATGATTTTCTCGAGCCGGCAGTTGAGTTGCTCTTCACAAGTAGAGGAAACATGTACCCTTTATTTACTCAACACAACATGAAAAATTGAATGAAATGAGGCGTATTATACAACAAAGGAACTTGAATCGTAAAAGATGAACTCACAACCATTACATATGAAACCCAAATTGATGTGTTCTTTAAAATAGGATATAATCGCTATTTGTAGTGAAGGGAAATAGTGATGGACTAAGTAATGGGTAGAGATGGTGATAGAGGGCGACCGATGATGGTGAAGGAGGACCGCCGGCGATGGTGGCGGAGGGCCGATGATGGTGAAGGAAGATGATCGATGATGGTGAATTTCAAAGAGGAGAGGAATGGTGAATTTCATAGAGTTAGATATATTAGGACTTGGGTTTTTTCTAAATAATATAAATTAATCAAATTGCCACCTAATTTAAAAAAAGACACGTCATACGTCCACCTAAGCATAAACTTAACATTTGTTAAAAAACTTAACGGAAGACCATTAGAAAAAAATAGGATGAAAGGTGGGACTGGTGAGAAGAATTTTAAAAAGTGGGATTATTATTGGCCAATACCTAAAAGGTGGGATTATTTAAATCCAATAAACCTAAAACAAACGAATGTAAAAAACCAAAATTTTAAAGCAGCTTTGACAACAAGTATGTTTGTGCTTTTTTACTTTTATATTGTTACGCAAAACTTCACCAATGAAAAAAATTTTCACAACAACATATTCGGAATTTCATAGAACTTAAAATTCTAAAAAGTAATGAGTTAAACAAATTAATTTTATTTAAAAAATAGTTGGGGAAAAAATTGCAAAAGCATTTATATAAATAATAAGTCTAGTTATGAGCGAAGCTTTTTGTAACTAATTTTATTTAAAAAATAGTTGGGGAAAAAATGGCAAAAGCATTTAAATAAATGATAAGTCTAGTTATGAGCGAAGCTTTTTGTAACTTCTTACGAGTCATATATGTAACTTCAAAAGTTCACGTATGAAAGTATGAAACTGAAGTGACTTGCATATAGTACTTCAGACACTTGTACGCTTAATGAACAAATACTATTGTGAGTGACACCGACTTTGAAATTTTAATATGTATAATGTTATTTGAAAAATATTTATAACAATCAGTCCTTTTCCCTAGTATATGTTAAAGTTTAGGCAAATTGGAAATAAATAATCCAATCTTTATCAAATTGGCCATTAATAATCTCACCTCAAGTATTTACCAATATTGGTTCAACCTTTTTCATCGTTTTTGTTTTATGGTCCCCCGTTAAAAAAACCCTAACGGAGTTAAATCTCTCCTACGTGGCTCGGTGACTTGGCGTTTATTTATTTTCTTTCTGTCTTATACCAAATTACGTGGATCCTCTCACCCTTAAATGAACAAACTGAGCCCTAGTTCAAGAATTCAAGAACTTTAGAAGACTTCGAAGTTGAGAAGAATTCAAGAAGAAATGAGCTCATCGTCTTCGTCTTCTTCATATAACTCGCGTAACTCCAAGATTTTTCGAATTGGTACTGATGGAAACATTTATCGTAACCATGAACTGATTGCAATTCGTAGATTAGCTGGAAAACGAAGTAGTAGGCAAGGTGAAGAGTTTTATGGATGCCCTTTATGGCCTGTAAGTTTATTTCTTTCCAATTTCAATTTTTATAGGTCTGATTGCTATTTTGAATGTAAGATTAAGAATGAAGTTTTTGATTTGTGATAGAGAGCGGATTGTAAATTCTTTATGTGGAAACAAGAAGTTGATGCTGTAATATTGAATGGATGCAAATGTGTTATTGAAAGATTGGAGTTAGAGAAAAGGGTTACTGAAGATGAAAACAAACGTTTGAAAAAGGCAGCTTATGGGATGTCAAAGAAAGCATATGTTGTATTTGTTTGTGTAATAGTAGTAGTGTATTGGTTTTTTTGACCCATTTGGGCATTGGAGTCTTTGTAATCGTTATGTAATGAAAATGGCAACTTTGTATCAAAATGGCATTCAAGTCTTGGTCTTTGTAATCGTTATGTATTGATGAAATGCAATTGGCAGTTGACGTATTTGATACATTTGACACATTTGATCCATTAAACTGCAATTGGCAACTTTGTACCAACTGCAACACAGTCAACAGCACATGCATGATAACATGGTATACTGGCATTCAACTGCAAGTAACCAACATAAACTGGCATTCAAGTCTTGGTCTTTGTAATTGTTATGTATTGATGAAATGCAATTGGCAGTTGACGTATTTGATACATTTGACACATTTGATCCATTAAACTGCAATTGGCAACTTTGTACCAACTGCAACATAGTCAACAGCTACTTCTATTAACTAATGCATTTAGTAAAATGACAACCATTTGATCCATTAAACTGCAAGTAACCAACATAAACTACAGCATAACACATCATCCAAAATGTATCCAAGATCCATTAGAATCCATAATCCATAACACAATAACATTAAACTACAACATAAAATCCATAAACCCATAATCCATAACACATCATCCAAAATGTTTCCAAGATCCATTACAATCCATAATCCATAACACAATAACATCATTAAAATCCATAAACCCATAATCCATAAAACATCATCCATAAACTACAACATAACAATCTTTCTTTTGACTTGGGATGTTGACTGTGATGTATTTGGTGTTGCTGTTGACTGTGTTGCAGTTGGTGTTGCTGTGGACTGTGATGCATTTGGTGCTGCTGTTGACTGTGATGCATTTGTTGCTGCTGTTGACTGTGATGCATTTGTTGCTACTGTTGCTGTTGACTTTCGTGGCCTGCCAATCTTTTTTTTGACTTGGGAACTTTCTGGCTGCTGTTGCTTTTCTTTTGAACATGTCTTTTTATTATGACCTTTTTGGCCATAGTTCTTGCAAGTCATAATCATACCATGCCTGCTTAATTTCCCTGGTTTCTTCGCTTCATGAGGATATTTCTTTCTTTTCTTTTTAGGTCTGCCAGGACCAATCTTGATAGGTGGTGGGTCTAAAGGAAAGTCAACTTTTGGCCAATATTTTTCTGATGGCAATGGTGGTATAGTGTGTTCATATGACATCATATACACCTCTTTGGTGTAACTCTTGTGAACATATTCCTCAGCATTCTGGTTCATAAATCCTACAACTGCACATGCATGATAACATGGTATACCAGTTAAGTCCCACTTCATGCATGTACAGGTTCTTTTGTCCATGTCCACAGAGACATCATCAAAGTCCTTGACTTGAAACAAGGTTTTGCTTGATGGGTACACACTACAATTATAAGCCCTGTCTTTCTCTCTATCTAACTTTCTTGTTTGAACCCTAGGGCAGACAACCACCTTTTTACCAGACATTTCATCTTGCTTTTTAACTAATCTTGTCATAACTACCAACCTGATGTCTTCTAGCATGTTAATTATATGCTTTGATCTAGACAGTATGATAAACCCATTAAATGTTTCTGCCATATTATTAACAATGACATCAGTCTTTGTATCAGTTTGAAAGTAGCACCTGCAGAAGCATTTAGGATTCTGAGTGATGAATGCTTCAGCTGCATCAGCATTGAGTTCCCTCATTTCTTAAAGAGCCTTTTTATGGTCAGCCTCATTGTATGCTCTAGCAGCCTTCCAGAATAACTCTTTAAGATCATCACCTTTGTGTTTTTTGTGCCAGTTTGCATAGATGTGCCTAGCACAGTTCCTATGCTCGGCATTACCCCAACTAAATGCAACAACATTTAGTAATCCCTACAAAGAACATACAAATTATTAGGAATAAATTGTATCATATAATTCTAACTATGAATTATTTTAGGCAAGGGTACCTTTTGCTGGTCAGATATAACAGTCCATCCCTTCCCTTCATTAGTCACACCTAAGCACTTCTTCAACTCAATCATGAACCAATTCCAACTGTCATTGTTCTCACCTTCTACAACTACCCAAGCTACGGGGTACATCTGATCATTGGCATCCCTACCAATAGCAGCCAATAACATTCCCCCTAAACATGTCTTTAGAAAACAACCATCAAGACATAAAAGTTTTCTACAACCTGCTAGGAACCCCTGTTTAAGTGCATCAAAGCAAACAAATAACCTGAAGAAAACCTCATCACCTGAATCACCTCCATAATACTCTGGTGGGACAGTCATTAGTTTAAAAGTAGATGTTGGGTTAGCTTGTTTTAAAGCTGCTAAATATGATCCAATCTTACCATAATGATCTTTCATTGAACCATGCAACTTCCTATGGGCATAAGTCTTAGCCTTATAAGCCATCCAATTAGTAATGACAACCTTGAATTTCTGTTTAACAGCATCCTGAATATCCTTTGCTGACCAATTTGGCTTTGCTTTGAAAACTGGCAAATACTGGTCAGCTATAAAGGATGCAGTAAGTTGTCTGTTTTTCACCATATTTCTCTGACAACTGTGTTCATTAATTGAACTTTTCACCATAAAACAACACTTTCTTGGATGATAAGAGGCATACACCTTAAATGGACACCCCTTAACACAACTAACACCAAATCTACCTTGCCTGTTCTTGTTACTTACAGAAACTCTGAGATTTCTACCATTACTAACAGCATAATTTCTAATAGCATTTCTAAGAGCATCCCTTGTTGGGAACCTTGTACCAACTACCCAAACCCATTTAGTCCAATCAGTAGATTCACTTACCACAGGAACATCTGCCTTGTGCTTTTTTCCTCTTATGTCATCATCCTCACTCTCTCCAGGTGAATTTATATCCCCATCAGAGTCTTCATAGCTACTTGCATCACTATGTTCCTCTTCAACATGTTTCTTAACAGATAAGCCAGTCAATAATTGCTTAACGAACTCTTTCCTTGAGAGTGAATCTTTCTTTATTGCAACAACAGATTGTTTCCACTCATCATCATCATCATCTGTGCCAGCTTCATCTGGAATCCAGCTTTCATCTTCTTCATCACTTTCTAATTCAAATCCATTCTTTACCTGCTCTGATCCATCAGAAGTGTCTTCCTCAGATCCAGATGCATTAGGTTCTTGGCTAACTGGGTTGGGCAGCCTAGTAGGAGAACACCTAGTCAACTCTTGTAGTTACTTAGTAGGTGTTAGAAGTCTGTTAGCAGTACATCTAGTAAATCCTATCCTAGGTTGGGCTTGTGGTTGGGCTTGTGGTTGGGCTTCTGGTTGGGCTACTGGTTGGGCTACTGTATCAGACTTACCTTGTGCATAGAGACAACAGATATGTCTGGCATTTTTATCCCCCATATTAGCCACCATATCCATGACATCTTTGTCATTCTTAATCTGCACAAGTCCTACCTCAAACTTTTTTCCAGGCATCAAGTAATACATCTCAAAATCCCTTGTTTTGTAAGATCCGGTCTCTATCAGGTAATCCATCAGCTCAAAATAAGACATCTTGTCTACTTCTACCTCAAACCTATTAGTTTCACCTCCATCATAATGCAAAGTAGGTTTCCGTTTAAGATTCCCACCATGCCAAGCCTTTACGATGACTTTGTCAGCCATCCTGATCGATTAAGAACTGGAATAAGAATTCAAGCATATAAAGAAATAGATTACGGTTTAGGGATGACCATACCTGATCGTTGAATACGGATTTGGAATTTTGGATGGATAGGGTTTGATGAATCGTTGAATATGGATTTGCAATTTTTGAACTAGGGCTCAGTTCCATCATATTACGGTTAAAAGGAGGGGATCCACGTAATTTGGTATAAGACAGAAAGAAAATAAAAAAACGCCAAGTCACCGAGCCACGTAGGAAAGATTTAACTCCGTTAGGGCTTTTTAACGGGGGACCATAAAACAAAAAAGATGAAAAAGGTTGAACCAATATTGGTAAATACTTGAGGTGGGATTATTAATGGCCAATTTGATAAAGATTGGATTATTTATTTCCAATTTGCCTAAAGTTTACAACTTCAAGCTCGAACAAGGTGTCAACAAACTTATTCACATGTTGCAGAACAAAGAATAATAATATACTCAGTTTCGATACATATAACGGGTATGAGATCGGTTTTTGGATAATCGGGTTCTAATACCACATACGCTGTATACCCATAGAAAGTCTTTATAAATAATCTTATATATGGTCTCATACTTAAATACCGGTACCAATAATCATCCCATGTGTTTCGGGCTCTGGTTTTTCAATCATCAGTGATTATGACCCTTTCAAATTAGTAAGGGAGGATCGAATATGAAAATAAAAGTTTTAATTTTCGTATATAATTAATATATTGAATAGGAATAAACCATCAATTGAAAGACCAATCATCTGTTATTTTGTTAATCATCTGTCATTTTCTTTGATAATCATCTGTTATTTTGTTAACAAGGACATCATTAACAAAAATATAAATGTATTACCAGCAAGAACGGAAAATCAACTAAGTTGCAATATGAAAGTAGCAGGTACTCAGGGGCGGCCCTTTAGCTTGTAAAAACAAGCTAGGGCTTTAGGCCTACAAAATTAACAGACCTCCATCTCCATATACCAAGTTCCAGCCCAAAAAAAATTCTCTTCGATTAAAAACGAAAGGGGAAACCGCAGAGTCGAAGTGCTCTCAGGCGGTAGAGCTTCATTGGGAAATCACTCAATCAGAAATGGGAAATCACTCAATCAGAAATGGGAAATCGAACGGACCTGCTTGTTCTCTTCGATTAAAGCTTCTTTTTTTCAGTCGAACGGACCTGCTTGTTCTCTTCGATTAATCGCTCGTACGCCTGCTTGTTCTCTGCTTGTTCTCTTCGATTAAAAACGAAAGGGGGAACTTGGAAGTTTCTTTTTTCAGTCGAAACTCGAACGGACCTGCTTGTTTTGTGTTGCTCATACGCCTGCTTATTCTCTGCTTGTTCTCTGCTTGTTCTCGCTGGACTCGCTGCTTGTTCTCTGCTTGTTCTCGCTGGACTCGCTTGTTCTCGCTGAGTCGCTGGACTCGCTTGTTCTCATACGCCTGCTTGTTCTCTGCTTGTTCTCGCTGGACTCGCTGCTTTGTCTTCTTCAATCTTCATCATAAGGTAATTTGGTAACTAAGGTGCTCTGGTGCTGCCGTGCTGCCCTAATTGACTTTATTTGGGGGATTTGGGGGATGTGGGGGATTTGGGGGCTTTGGGGGATTTGGGGGCTTTGGGGGATTTGGGGGATTTGACTATTTATTTGATTTGCAATTTGGTAATTATTATTGTTTATTAGAAATTTAGAATATAGAAATTTAGAATTGGTAACTAATTGCTTCGGACTTTGATTTAGGAGTAGCTTTGGTATTTTGGAGTTTAGGAGTAGCTTGAGTTTGATTTAGGAGTAGCTTTGGTATTTTGGTTCATCTAGTCATCTAGATTTGATTGAAAATGTCAAAACGAATTAGAAAACATGAATCAGGTTGGACCAAAGAGAAAAAAAGAAGAGAACAAGAAGCTTTAATCGAATCTCAAAAAGGGTCATTGTTAAAATACATAATGGTTAAAAATAATGATGTTCAAAACAATCCTAATAAACAATCAAATGATGCTCAAAATCAAGAACAAAATCAACTAGTTAATGATAAAGAAACACAAAATGCACATGTAAATGAACAACCTAACAACACTAATGATGAACAAATACATAATGAACAACCTAACAACACTAATGATGAACAAATACATAATGAACAACCTAACAACACTAATGATGAACAAATACATAATGAAAATGATGAACAAACACCTCTAAATAATAATGAACAACAAAATGATAATGAACACACTGAGCACAACAATGATGAACAAACACCTCTAAATATTTATGATCCTAGTAAATGGGATAATATGAATATTAATTTACGAGATAAATTAGTTGAAAAGGGTCCAATTAAAGTTTTTGATTTTAATTTTCCAAAAGATCAACATTCAAGAAGTTTTAATCCTTCTCTTTATATGCAAAAGCTACCAAACGGAGAAAAGTATGAAAGAAAATGGTTAATTTATTCTATAGATGTGGATAAAGTTTTTGTGTTTTGTTGTAAATTATTTAATGTGAACTTATGTAAAAGTAATTTAGCAAATATAGGTACTAATGATTGGAACAATATTAATGCTAATCTAAAAAACCATGAAGCAAGTAACGGACATATTATCAATATGAGAGCGTGGATTGAGTTAGAAACAAGATTGAAGAAAAATAAAACTATTGATAAACAAACTCAAAGTCGAATCAATAAAGATAAAGAACATTGGAAAAATGTGTTAAAAAGACTAATTGCCATTGTAAAAAGTCTTGGTAAAAAGACACAAGCATTTCGTGGAAAAACAGAAAAACTTTTTGAAGAAAACAATGATAACTTCTTAGGTTTAGTTAAAATGATTAGTGAATTTGATCCGGTAATGCAAGAACATATTCGAAGAATAAAAACAAAGAAATTCATAATCATTACCTTGGACATAATATGCAAAACGAGCTTATTACCACGCTAGCAAATGAAATTAGGACTAAAATTCTTAAAATAGTTAAGGAAGCTAAATATTTTTCTATTATACTTGATTGTACACCTGATACAAGTCATGAAGAACAAATGTCTATTGTATTACGTTGTTTAGACCTTTCATCTAATTCAATAAAAGTTAAAGAATTTTTTCTTGAATTTTTAAAAGTAGACGACACAACGGGTAAAGGTCTATTTAATGCTATTATTGAACAAATTAATAAAGTAGGACTTGATGTAAATGATATTAGAGGACAAAGATATGATAATGGCTCAAATATGAAAGGAAAGCATCAAGGTGTACAAAAAAGATTGTTAGATGTTAATCCTAGAGCATTTTATACACCGTGTGGTTGTCATAATTTAAATTTAGTACTTTGTGATATGGCTAGTTCTTGTAGAAAAGCAGGTGAGCTTTTTGGAGTGATACAACGTATTTATTGTTTATTTTCATCATCCACTAAACGATGGAAAATTCTAAAAGACCATATACCCACATTTACTCTTAAATCATTATCACAAACACGTTGGGAAAGTCGAGTTGAAAATGTTAAAGCAATTAGATTTCAAGCTTCACAATTGAGAAATGCATTGTTAGCCTTACGTGATGATTGTAAAGACTTTAAACTTAAAAGTGAGGCTAATTCCTTAGCGACACATGAATTGGGAAATTTTGAATTCTTGTTAGGTATGGTTATTTGGTATGATGTTTTATATGCTATTAATTTGGTTAGTAAGATTTTACAATCTAAAGATATGTGTCTTGATGATGCTATAGATCAACTTAATAAACTTATTTCTTTCTTTAAAAAATATAGAGAAAATGGATTTGAAAAGGCTTTGGTTGTCGCTAAAGAAATAGCTGTAGATATGAATGTTAAACCCAAATTTTGTAAGAAACGTATTATTTATAGAAATAAAAAGTATGATGAAAATGTTGATAATGAAACTATCAAAACTCCTATTGAATTTTTTAAAATTGATTATTTTTTATATATAATAGACCAAGCTACTTCTTCACTTCAAACTAGATTTGATCAATTTAAAGAGTTTGAAACTAATTTTGGTTTTCTATTTAGTATAAAAAGGTTAAAATCAATAAATGAAGAAAGTTTAAAAGAAAAATGTATTCATCTTGAAAATGTTCTAAAGCATGATGATAAAATAGATATTAATGGCTTAGATTTATTTCAAGAACTAAAATTTTTAAGAGAATTTATAGATATAAAATACGATACACTTTTAAAGATAGTAAATTATATTAAAAAATTTAATTATTTTCCAAATACATTTATTGCATATAGAATTATTTTAACTATTCCCGTAACTGTTGCTTCTGCAGAACGAAGTTTTTCTAAGTTAAAATTGATTAAAAATTATCTAAGATCTACAATGTCACAAGAAAGATTAAATGGTTTAGCTATTTTAGCGATTGAAAAAGAATTTTTAAAAAAAATTGATTATGACGAGTTTATTAAAGAATTTGCAACAAGTAAAGCTAGAAAAATAAATTTAATTTAAAAATATTTACTCAAATAAATTAAAACTTGTTCATTTAAGTAAGTTCATAGCATCATCAAAACATCAAAAAAAATTTTAACTCCGCCAATTATAAACTTTTTAGTTTATTATTGCCGGTCCCAAGCCCGGATAAAGGAGGAGGGTTTTTATAATAATGTTTAAAAAGACCTCAAAATTCAGTTTCGCTTTAGGCCTCCAAAAACATTGAGACGCCCCTGCAGGTACTATGAATTCCTAATATCAGCTGAAGCACTAGGTTGAGGTAACTTATTAATTAATCTACCTTATTAATTGAGATTATTCGTATTAAAGGTACTATATCCAGGAGCTGAAGCTCACGTTTTGGCTAGGCAACTTAAGGTGACTGCAACTTTTAACCGCTATCGCAAGCATGATCATTTGACCTTTCATGAGTTTGGAACTTCATGAAGTTCTTGCTTATTTCAAGAATCCTTGGGTATTGATGTTTAGGACTGTGACGCGGTTATTTATATCTGTATGTATATATTATGGTGCGAAGCAAATCCGTTGGAACGCACGGCTGGTAATCTGCTAGTTGCATGCTTTAGGTTGTCGTTCGTGGTACAATGTATTTGAAAAATGGTTGTTATAATTCATTTCAGAGAGTAGATGAGTGAATCAGCGAACTACAACTATTCATATAGTACATAAAATTGAAGTAACTAGTTTTGAACCTATGCGCGCGTTGCGCGCTTGTTAGACCAGTTAAAACGAAGCTTAAATAAACGTACATTGCTTGATCATCACGTTCATGCCATCACAACCTTTATTTATTAACAAAGCTACTATGTGCTCTATAAATCTAAAATAACCGAATAACAAGTTTATTTATTAACATATGTGTTCTATAAATCTAATATAATCAAATAACACATCTTAACAATATAAGTGAAGAGAAATCATATCGCCCAAGTTCATTCAATAAATTTATCCACACGTTCACTTAGCTTATAAGTTCACCCATTTCAATAATACATAGAATGAAAAGCAAATCTTAATTTAGAACTTAGAAAAAACAATGTTTTTTCCCAACCTCAAAAAGAAAAATATAGTCTTTTGGATTCAAGATTGCATGGATATACAAATGGATATTCAATAAATTTGACGAATAGTCAAAATTGAAATGAAAAGCTAAGGTGGTGTTTGTTTTTAAAGAAAACCTCTTCCTCACCTCTTTATCTGCGCACGCAGACGCGGGAAGAGGTTTTGAGTGCACAGACTGTTTGTTTTTTGGAAGACGTTTTATTAAAAAAACGTCTGCGCGATGTCTTCATGGTGCAGACATGGACTAGTGTCTTCAGGCGGGAAGACACTTCATCAATCATCTTCTCCCTTCACAAAAACCTTTTTAACTCAAATAGCAGCCCCTCTCCTCCCGTAGCCCGCCTCTCCTCCTGCAGCCCCCCCGTCGCGCCGCCTCCCCCTCTGCTTCGACCGCAACCATCATCATCTTCGGTCCACCACACCTTCTTCGACCGAGCGCAACCACTCTAGAACACAACCATCAAGCCCCCCAATTCAACAATCGACCGAACCCCAAATCAACAGTCGACATCGTTCGACCTTCCAACACCATCGCGGACCACCACTCCCGAACATCACCATCAACCGACTTCAACCTGTCAACCGAACACCTGTCGACCGAACACCTCTTCAGTCAACCTTCGACCATCATCATCGACCATCATCGACCTTCTTCGATTTTGTATTTGTTTCTTCTTGAAATCGAAGGTGAGAACAGAGAAAGCATCGAGAGTTTTGTGAAATTGGGATTTCAATTTGGTTTCTTTTGTTTACTTTGGCCTGCAATAGATATGATATTTATATTAATTTTAACTTAACCGACTCATATGATCTATGGGTTGTGTGGTTATGCTGATTCTGATTTGAAACATTGATCGAAAATATATATAAAAGTGATAATCAATTATATTATGATTTGTTTTATTAATAAGATATAAATTTGATTGTGTGGTTATGCTCATTGTGTGGTTTTGATTGTTTAAAAAATAGGTTTAATTTAATTACAGAATATTTTAGCATTGTGCAGATGTTAAAAAAACAAACAGTTTTTTTCTTGCAGACTGCAGATGTTTGGTCCACCTCTTCTGTTGCAGATGTCTGCAGATGTGGTCCGCAGACCGCATACATTTTCCTGCAAAAAAAACAAACAACATCTAAATCTTTATTCAAAATATAGAACAATGGCTTCTTTCAAATAAATATTGAAACCCCATAAAAAACAGAGTCTTCTGAAAACGGTCATTTTGTTTATTAAGTACCAAGATTGCATAAAAACATCAATGGTTATCCAAGAAAGTTAGCAAAAAAGAAGTCAAAAGTGAAATGAAAAGGTAAATCTTCACTAACAATTTTTGAACAATCGGCTCTTTTAGAAAAACCCGGCCCACAAAACTTCAAACATGATGAAAATAACCCCAAGTTGTACTTTATAAAGGTCTAGTACCACATGCTTATCAAGTTATACATTTTCTTGCTCTGAAAACTACAAACATGCTTCATCAATGTCATTTCTTAGCAGTCAAACCACAAAGCTCAAATTCCTCAACCGATAAAAAAGATGAAATTTTTACTAAAACGTCCCAAAAGGAAGTTCAATGGACTGAAAGCTATATGGATCGGCTGATACACATAGATACAGATTTCAAAAGAGCACCCGAAAAGACGAAGCCCAGAGAATTCAAACCAATAAATACAACACAATCAGTTTGGTTTAAATTTTTACCGGAGGTTCTGCTTTACCTAATCCACGGAGATTTTAGGGGGTTTTCAGATCTACAATTCAAAGAAAATAAAGTGAGAGAACCGAAAGTATGATTTTAAACGCGTTGGTAATCGCAATTGTTGGGTGACCACTCAACCGCACGCGCCGCGACACGGACGCCACCAAAGGTGGTCGGTAAAGCCCATCAGCGGCATCCAACGTCGCCATCATCTTACGAAAGCGGGAATAACCAACCTACAGCACATCAAAGAGGAACCACAGGAAAACAAAATACGTCTTTTGACAATCAGGTAATAGATGTTTTGTTTAACTTTAAGCAGGTGGTGGGTGGAAGCCCTAGACACAAACGGTTGGTGTACAGCGCATTCTCTAGCTTTTGGCTTCTAAAACATCACCGTTGCCGTTTGAGCTACTGTTTTAAGGTCGCCGACATACGTATACCTCCTCCTTAATTGTCTCTCTTCTCTCGGATTCCCTTTTTCTAATCATATCTTTTTTATTTGTTTATGTCTCTTTAAAGTAAACAGGTGTAGTCAAGGTGTGATCAAGCAAGATACGTGGCAGAAGGTAAGTTACTTAACAGTTAACACATGCCACGCAGGTGTGAAGCTGGTTGTTTATACTGTTCATTTACTTCCATTATTAACATATAGGTTAATTAATGTACTAAAACAATTCGCGAAACTTTAATTTCGGGTCTTTCTCATAAAAATTTTCATAATCAACTTTTTCTAAAAAATCTATATATTGGTATAATGATAAAAAAAAATTGTAAATCTTAAGATTTTTTAAGCATTTTCTTCCTCTGATGGAATAAAATCGTAAACAAGTTTTTTTCACTACATATTGCTAAAGAAAGAAAGTGGTATCAAAGAAAATGTGTTTTAAATAAATATAGAGCCAGACCATCAATTAGAAAGATAAGGGGATGTTATGTTCATTTCACAAAGTTGAAGGGTTATAAACTAATTTCCTTTGAATGTGTTTGTGTATGTATCATTTGAGGATTGTTCCTGAGAAAACTAATAGTTATGTAAAAAACAAAAATAATCATAGAAACCAATAATATAATTCATAAATTTTTTTATTATTTTAATTGTTAAAAGGTTATTTAAGTGTTTCTGACATATATGTTAAACATAAATACGAGAATGAAGAGTCTTACGTATATGTAACACTATGTCGAATGAAAAACGGTTACATATACGTAACTTATATGTGACGTATATGTAAACCCATGCTAAGGTTTTTCATTTAATTCATACCCTTATTTATATATACGCATAAACAAATATAAAGGGTGGGGAAAAATTGTAAATTATGTGGCCGGTTTCATTAGTTTTTCTAGTTTTCACATAACATTGTAGTTTTCTTAGGATCCCTCATCTGTATCATTTTCCCTTTATAGCTATATAAAAACATGTTAATTCATGTTTTGGTACATTGGAAACATTAGTTGTGAAAGAAGTGAATCAAACGCATCGAAAGAAGTAGTATTGGATAAAGTGGTGAAGTTCAGCCAGGCCTGTTTTTGCTTGCATCTAACTTAAAACCTGAATAAAGTAACATTGGTATACACGTGTGCATAAATCTAAGCTTAAGGGAAATCAGGCTCGTTTGGTTTACAAAACGTGGTCAACCCAACTAATATTGACTTGTAACTGACACTTAAAAGTTAATCGTTTAAACCCGAAAAAAGCAGCATTTGCATATACATGTGCCAAAATCGGGGCTTAAAAGAAACCATGCTCATCTGGCTATAAGGCAATTTGGCCAACCAGCCCATTTTGGCTTTTGAGTTGACACTTCAATATTACAAACTTGAACATGAAAGAAATAGTATTGGCACATATGCAAGCATAAATCCAAGCTTAAGAGAAATATGGTTCACTTGGCTTAAACAATTTACTGGTCTGTTTTGACTTGACATTTAAAAGTTACACACTTACACCCGAAAAATGTAGTATTGGCATATACACGTGCATAAGCCAAAGCTTAAGAGAAATCAGGTTCATCTGGCTTAAACAATTTGGGCATCGATGGAGCAGAAGCGACGACACCTTCTTTGTGGCTAATGCCTTTTCTGGTATTTGCAGCAAATCTTGATGCCAATATAGTAGCTCCCAAATGCTGGGCATTTTGGTCATTTTCTCCATCACCATCATCATCATTATAGTATTGGTACAAGCCTTCTTGCCTAGCCAGTTCTTCAGCCAATTTCTTCCTCTTATGCCTCCTCCAAGCAGCTTGTATAAAACATGCTCCCCAAGTTCTCCACTGGTGCGAGTAGTACCTGAAAATAAAGATGGAAATTTCAGCCCGTTTTACATTTAAATAACCCTATTCGGGTTATGTGTTATTTCTAATGGGTCAAATGATAAAGCTAAAATATTTAACTAAAAAGAAAACGGCCAAAAGCATTCATATACATAAAACCTCTTACCATTTTGTTAAAGAAGTTCATAATATTTTCTTTAATAGTATAGTTTTTGACCCATAGCCTGCCATTCCATTTCACCAACCATACCTAAACGCGTGTTGCAGCTTCTTGCTATGAAGTCGTTTAAACTGTTTAGCCACGAATCTTAAATCTTCTGCTCGAAGTGCAAATGCTTCCACTTCATTTAAAGCTTTCACAGTTCGAGTTGAGGATGGGAGATTAACATTTGATTCAGGGGTCAAAGCCCAAGTCAGCAGTTCTTCACCACAAAAGTCACCAGGTTTAAGAGTGATTGAATTAAAGAAACCAGATCGTCCTCCATTGGTTGTGGAACTCTCAAGTTGACCTCGTATCACAAAAGTCATCTCGTTGACTGGATCCCCTTCACGAACCAGATATTGACCTTTTGTGCTCAGTGATTGAACAAGGTGTTCACATATCACGTCTAAGAGCTGATCATCATCCATTTGTGAAAAGAAAGGAACCTGTAAGAGAAATACAAATTAAAATATGAAAAAGAAGACATGAAAAGGATGATTTCAAGCAAATTAAGATACTATCAACTATGACAACATTTTGTAAAAATTTATATGAACTAAGAAGTTTTAAAATTATTATCATCTAAAACTCAGTCAGCACTAGCAACAAGAGATGCAGATTAAATGTATTAAAATAGAGTAAAAAGGAGGGGTAAATAAGTATAACAATCAGTAGTATTGTACCTGGTATGAACCTGATCATTTGACCCTAAATAAGCATATATACTCAGAACATACTGAAAAATGTTTATCGTCGTTCATCACTCACAATACAGATCACTTTTATGTTGCACAAAAAGATAAAGAACTTACACGACGAACAAGGGCTAAGCAAAGATGCCTTTGAATTTGACGTCTTAAATCCAAAGGAAGAGCACGGAGAATATCTTCTTCATCTACTCCTCTTGTAGCAAGCCATTTATATTGAACAAATCTACGAATTTTATCTTGTAAATCAGGTGGCAGTTGTCTATGCCTCATCCATTCTTCGGTGTCTCTTCTTTTGACCCGCCACTCTTCCAGTCTTGCTGTTGTAGATTGGAGGTATGTCTTCACAACATAATTAACCAGTCAAAAGTTTTAGAAAGATGAAAAAAAGATGTGAGTTGTTTTTCTTTTTGGAAAAAAGAATAGATATACTTTGTACCTGCATATTGCCAATGAGTAAACAGAATATAACTAGACCTCCAAGGCAGACACTACATCCAAAGAGTGTTTCTCCAATACTAGTACTTGTCTCCAAATTTTGTCCGTACGAACTGCATAACATTATTAAGTGGTTTAAATGTTTTTCACAAAATTATAGTGAGCATTGCACAGTGCAGAAACTGTAAGAGGGTGTTTCATGTCTAAACATGCATTTTGAAACTCATTATGTGATTAGGATTATCAAGTAACCGGTTTTAATAAAACAGACTGTAAGTGATAGTGCATTAGTTAGAGATTATCTCAATGTTTGAAGAATTTGAGTAATTAAGAAATTAACACAAAATAACCAAATAGGAAAAATTCTTGTACATGTGTCTCAAATTAGGTTGGAAGGGGTGATAAGGTCATTTCATCTTACTTTATAATGATTTGTTGCACCTAATTTACAACTGATTATCTGAAATTGATTACTTGAAGCCTGAATAATGAGAAGTAGGATTTGTATATTTAAACTATAAAAAACTCAGAGTTGGAAGTCACAGTAATTATATAATCAGTTTCAGAACATGAATCCAAACACCCTACATTCCTCTAAATCTCTAATATATCTAGAAGATTAAACATAACATCAAATGTAAAGCAGACCATACCTTAGACTTTTCAAGCCAAACCAAAAGCAAAAAAAGTACTTGTCAAAAAAAGTTGCAGATGTAACTCCTTCAGTGAAAGCAGGAGCATACATCCCGAATGTAAAATTAATAGGACTAATTTCAGCACTACAATTGCTCAAGACTTTTGTTTCTTTCAACCACTCATCACGGCCTGGCTCATCCACATGGTCACAGTCAAAATACACACGATTGCATGGATAAGTCACGTTTTCCTCTTTTCCACATTCTTCTTTCCAACATGAATATTGTCGTTCAATAGCCAGTAGATACCATGTAGCCCCAATAACCTGCACTGGCATTAGAAAAACAAAGTAAATACTAACTGTCCCATGTCCCCTTTTTAGCTAAATTGTTCTATTTGACCCATTCGAGTCAGATCACAAACCCAACCAACCAATCTGTACCCAATATTTTTACAGTATTAAGGCAAGTAAACGATAAACGGTGAAAAGACTATACAGCAGAGTTTGCTTACATGACTAGCAAGCATATAGAGCATGATATAGTAAGCTGCACCAGCCCAAGCCGTTTTGGCAATCACACCGGTGGTCTTGGTAATGCGTTGGTTCAAAGGAAAAATGACAAACAATCGTGGAATATACTGAATGATGATAACAAGAGAAATCGAATGGTTCGCGTGAGCAGCTGTAGGACTTTGCACAGCTGGCATTACAAACCAGATAAAAAGCTGCAATACACAAACAAATAAACATTGTATCATCACCTATATTCAGATTCCCTAAAAAAGTGATCTTGAACCTAATTTAGTGTCAACTTCAAAACAAACAATCTGCACTATCCTAATTGAAAATAATTATAAAAAATTGGAAACAATCGCGCCAAAGTTAATGAAGTAATCATGAATATACCTGAGGCAACGGAAGAGCAGCAGCTAAATCAACAGCAAACCCTGTCCTCAAATACCGAAGAGCAATCTTACGCGGATCCATAACAAGATCCCCCCTCCCAAACACCCTCGAATTCGGGGCCACATAAGCCGTACGAAACTTGATGAAAATATGAATAAAAGAGATCACATCAATCAACGAACGCCAAACAGTGATGATCGCTGCAAACCCATAATCAGACCGCATACAGTACTTCCTCCTTGCGATCTCGGGGACGAGGAAGTAGAGAGGGTCAACGAAGAGGGCGTTGAGGCAGGTGATCAAGAACATGTAGTTCCATCGCGTGATGAATTGGCCCCCGGGATCGAAGATTTGAGTCCACCATGAGTCCTTTGAGTTGTTGGGGAAAGTGGAGGGTGTGGGTTTGGAGATTATTGTTGTTGATGGAAGACGAATGTAACTCATGGTGATTGGGATCCATGAAACATTGTTGGAAATTATGGTGAATTTTCATGAGAAATATGAAACCCTAAGAGAGAGAAAGATGTGAATTTGAGAGAAAGAGGGATAAATTAACGGTTTGACATTAAGAAACGCGAGTTAACAGAAATTTAAATGTGTGGACAAAAATATCTAACATTAATGGATCACCCGACCCGGGTAACTGGTTAAAACAGGTTCTCGTTAACGGGTTTGGGTCGGTCAAATGTGAAAACTACGTTTTTATATATAAATTTTTTTGGGTTATATATAAATATTAAGATCGTTTTAACTTTTTTTTTTTTCGCATTGTCTTTAGATCTATAACTTTTGAAATATAATTTTTTTGTGCATTTTTACAACGTTTTTATTTTTATTTATACTTCGATGTAAATATTATTCAAAAGTAAATCCGGTCAAATATAGTATTTTTCTTTTTATTTTAATTCAACGTTATATTTCTTAACGCTACCATAAATCGTGCTTATTTTAATCTATGCTTCGACATAAATTTTATCCAAAACTAAGTCGTCGCAACACACCTGCATAACCTACTTGTTATTTGTACTCTGTTATTTATTATCAAATTTGATTACATCAAAGTAACCATATCTTATTTGTAATTTGATTCAGTATTAAATTTAAAAACATAAAACTTAAAAACTTATACAGTAAGTAATATAAGATTTGGGGGCATTAATTTACCAAACGTGCAAAGTTTTACTAGGTTTTAACATGATCAGGATAGGTATTTAGGTATTGAGCTATGTATGGGATCGGTTTTAGAAAATTCATGGGTCTATAACATGTATAGTCAAAGGCTATATGAATAAAAAGTATAGCAAATTGTATGAACAACCAATTGAGTTGGTAAACTAGTAGTAAGAGTCAAAGGCTCCGTAGAACCAAATAGTATGTTGAAGTTGTTAAAAGTTTGAACTTATTTAAATTATATTATAGAATATCTAAAAATATAGTTAAATATTTAACATGTCAAGTCTAATTTTGCATTCAGTTCTTTAACCACATAAGACATGCATTGTTTTTGCATTAAGTTTTTTTAACCACATAATACATACACTAAAGATGCTCTTGCAAAAGTAGGTTTATTATCTGAACAAGTAAGAGATTTGTGCTAGTTGATTTTGATACATGTTTGATTTTTGGCATTAAAAGCACACTTCTTTGATATATGAATTAAATAACTATAACTCATTATACAACCCGTATGACACACTCATATCATGTCATCAATGAAGTTCGACACAAATTAACGAATTCCTTTACACAAAGCTAGCACCCAACCCGCGTGCTTGGCCTGAACCTCATTAAAAATGCTTTAGATGCTTACAAAAGCAATTAACTAATTTTCGATCGTTTACCTATCGATTAAAAAAACCATCATACATTCACTCAATCATTCAGCATTAAAAAAAACCCTCTGATATAACATGTAAATCATGAACTGCAGATTCCTTCTTCAAGTCAATTTTATGCTCAAGCTTCACCATATATACCTGAAGAAAGGTAAATTATCTATTTATGAAAATAAATAAATGAAAAAACAGATATCAAAAAAAGGTAGGGAGACCAATACAATGTTGATTGTTGTGGTTAATTTGTTACAAGTTTCAGACCAATGTTTCCTGATTCAGACAGTTCAACAACTTATAATACAGTTTAAAGCAATGATGAGTCAATGACTCCTATGCTTGGCTGCTCGGCGCTCGCTCTTACTTCCGGCTTCTCCTCTCTCAAATTCATAACTTGCTTTATCATTTGCAATTAAATTTATCCATTTATATATATCTCGCATCATGTGTTGATAATTTGATATTATCCTTATTGCCTCCGTCATGCCTCTTATCACTCGTGTCATATCATATCTCTCTGTAAAGTTTGTCATCACATCTCAGTTGATATCTTGGGTATCTAACTTCACTTGTCTAGATATTACTTAAAAGATTCAAGTTCCTTTCTACCATTATATCGTAGCCTTGCAGGTGCAGTATGGTATCTAACTTTCAAGTGTCTAGATATTACTAATACGATTCAACAAGTTTGGTTGTATACGTATGATCCTCGTGAATTGCACCTTAAGGAAATCAAGTGTATTCTTCATTACTTACAAGGAACTCCCCTACATGTTATTTTGTCATCACAATTGATCATGTGTCCTCCATAGATGCCAACCAGGTGGGGTAAGGCGAGGTTTCCTGATACACGTCATTTCACTTCATTGCATTTGCCCTTTGCTATTACACAACCCGCGGAGCTATTACTAACTGTGTGTGTGGTTAAGGTTGCAATTTTCATGAGGGTGTACTATAAATGACAGATCAATATATAAGGAAAAAAGATGTTACCTCTTGCAGATTTCATTAAGGTTCTTGTACCCATTGTAGAATATGAACCACATCAAGACAACCACCAAAGCATCTATCATAAGTTAAGCCGATCAAAGACTCGAAACAAGGTCAATGACAAGAAATGCAAGTCAAAGATGACAACTTTGACCCATTTACCAACGAATGAGTCATTTAGGGTTAAATAGGTCAAATGAAAATTTTGATAAAAAGGAAATTGGACATCTGAGCAAACATGTCAAATGAGGTTATAAGGCGTCTATATATATTTTCAATGCATACAACCCCCTAAGTCATTTTATTCAAATATTTAAATTATAATCATTATAGTATGTATTATTTTAATAACCATATTTAGTGCCTTAAATATTTCAAAAATTAGATACAAGTGTTTTTGGGTAATTCCAACCCGTACCAAAAATGGACATATATTGAACCGTTACCCAACCCAATAATCTTGTCACCTCGTATGACACCTATGTTAGGCTTGTATATGCAACTATTAGTTATACTTGCAGGCATAATAATCTAAAGCTTTGAACTATGTATGCTACATAAATATTAGCAAAACACAAAATAGCAGATAAAATTATTGTAAAGGATACTGAACAAATAACGCTCCCATGGGTCCAACATGTATAGTCCAAAAGTGACATTGTAAAGGTAGATTTTTCTTTGAGCCCAGTTCATAGGCATAATATCAAACCTACAAACATAAGCACATAGTTAAAAAAATCTAAGAACCATAAGAGAATAGAATAAGTATATACATGTGATGTCGTCAATCGTGAAATCCAACAAGCATGCATAGATATATTCAGTCACTCGATGCAGGCCTCGATTATATATCCACAGTATAATAAAGCTAGATGTTACAAAAACTCGAAAGCCTGAAGAACTAATGGAATTGAAGCATAATATGTGTAACGGAAAATGTTATCTATGTTAAAATTTAACAACTCGGGCAAAAACCGGATATACAAAAAATCAAATGACAAAATGATACACAAATGCTAGCATTCTTAGACAAGGTTATGTATGTTAAAGCCCCTAACAAATCCAGCTTTCCATTCATTGCATTTTCAACTTTTTAAACTTTTATTGCAAGTTTTTACATAATGTTCTAACTTTATTACTATTTCCAACTTCATATACCCTCTATTTGTAACTACCATGTACTGCATTTCAACCCTCATGTCCTGTAATACAGGTATTTTTCATTATAATCTCCTCACAATCAAAGTATCAAGTTAAAAGATATAAAACAGCAAACTTTGAAGGAAGCCATAGCATGCGATGATCAAATAGCAGAATTAGGGCATTCAGCATTCACAATCAAGAAACTGAAGATCCAAATGCTCAAATTAACATCAAATGGGAAACAAGTTTACAAGAATCCAGATCCAAACTTCCACATATCCCAAAACAATCGGATGTAATCCATTATAGAAATTGTAACAAAAGGTTAATAATTTCATCGATCAACAGATTATAACCATGGTGGGTCGATTTCAAATTGATTCAAATCCCACAAGCAAACAAAAGGTTTAACATTTGAGCATAGAAGCTGAGAGATCTTGAAACGAACCTGCAATGGTGTAATCTTTGGCTTCAGTAGAGAAATCGAGCAGCGAAAGAGAAGGGATCTGAAGAATTCGAGTCGTATGCCTCAGTATCACATATGAGACACTTTCATAAACGTTATTGTAGGCTAAACATGAAACTTTTGCATAAAAATATTCAAATAGTTTAACTTATTACATAAGCACGTTTATAAAAAGGAAAACTTACCAATATAAGTATTTGACCAATTAATTTTACAATTTTAGCCATTGAAAAACAAAGTTTTCTAAATTATTCCACCAATCAGAGGATGCCACGTGTCACAATATCGCTTACCAGCGATACCTGAGGTTGTCTGTATCGTTCGTATCGCTGAGTCAGCGATACATAGATGGGTTTGTATCGTCAAAACTAAAAAAAAAGAAAAAAAATACAATATCATCAACTAGCGATACATAAGTATAATTCTATCTCCAACATTTGTTTCACTCTACTCACTTTATCTTTTTCTTTATTTCACTTTTACCCCTTACATTTTTTTTTACTTAGTGTTTGTATCCTTTGTTGTTACTCATAATTTAATTAAA
Source organism: Flaveria linearis (assembly GCA_024085815.1). Lineage (NCBI taxonomy): Eukaryota > Viridiplantae > Streptophyta > Magnoliopsida > Asterales > Asteraceae > Flaveria > Flaveria linearis. The sequence goes on from CM044005.1 coordinate 28,405,265, forward strand.
AATCATAAATTAGTTTAATAAATCAATTCCATGACAAAAAAAACTGAAATACAAAAAAATAAAAATAATAAACTTGTTTGAGAGTAATGTAAATATCACATTTTTGGTTTTTTGAATTAAAAGAGTTATTTGAAAACCAAAATTTTATTTTTAAAAAAGTCTAAAAAAGAGTTTGAAAAAACGTTGTTTAGATAAATTTTGTTTTAAAATAAGCTAACAAAACCTCAAAAGAATCGTCTTCTTAAAATTAAGAATGGTTTTTTAAATAAAAGGTTGATTAAAACTTTCTAAATAAAGTTTTTTTAGAAATATAAAAATGATTTTGAAAATAAACAAAATGTTTCTGAAAGAAATATTCAAAAAGAAACGTTTTTTTAATTAAACAATACCTTATTGTGTTTTTTTATATATTTAAAAAGTGTATTTTATTATAACTTATTAATTTAAAGTATTTTGAGAATTAAAAGATAATAATTTGATAGTATGGGGTTGTTTGTGTAAATTATTGTTTGGAAACTTACAGGGCCCACTTGGGCGATACAATTAAGGGTATGTATCGCTGGTAAGCGATACCATGACCAAAAATTAAAAGCAAAAAGTCAATGGCTAAAATGATAATTATGTTTGGTCAAATAACTATTTAGGTAATTTTCTCTTATAAAAATATATATACAATTATACCGGAAGATGATCACCGGTGATTGTGTTGGGTTGACATAAAGATGACAGGTTCTGCTGCATGTGTGTGTGATTTCGATTAAAATCTAACTTTAACTAGTTTAAACTAAGTTTAAACCCGCGAATTGAGTTCGTGTTGTGATGGATATTCACACCCTTAGCAATAAACACTCTAAAAAATAGTTAACTACAATATATATCATGAGTCCTCATGCTTTACACGTTTGATGTTTTTTATTTAAGTACTTTTAAATTTTATTCTCGATATTTCTCTTGCTATAACCTTTTGATAGTTACAACCAAAGAAGATGAGTTTGATTGTTTTGCTTGCGGGAATTTGATTGTCTTCATCATCACAAAATTAATCTTATGTTCTTTTGTACTCTTATAATTAACACATTCAAAGCAAAATATATTGATATTTATTATATACATAATTACTAAGGTTGGTGGCTAAACATAATCTTCACTCTAACCCTCTATTTTTCTTATCTTTTGAATTTACACTCTGTATTATATATAACTAGATTTTCCTTCTGCGCATTGCGCCGAGAATTTTGTTACGATCCTAAATATCAAAATACGGACATTAAAACAAGTCGTAAAGGCAATTATTTTAACTCAGCTTTAAGAAACCCGACTGCGAACCGAGGTCACAACAACCCCTACACTCTTAAAAAAACTAAAAGAAATAAAAAAAACACAAAAATCCAAAATTACCATCGTTAAAAATAATATATTTATTGCTGAGTTCTTACATTATGACATGAGCACAAAGCGTTGTATTATGTTGAAAATAAAACATCTGTAATCAAAATACAAAACCAACAAACCTTTTTGTATTTAAAGTTCTTCAGTTATATAGAGTATAATATTTATTTATAACTAACTAACTAATTTACTAATCAGATTTTTTAATAACTTTTGTTCGTTGATCGTGAGGTGTTTATTAGATATTTATAACATTTAATTACGTTATTTTATATGAATATTAGTATCAAACATGTGTACTTTGAGTGTGTTATTGTTTGTAGGTACTAAAAGACAAAAGTATATGTTTGGGAGCTTTATGGAAGTATTGAAACAAGTGGAAGAACCAGATGTGCAATTACATGAAAGATAGAGTCAAATCAAACACCAACTTATCATACACCGAGCACCGTATCGATCACCGGATCCTGAACAGATTAAAGAGAACAAGCAGCGTATAACTTCACAACCACCTATCATATGCGAGGGGGGCATATGATACGTTGGTCACCCCAACAACTTCCGGAGTTGGGAGTTTATTTCACTACAGTTTCACTCGAATGAAGCATTAACAACTTCCAATCCACCATTGAAGATCCAAACATAATGATGAGCGGCTAATTCATTCGTAATCACTTTCAAAAAGAGAGTTCTTGTTAGTGAAGCACTAGGTTTAGTTTGAATTGATGTTTTGGGTTATGTTTTTTTGATACAAGTATCTAATTATAAGTTTGTTTAAAGTTAAAAAACTTGTTTATGTTTATCCGTGTGCTTTCATTCATATTCGATTATCTTGCATTGTGAGCAGTTTGTTATGTATGTGAATTCTTTGCAAAACTGATTTTCTAATTGTGTGAACGATCGAATCTTAAAAGGTTGTTTCATTATTATCACTTTAATCAAATGATTTTTAAAAATTCATGTCTATGTGATTTTCAATTAATTCTTATGAACTAAAATATGAATATTTGAATTTGAATTTGAATTTTAAAAGTGGTTACCTTTTCTCATAAGTTTTAAAATCCATAATCAAAATCATTGATTTCTTTATTATATTTGTTTAATTCAACTTGCATTTTAAATAAAGACCCAAAAATATTTGTTTTTTGTAAGGCCTCATTCCCGGGACGCTTACAGCTGGTCAATCATCGCCCATAAAACGTATGATTGCATTAACTTAAATAAAACATGCAGCGGAAACTTTTAAATCAATCATTTCATTTCCTTTAATAAACACTTTTGCAAAATAATACAACATTCATTACAAAACAACGTTTGTTTGCATTACAATACAAAGGCGTTAAACAAAAGAATGTCATCCAAAAAGAGCTGAGTAGCTGCCCCGTGCCATCCTCAGCAACCTCATCTGCAACTGGAAACATATAAAAAGTCAGCGTTGCTGAGTGACTTCTAGTTTTATAGATAAAATACTTTACTTTCTTTAAAACCGTTACTTTACTTTCATGCTATCACACATCATACGTACACATAGATAATATCATTATTATCTTCATCATTTGTTATCTTTGTTTCTATATAGGTCTTGTCACACTTTACCCTCTTCACGGCACTCAGCCATGATTACGGAGGTCGAGTGGCAAGGATCCCGTTTCATACTTTATCATTATATTTCATCCGTTCATTTCTTTCATTCGTTCATTCTTTAACTTTCATTTATTGATCGTACGTCTTTAACTTTCTTACTCTTTCATCTTTACCTCTTTTCTTTCCTTTACCATAAACCTTACCTTTCTGTATCGTGGTGCTGGACCTAGGCCTATCATAGACCTTTTATAACGGTGCATCGCACCTCCCGGTCACAGTACCTAAGGTAGAGTTTAGGAGTACCATTTCTATATACACTACTTTTCTGTTTCGTGGTGCTGGACCTAGGCCTATCATAGACCTTCTATATCGGCGCACCGCACCCTCCTGGCCACAGCACCTAAGGTAGAGTTTAAGTGTACCATTGCCACATGTAATATCCTTCTGTATCGTGCTACTGGACCTAGGCCTATCATAGACCTTCTATATCGGCGCACCGCACCCTCCTGGCCACAGTACCTAGGATATGCAGCGACGGTTCTATACAATGGTTGATCCCAGTGTCAGGATTTTACCCTCTTTGTAGCACACAGCCACGATTACTGAGGTCGCAAGACAAGGAATCCATTTCGAGTTTGTTGCAACAACAAGGTCGCTCACCTCCTATATTTGCTTGCAAGCCTTTATTATTCTCCTTCTTTATTAATGCATGCATTCATTCATCATGTTCCTCTTTCATTATCTTTCACTTTGCGTTACATAATACTTTCGTTTCATTCATTAACATAACATGTAAAGCCACGGGAAAGATAAACATACATCATAATAAGGAACATCACATACACTATAGCATTATTATACAGGGCATCATCATACATACATAACATACATCATGCATAAACATGCAACATCATCATTATCATGCCCTTCATAACTTCTAAGTTCCCAACAGTCATCTTACATGTATCTACGGGAACTTCCACGTCAAAACTTACATCTGCACTTTCCCCCGAAAGTTAGTACTTTAACTATGTCCCCCCTCGGGTACAACAACCCTATTTGAGCGTATGGACAATCTTCAGTCGCACGGCCTTCATGCGACTGAACATCATGCGATTGGACCTATGCGGATGAACACCAATGCGAATGAACACCCAATCGTGCGAATGGACACTATGCGAATGGACACTATGCGAATGGACCTCATGCGAATGGACCTCATGCGAATGAGCACCTATGCGACTGGACTCTTAGTCGCATGACTCCCCATGCGGCTGGACCCCCAGCGACTGAACCTCAATCGTGCGACTGAACCCCAATCACCCTCCAGTCGACCGTATGGCCTCCAGTCGGTCGCCCAGCCCTAACTGGTGCATAATGCAGTTAATCCGAACCCAATCTGCCATTTTCGACCTCCAAGCTCATCCAAACCCATTCTAAGCCCAAATCAACCATCCTAAACCTTAGGAATGCATACTATAACACCATTCAAGGACATACAAGCCCAAGAACATACTCCAAACGCATCACACGCAATCACACCCAAATGGATCAAACACACACATACAAAAACGGGTTTACTATGTGTTCCAGCCCCAAATCAGTTGAAAACAAGTAAATAGGGGTCCTAGAACTCACACAAACGACCACAACGAGAAGAGCTTCGATTTGACTCGCTTCTCAACGGTTTTGCTCACTCGAATCAACCCGAACCAACTTTTCTTCCTTTCTCTCTTCTCTTCCTCTCTTTTGGCTGAACTTCGGAGATGTGGAGAGGGTGTGGGCTGCCCTCCCCTCTTATTCTCCTTCTCTTCCAAGCTTTCTCACGTTTTGGTAAGTTTGGTCCCCCAACTTTGGACTTTATTTCTTTTTTCTTCTTTCGCCGACTACAAGAAAAATATCCGGGTGTTACATTTTTTCCTACTTTCATTTCGTATTTTAAGTGCTTAGGTATAAAGTTTATCCTTTCCATCAATTTCCTATGAAAACGACTCTTACTTACATGTACTAGTTATAAGTAGCTAAGTCTTTACAATTAATTTGTTTTTTATCCAACCACGACAACACCATCAAAATGACATTGTTGTCGGGTAATATGTGTGCAAAATGTTAAGCTTTAGCTTACTTTAGCACCCTCTTCTTGTTCCTTTGTTTGCTAGTTTTTTCTTAAAAGGAACGGGGCGGCTAATGCCCTTTAAATAGAGAAACATTTAGGGCGTTATTTTTATTATCTCTATTTTTATTGTGAGGTGTCACAACTTACCATATTTTGTCCACTTTGGCAATCGGCAGACCCTCAAGCATCCGTCCATCATGTTTTTAAAACATCTTTGATAATAAATGTATCTAGTACTACATAAGGAAGCTTTTATTCTATTCTTAACTAATGTAAGATGTAAAATCCTCCTGTAAGGCCCCGGTTGCCGGGCACCTCACAGTTGGTCATTCATAGCACTGAAAATACATAACAGTATACATTTCATAAAACATTGCAGCGAAATTATGTTAACAAAAGCTCATTCATTTTATTATTAATTTCTATTGTTAAGCAATACATCGTTGTTCAACAGTTGTAAAAATTGTTTAAATGCATTACAAAACAATAATAGTATCAAAACATGAATGGATGTTAGTCTTGCCCCGCCGAGTAGCTTCACCCTCTTGCCATCCTCAGCAATATTCACCTGCTAACTGAAAATGTATAAAAGTCATCATTGCTGAGTGAGTTCTAGTTTTAAAAGTATTAAAATACCTTGTATAGATATATGAAAATATCCTTTGTTATAAAATGTTTCCTTTATTTTAGATTGTGATCACACATCATACATACATCAAGGTAATACTTTCTTTGATTCCTTTACATTACGTATTCGTTCATTTCGTACTTTTATCATTATCTTTCACTTTCTTATGGACCAATGCGCAATACCCCAAACATTATGCATAAAGCTGATGCTGGGCCTGTGGTCTATAAATAGACCACAAACATCATGCACTAAGCTGACCCAGTCACCTAGGGTATGCTATAAGGGTCCCTGTCAGTCTCAATGACTGACCCTGCTTACATCCTTCAGGTTAGCTAAACCGCATACAGTTGAGCTAACGACAACATGGACGTGCACCTCCTATTCATTTGCTTGCAAGACTTGCATTCTTTTATTTTTGTTTCACTTTTCTTTATCATTAATCTTTTACTTTTATTAATGATAATACTTTACGTATACGATCATAAACACACCACGTAAAGTGAAACAATAATGTTTATTATGGAACATAAGGATAACACGTAATTATGCATAATAATAACAATGAAAACCCTAAAGTCAAACTAGGGTCAAACCCTAATCATTCGGTTTTTCTCCAAAATTTCAGAAAATTTCTAAGTGTTTTGGGCGCATGAGCACTATGCATGCGCATGAGCCCTGCTTAGGCGTATCAGCACTATTCGGGCGCATGAACTATTCAGGCGTATTGGCACTATTGGGGCGCATCATCCTATACTTAACTTTCTAAGGCATATTTTTCAGACGCATGATCCTGTTTGGGTGCATGGGCCCTGTTTGGGCGCATGACCTTACTTAATATTTTCTAAACCAAAAAGGCTGGGCGCATGGGCTCTGTTTGGACGCATGAGCATCACTTAAATATTTTTAAGGCATTTTCAGGCGCATGGGCCTTATGTAGGCACATGAACCATCTATTTAATATGTTTCTCGAATGTTTTCAGTCCCAAACAATCATGTCATCCTATTCTAAGCTTGTTAACACTTAACTAACATGCCCATCACTTAAACAACCATAAATCATCACTATACATGCACAATTACATACGGTTACACACATAAAAACTATAAAATCATTTTTAATACATTTTCAACCCCAAAAGAGTTAAAAACATGTAAAAATACGGGGTCTAGAAATTCACCTTGTGTAGAAACAAGCACCACTCTTCCAAACTTGTTTATTCACGAGTTCAAACACCTAACAAACCAAGAACACACAACCCTAACATATAAAACACATATAAATCGGTTCTAAGGTGGAAAACCTCATGTAACCGAACCAATTAACCCTAAAAACACATACCTTCGAAGATTCAACCCTTTTTCTTCAAAAACCATAGATAAACTTCTATTTTTCTCTTCTTCTTTCTTTTCAGCCGAAAGCAGTTGGTGAAAAGGTGATAGTGGGCGGCCATGCTCTTTTAAACATAAAATGATAATGTTTTGTCCTTTTTACACTTAAGCCCCCTCCACTTTGGTTGCTTTTCACTTCTTTCAAAAGACTTTATTTTCTATTTATTTGACAAAGTTCCAGGCGTTACAAGTCTACCCCCCTAAAGAGGTTTCGTCCCTGTAACTCGTCACTCTTTGAATAGTTATGGGTAATGTTTTCTCGTCTCTTCTTCAATCTCCCACGTAGACTCCGAACCTTTTTGGTGTTTCCACTGCACACATACCAGTGGAACCACCTTACTCCGTAGCCTCCTCTCTTTTCGATCAATGATCGCCACTGGTTTCTCTACATAATTGAGCCGTTTATCCACCTCGGTATCCTCCAGTGGTACAATCATATCTTCATCGGCTAAACACTTTCTCAGATTATATACATGGAATGTCGGATGAATTCCACTTAGCTCATTGGATAGCTCTAACCTATAGGCCACCTCTCCTACTTGAGCAATGATTCGGAAAGGTCATATGTATCTCGGGCTTAGCTTACCCCGTTTCCTGAACTAGATGATTCACTTCCAAGGTGAGACCTTCAACATAACTCGGCCTTCCACCTTGAATTCGATCGGTCTATGCCTTTTATTGGCATACGACTTCTGTCTATCCTTCGCTGCTTTCATGAACGCTTTGATCCTTTCTAATTTTCCAGTTGTATCCTCGATCACCTCAAGGCTTCCCAACTCTTTCTGTCCAATGTCACCTCAACATACGGGTGTCCTACACCTTATATCGTACAACATCTCATAAGGTGTCATACCAATACTTGCATGATAGTTGTTGTTGTATGATAATCCCGCTAACGGTAAGTGATCGTCCCAACTTCCTCCAAAATCGATCACGCATGCTCGAAGCATATCCTCGAGCATATGAATCGTCCTCTCAGACTGACCATCTGTCTGAGGATGATAAGCCGTGCTAATGTGTAGCCTCGTCCCCATCGCGTCATGGAATCTCTTCCAAAACTTTGATGTAAATCAGGTGTCACGATCCGACACGATAGACACCGACACACCATGATGAGCTACAATCTCTTTAATAAATAGATCTGCTAATCATTCTGATGAATACGTCTCACGGATCGGTAGGAAGTGAGCACTTTTCGTCAATCGATCAACTATCACCTAAATGGTATTGCACCCCCTCGCCGTATGAGGTAGCTTAGTAATAAAATCCATAATGATGTGCTCCCACTTCCACTTGGGTATATCCAGTGATTGGATTTTCCCGTATGGCTTCTGATGTTCTGCTTTCACTTGCAAACAAGTAAGGCACTTGCTCACGTACTCTACTACATCGCGCTTTATTCCTGGCCACCAATAATCTTTCTTCATATCTTGATACATCTTTGTGGCACCAGGATGAATCAAGTATCGATTCTTATGAGCTTTATCCATGATCCGTCCCCTTAGATCTCCGCATCGGGGAATCCACATACACCTGAAACGGGTTCTCACTCTGTGAGCGTTTTCTCTCAACTCCGTGATTATACCTCTTATTCTTTCGGAGTTAAGGCGATCTTCCCTTAACGCCTCATCTTGAAATTCTTTCACTATTCATCACATCAGCTGTCATAACCAACTGATAAGCCTTCACTCGAATCGGCTCGGGTCTCTCCTTTCGGCTAAGGGCATCGGCCACAACATTCGCCTTGCCCGGATGGTAATGGATCTCACAGTCATAATCTTTGATGAGCTTTAACCATCTCCTTTGCCTCATGTTGAGATCCTTTTACTCAAATAACTACTTCAAGCTCTTGTGGTCGGTGAAGATGGTGCACCTCGTCCCGTATAAGTAATGCCGCCAAATCTTCAACGCGAAGACCACCGCCGCAAGCTCTAAGTCATGAGTAGGGTAGTTGACTTCGTGGGTTTTCAGCTGTCAGGATTCGTAGGCTATTACCCTTCCACATTGTATTAACATGCAACTTAGTCCCGAATAGGAAACATCCGAATAAACCACTAAGTCCTTACTCCCTTTGGGTAACGTCAAAACAGGAGCTTGAGTCAATCTCGCCTTCAACTCCTCGAAAGCACCCTCTTGCGTTTCACCCCACATAAACTTCACATTTTTACGGGTCAACTTAGTCAAATGTGAAGCTATCTTGGAAAAGTCCTGAATGAAACTCCTGTAATAACCCGCCAAACCCAAGAAACTGCGGATCTCGGATGGCGTCTTTAGAGACTTTCATTGCATCATTGTCTCAACCTTTGCCGGGTCTACCATAATTCCTTCAACATTTACCAAGTGACCAAAAAATTGCATCTCGCGCAACCAGAAAGCACACTTAGAGAATTTAGCATATAACTTCTCTCTCCTAAGTGTTTCCAACACCTCACGTATGCGGCCGACATGTTCTTCTTCACTTCTCGAATAAATCAGGATATCATCAATAAACACAATCACTGATTTATCTAACATTAGCCGACATTCTTGGTTCATTAAATCCATAAAGGTAGCTGGCGCGTTAGTCAAACCGAAAAATATAACAAGGAACTCGTAGTGTCCATAACGCGTGCGAAAAGCTGTCTTTGGAATGCCCCGTTCCTTCACCGTCAACTGATGGTAACTAGATCGAAGATCTATCCTCGAGAACCAACTGGCACCTTGGAGCTGGTCAAACATCAATCCTCAGTAGCGAATACCGATTCTTCACCGTCAACTTATTCTGCTCCCGGTAGTCGATGCACATCTGCATACTACCGTCCTTCTTCTTCACAAACAATACCGGAGCACCCTAAGGAGAGATGCTCGGTCGGATAAACCCTTTATCCATCAGCTCTTGTAGTTGATCCATAAGTTCCTTTATCTCGATTGGAGCTAACCGATACGGTGCTTTGGCAATGGGTTGAGCACCGGGTATCAGATCAATCTGAAACTCAATCTCGCGATCTTATTGCACACCTGGTAAGTCTTCTGGAAACACGTTTGGCAAGTCACATACCACTGGTACATCGGACAACTGTGGTACTGACGTGTCCGTATCTTTCACGTAGGGTAGATAGGCACTACATCCACGTCATGCACTTTTCTACCACTTCCATCGAAATCACCTTTGAAATTGTAGTAACACGATCACCGTAAACTGTCACCGAACTTTCATCGGGCACAATTAGTCGAATCAACTTCTTGCGACATACAATTTTTGCCTCATAGGTTCCTAACCAGTCCATCCCTAGTACTATATCGAATCCACCTAGGGGCATCACATGTAAATTGGCAGAAAACCTATGGCTTTCTAGTTCTACGGCACAGTCCTCTATCATATTAGTAATTCTAGTAGACTGGCCAATAGTCGTTTCTATATCAAATAACTCATCAATACTCCTACTACTAACAGACAATTTAACACAGAAAGTAGTAGAGATAAAACTCCTACTAGCACCAGAACCAAATAATACAGAGGCACAAGTTTAGTTTACTAGAAACATACCTGACATGACATCGGGTCCACTCTGGCCTCCTCTCGGGTCATCGTGAAAGTTCTAGCACTTGCCTTTGCTCTCCTTCTCAAGTCTTCTTATTCACCTAGAACTCTCAGTCCTTGCCTTCTTACAGTCCTTGCTCACATGGCCCACTTCGTCATAACTATAGCACCTCGGCACCTTGCAATCTCTAGCAATGTGGCCAGGCTTCCCACACTTGAAGCATACGTTCAATCCTAACCTATACGCACCAGTATGCTCCCTTCCACATTTTTCGTACTTTCTAAGCCCCAGGCTTGATGACCCCACCCTACGGTTATCCACCTTCATCCTCTTGTTGTTTGGAGCGAAACCACCACGTCCAAACCGCTACCCGTTCCAGTTCTTATCACCACAACCTGTGTTCTTCGCCTCCACCACAGTCTCTTCTCGCTCATCATACAACCTACCCGCTAGGTCTATAACTGATCGAAAGGTACTTGGTCGGGCAGAATCAAATACCTTCGTATATCAGCTGGCAACCCCTGGACATACCTCTTAATCTTCCTTTACATCGGGGTCATCTGATCAGGCACAGCCTTACCATCTTACTGAATTTGGTGGTATACTGTTGGTGCGTCATAGTCCCCGCTTCCAGTTGTAGGAACTCGCTCTCAATCTTGTCCAACTCCCTGTGAGGACATAACTCCTCAATCACCAGTTTTTTAGTTCTGGCCACCTCATCTTTCTAATGGCTCTGCTGCCCTCGGCCTAGACAATATTGTTCCACCAGTATAAGGCCGAGTCCACCAACGAATGGGTGGTAAACTTCACATTCTGATCTTTTTGACACTCACTGATGTCAAGCACCGCCTCCATCTCCCTCACCCATCGGTGAGCAGGAGCAGAATTGTCGTTTCCATCGAAAGTAAGGGGCTTGCATCTCTGAAATGCCCCATAGTTACATCCTCGTGCAATTTCCTGCACTGCTTCCTCCTCCTCTTCCTCGCTCGAGACAATCGTCTCGGTTTCCGATCGTTCCCTTTCCTCCCTTCCGGTTGCCATTCTCCTCTCTTTCTTTTTGTCCTCTCTCACCGCCTTGATTACTTCAGTCACTACAGATGGTAGGATCGTCTGCAAGACTTGATGGACTTCCTCTACCACCGCCTCTTTCACCGAAGCCCTTAAGTTCGCACTCTCATCAACTCCCTCCTGGTGATGCACCTCGGGCTCTTCACGGGCCCTCTCAGCAGTCTTGGTCTTATTCCTAGTAACATGCGGTTCAACACCACGTGCTCCATGTGCTCCACCTCTAGAGGCCTTAAATGATCTACATCCAGTCATTCTCTAATCACTATAAGATTTAAACACTAACACGGTCATTCAAGGCAATAGCTCAGTTTATATTAATTATAGTAAGTCCCTAATTACATTGGCCAAATTGATTAGTCACTTACTTTACTTTTCACACCACAAGTATTTCCTATCCTGACTACGTCAGTATCTAAATCTACTAAGAACACATAAGTCAAATAGCACACACATATATTACTGATTAATCCTTTAAGAAGAGAATACCTGATGGCACGTAGCTACTCGAGCTAACATCCCTCCATTTGTCCTATTTTCAGTTTAAGATTAGATTTTTTAAAATATTTTACCCAATTCACTTAAACTTTAGCTCTGATACCAACTTGTAAGGCTCCGTTCCCGGGCACCTCACAGTTAGTCATTCATAACCCTGAAAATACATAATAGTATACATTTCATAAAATATTGCAGCGGAATTATGTTAACAAAGCCCGTTCATTTTATTATTAATTATTGTTGTTAAGCAATACATCGTTATTCACTAGTTGTAAAAAAAATTGTTTAAATGCATTACAAAACAACAATAGTATCAAAACATGAATGGATGTCAGTCTTGTCCCGCCGAGTAGCTTCACCCTCGTGCCATCCTCAGCAATATTCACCTGCCAACTGAAAATGTATAAAAGTCAGCGTTGTTGAGTGGGTTCTAGTTTTAAAAGTATTAAAATACCTTGTATAGATATATGAAAATATCCTTTGTTATAAAGGGCTTCCTTTATTTTGGATTGTGATCTCACATCATACATACATCAAGGTAATGCTTTCTTTCATTTATTTACTGTACGTATTCGATCATTTCGTACTTTTATCATTATCTTTCACTTTTTTACGGACCAATGTGCAATATCCCGAATATTATGCATGAAGCTGATTGTGGGCCTGTGGTCTATTTTATAGACCACAAACATTGTGCACTAAGCTGACTCAGTCACCTAGGGTATGCTACAAGGGTCCCTATCAGTCTCAATGACTGACCCTGCATGCATCATTCGGGTTAGCTAAACCGCATACAGTTAAGCTAACGACAACATGGTCGTGCACCTCCTATTAATTTGCTTGCAAGACTTGCATTCTTTCATTTATGTTCCACTTTTTTATCATTAATCTTTCACTTTTATTAATAATAATACTTTACGCATATGATTATAAACACATCACGTAAAGTCACAAAATAATGTTTATTATGGAACATAAGGATAACCTATAATTATGCATAATAATAACAATGAAAACCGTAAAGTCAAACTAGGGTTAAACCCTAATCATTCTGTTTTTCTCCAAAATTTTAGAAATTTTCTAAGTGTTTTGGGCGCATCAGCACTATGCAGGCGCATGAGCCCTGCTAAGGCGCATCAGCACTATTCGGGCGCATGACTTCTATACTTAACCATTTTTTCCTACTAAGTATTGAGCGCATGAACTATTGAGGAGCATGAACTAGGCGCATTGGCACTATTGGGGCGCATCATCCTATACTTAACTTTGTAAGGCACATTTTTCAGGCGCATGAGCCTTGTTTGGGCGCATGACCTTACTTAATATTTTCTAAGGCAAATAGGCTAGGCGCATGGGCCCTGTTTGGGCGCATGAGCAACAGTTAAATATTTTTAAGGCATTTTCAGGCGCATGGGCCTTATGTAGGCGTATGAACCATCTATTTAACATGTTTCTCGAATGTTTTCAGTCCCAAACAATCATGTTATCATATTCTAAGCTTGTTAACACTTAACTAACATGCCCATCACTTAAACAACCATAAATCATCACTATACATGCACAATTACATACGGTTACACACATAAAAAACTATAAAATTATTTTTACTATATTTTCAGCCCCAAAAGAGTTAAAAACATGTAAAAATACGGGGTCTAGAAACTCACCTTGTGTAGCAAACAAGCACCACTCTTCCAAACTTGTTCATTCACGAGTTCAAACACCTAGCAAACCAAGAACACACAACCCGAACACATAAAACACATATAAATCAGTTCTAAGGTGGAAAACATCATGTAACCGAACCAATTAACCCTAAAAACATATACCTTCGAAGATTCAACCTTTTTCTTCAAAAACCAGAGATAAACTTCTGTTTTTCTCTTCTTCTTTTTTTACAGCCGAAAGCAGTTGGTGAAAATGTGATAGTGGGCGGCCATTTTCTTTTAAACATAAAATAATAATGTTTTGTTTTTTTTACACTTAAGCCTCCTTCACTTTGGCTGTTTTTCACTTCTTTCAAAAGACTTTATTTTCTATTTATTTGACAAAGTTTCGGGTGTTACACTCACCCACCAGGAGCCCCATGTTCACCTAACACATCGGTTTGACCCTGACTTGAATAACATTTAACAACCCAAGTGTCGTACCAAATATTGTTCAATTTGACAGCCGACACACCCTCAAAGCGCTTGCATCTCATGGTTATAACAAATGTCTAATAAAGAATATATCAGCCACATATATTAGGAATATTTTGTTTCTCTTCCAACTGATATGGGATATAACATCAAAACAACACCCCCCGCATCCGGTGAACAAAAAAAAAAACCGCACGAGGAGTTTTTACCGGCACTTATTGGTTGCTTTAACACCTCACCATACACATAAGGAAAATATAGGAAAGTAGGACGACACCATCCAAACTAGAAATTAAAAAATTAAAATAAAACTGATGTGACGCTTATATTTCATCCGGGAAAAACTAGAGAAAATGGGACAACTCTTCTCCCCTTATCGAGTATAGTAAGATATTTTCTAATATAAATATATTACATAACTTGATATTTTCCTCAACATATAATATCATTATATTTTTTTCGCTGATGAATAAGCGAGTCAGAATCTTTAGTATAAGTGTATAACTAGATACGCTTTTGTCTTATGATTTTATTTAATTTAAATATTTTCATCATTAATTAACTAAAATATAAAACTCTTAACAAACGTGCATTAACAAATATTTACTAATTTGATGTTACTAACTACTAACATGCCTTTATAAAAAAACAAGATACAATAAATTAAAACAAACTGACGCGTTTACATATACTATCAAACTTGAAAAAAATGAATCTGTATGATGAATTTATAATTTCTGATATATTTAATTACTAGGAGCGTATTAATTATTAAACGAGAATATTCTTTATATCAAATGTTGATACTTACATGTCATTATTATTGTTAATAACATACAGCTAGCCAAATAATAGTTTTTTTTGGGGTTCGTAAACCTTGCACGGAATAATGATCAACTAAAATTAAAAAGTGTTTGTGGTTTGTAGGTTTGACATGATACAAGTCACATAACCGCATAAATCCTATTAAACACGTCATGCGTACTCGTTTGTATATGAAGCAACGAATGGATTTATTGATATTTATTTGCTTAATTTTAATTGAACAAATAAATATATACGCAGAAGTTTAACGGAAAAATATTATCTGTTCATATTTGCTCCTCAAGAAAATAAATGTGTTCGTGTTTGTTTATGTTTCTTTGTTAATAGTTAAAAACAAACGTAAATGTGAGAAGTTGTGCTCAAGAATTAAGCACAGGGACTTATGTTGTAATTCTTGTAAAGAATGGTTGGCTTCGGAAGTTTGTCTTCGGAAGTAAATGTTTGGCTTCGGAAGTACAAGTTTAGCTTCGGAAGTAATAAAGCCCAAACTATAAGGGCTAGTTGTGTCAATAGTATGAGTTAGTTTGTTAATGGTTGTTAATTTGTTAATTGAGGGTTAACGGCTAGTTGATGAGCTGGTATAAATGTGATTAATTGCTATTGATCACAATACTCTTTTGTAACCTTTTGTAATCGTTTGTAATCATCTGTTCGATTGCGTTCTTCGTAGTAATCAATTTGAGAAATCGTTTATGTGTTCATCTGTTTCCTATTCTATCAATTGGTATCAGAGCAAGGCTCTGGATTCGATTATACAGATTGATCGATTGTAATCCGCAGATTATCGTTGATCTTTGATTGATTCACGCTAGGCGTAATCGATTGTGATCCGCTGATCATCGTTAATTGATCAATCAGTGAAAAGAAGATGAATACCAAGTTCGATTTGGAGAAATTCGATGGTAAAAACGATTTTGGTCTATGGAGGGTAAAGATGCGGGCATTACTGGTTCATCAGGGCATAGTTGATGCCCTGAATGGAGGAGACGCAGTGATACCTGCGAATACCCCTCCGGATAGAAAATTGGAGTTAGAAACGAAGTGGAAGAACACGATGGAGAAAGCCCACAGTGCAATTATTCTCAGTTTGGGTGATAGAGTCTTGAGGGAAGTTTCAAAAGAAACCACAGCAGCTGGTCTATGGACCAAATTGGAGAGTTTGTACATGACTAAATCGTTGGCAAATAGGCTGTATCTCAAGAAAAGGTTGTATACTTTCCAGATGCAACCAGGGAAAACCTTGGAATCTCACATAGATGAGTTCAACAAGATTGTTCTTGATTTGGAGAACATAGATGTTGACATAGAAGATGAAGATAGAGCAGTCATGTTCCTATCCTCCCTACCGAGTTCCTATGAGCACTTTGTAGATACATTAATGTTCGGAAGGGAAAGTCTGTCTATGGAGGAGGTAGTTGCTGCCATGAACTCAAAGGAGTTGCACAAGAAGGGTGAATACAGAGAAGACAGTGCAGATGGCCTAGTTGTTAGAGGAAGAAGTGAGTTCCGGAGCAACAAGGGGAAGCAACCTGCAAGATCAAAGTCAAAGGCTAAAAGGAGGTGTTATGTTTGCAATTCTGAGAAGCATTTCAAGAAAGACTGCCCAGAGAGATTCAAGAAGAAGAGGTTTGATGCTAGCCAATCAAAGTCTTCAGGTTCAACATCAGAAAATGTATCAGATGGGTATGATAGTGCTGATGTATTGATGATGGCACACTCATCTGGTGGTGATGAGTGGATCTTGGACTCAGGTTGTTCTTATCATATGACTCCTAACAAGGAGTTGTTTGATAAACTTGAGATGAAGAATCTAGGCAGTGTGAAACTTGGTGATGACAGATCATGTGTCACTGAAGGTATTGGTTCAATCACCATGAATTTGAGTAATGGTTCTAACATCATGCTAAAGAATGTTAGATATATTCCTGAATTGAAAAGAAACCTGATCTCACTGGGTACATTTGAAAGTGAAGGTTATGTGGTCAATCTAAGGGATGGGAAACTCAAGGTGATAAGAGGGTCAATGGTTATTTTGACTGGAACCAGAAAGAATAACATGACTTATGTAGTTGATGGTTATGTTGGAAAGGCTGTAGTAAGTGTAAGTGAAGATCAAAGCAAAAATGTGGCTGTGGTATGGCATAGACGAATGGGCCATATCAGTGTACCAGGCATGAAAGAGCTGCATAAACAAGGCTTGGTGGAAGAGCTTAATAGCTGTGACATTGGTTTTTGTGAAAACTGCATATTGGGCAAGGCACACAAGGTTAAGTTCAGTAGGAGTGTGCATACCACAAAGGGGAAGCTAGATTATGTGCATGCTGATCTTTGGGGTCCAGCAAGAACTGAATCACTGGGTGGTGCGAAGTATTTCCTGTCCTTAGTGGATGATTACTCAAGGAGAGTGTGGGTATACAGCTTAAAGCACAAGAGTGATGCATTTGAAAAGTTCAAGGAGTGGAAGGCTCTGGTTGAGACTCAGTCAGAGAGGAAAGTTAAAACGTTAAGAACTGACAATGGCTTAGAGTTTTGTAACCGCTTATTCAATGACTACTGCAGGAAGCATGGTATAAAGAGGCATTTGACTGTGGCATACACACCACAGCAAAATGGGCTTGCAGAAAGAATGAACCGAACATTGTTGAATAAGGTGAGGTGTCTATTGATTGATGCTGGAATGCCAAAGCAGTTCTGGGCTGAGGCAGTTAATACAGCAGCACTGCTGGTCAACATGTCTCCTTCATCTGCAATTCAGATGAAAACACCGTTTGAAGTGTGGTCTGGAAAGCCAGGGGATTATAGCCGGTTAAGGGTGTTTGGTTCATTGGCATATGCTCATGTTAGTGAAGGCAAACTGGAACCTAGGGCTATAAAGTGTGTTGTCCTTGGTTACACAGGTGGTGTAAAGGGATATAGATTGTGGAGAGTGGATGATAAGTCTCCTAAGGTTGTTACAAGCAGGAATGTTGTATTTAGAGAAGATGTGCTATACAAAGATCTACTTAAGAGTACTGACCAGGGTGCACTTGATCTTGAAAGGGGTGTTCAGATTGAGGTGGAGCTGGATGAACAAAATCATGTGCAGAGTGGGACTAATTCAGAAGATGAAAGTTGTGATAAGGCTCCAGGGTCATCAGGTGGTGATGCGGTGGTCCACAATAGGTCTATTGCACAAGGTAGACCTAGAAGGACTATAGTTACTCCTTTGAGGTTTAGAACAAGTGATGATGTGACACTTGTTACAAAGGAGGAGGTATATGCTTATGTGTTTAATGTTGCTGCTATGGAAGCCAGTTGTGATCCTTTGTCATATGAAGAAGCCTTGAATTCTGTTGATAAGGATAAGTGGGTGCAGGCAATGAAAGAAGAGATGAATTCTCTTTATGAGAACAACACATGGGAGATTGTAGACAAGCCCAACGACAAGAAGTTGGTGAGTTGCAAATGGCTATATAAGTTGAAGGATGGGTTAACCGAAAGTGATCCTCCAAGATACAAGGCAAGGTTGGTAGCTAAGGGATTCACTCAAAAGCCTGGTGTTGACTACACAGAGATATTTTCTCCTGTGGTTAAACACTCATCTATTAGAGTGGTCTTAAACCTTGTAGCTATTCATAATTTGGAGTTGGAGCAAATGGATGTAAAGACTGCATTTTTGAATGGAAGTCTTGAAGAGATGATTTATATGAAGCAACCCACTGGTTTTGAGATTAAAGGTCAGGAAGATAAAGTGTGCTTGTTGAAAAGGTCATTGTATGGACTGAAGCAGTCTCCGAGGCAGTGGAATAAGAGGTTCAATGATTTCATTATCTCTAAAGGGTTCAGTAAGAGTAGCTATGATCCATGTGTGTATTACAAGGAAGATGATGCTGGTGGTTACATCTATTTGTTGTTATATGTAGATGATATGTTAATAGCCAGCAAGTCCAAAACAGATGTAGATGCTACTAAGTCAATCTTGAGTAAAGAGTTTGACATGAAGGATCTAGGGGCTGCAAGAAAGATATTGGGCATGGAGATTGAAAGAGATCGTGGTGCTGGTATATTGAAGCTCAGGCAGTCAAGTTACATCAAGAAAGTACTTAGTACTTATTCTATGGATCAGTGTAAACATGTAAGTACTCCTCTGGCAGCTCATTTTAAGTTGTCTAGTAGGGATAGTCCTTGTACAGAAGAAGAGCAGGTTAAGGTGTCACGAATTCCGTATGCAAATGCAGTGGGGAGTTTGATGTACCTGATGGTTTGCACTAGGCCTGACTTGGGGTATGCAGTCAGCTTAGTGAGTAGGTACCTAAGTGCTCCTGGTATTAAACATTGGGAAGGTGTGAAGTGGATACTCAGGTATCTAAAGGGCACTAGTCATGTGGGGTTAGTGTTTGGTGGGACTGATGAAACCAAACATGTAGTGACTGGATATGTTGATGCTGATTATGCAAAGGATTGGGACTCAGGGAGGTCAGTGACTGGGTATGGTTTTACAGTTTATGGTGGACTAGTGAGTTGGAAGTCTTCTTTGCAGAGGGTTGTGGCATTGTCATCAACTGAATCTGAGTACATTGCACTCACAGAAGCTGCTAAGGAAGCACTATGGTTAAAGGGATTTGTTTCTGAACTAGGAATTGATGTTCAGGAAACAATGATATGGTGTGATAATATGAGTGCTTTACAGCTTTCTAAGAATCCGGTGTATCATGAAAGGACTAAGCATGTGGATGTTCGGTTGCATTTCATAAGGGATGTTGTGAGGACAAGGCAGTTAAGTGTTGAGTATGTTGATACTCATAATAACCCTGCTGATATGATGACTAAAGCAGTTGGTGGAGTAAAGTTTCGTTTTTGTTGTGACAAGTGGAATGTGGCTTAATCTTGGCACAAAGGTGGAGTTTGTGAGAAGTTGTGCTCAAGAATTAAGCACAGGGACTTATGTTGTAATTCTTGTAAAGAATGGTTGGCTTCGGAAGTTTGTCTTCGGAAGTAAATGTTTGGCTTCGGAAGTACAAGTTTAGCTTCGGAAGTAATAAAGCCCAAACTATAAGGGCTAGTTGTGTCAATAGTATGAGTTAGTTTGTTAATGGTTGTTAATTTGTTAATTGAGGGTTAACGGCTAGTTGATGAGCTGGTATAAATGTGATTAATTGCTATTGATCACAATACTCTTTTGTAACCTTTTGTAATCGTTTGTAATCATCTGTTCGATTGCGTTCTTCGTAGTAATCAATTTGAGAAATCGTTTATGTGTTCATCTGTTTCCTATTCTATCAGTAAATAAACAAACAAAATCAAAGAAATAAACATGTGTATTTTCATACATTAGTTTATTACCCAAGGCTTCGCTATACATGAAGTAAGAAAATAGACATGACATGTGTTCATGTAAGGAACAAGCGTTAGAATAAACATGCTTTCTATTAAAGGCATTTATAATCCATTAGACATCCACATCTATATAATTAATATTAAAAATCATTAAATTTTCTTTTTTATTTTCAATTAAATAATACTTTTCATACTTTTATATTATTTTCTTTCTATCCTCCACTCACTATCAATTACAATATATTAAAACATTATATGGTTTTGAACAGTTTTTTTAAAACTACAGAATAAATATTAAAATTTTCATATCATTCACTTATAACCATTTATAATCATATCATATAATATAGAAAATCCACTTAAATCAATTTAGGGAGTGGGTTGTTATCGTATGAATGCTCTAATAGTGTGTCTTTATTTACAGGCCTACTATATATAGGTTGAAACACCACAAATTTAATTCTTCTTTTTAATCCCTTTTTACATATCGTTACTCAAAAAATATAAGTTTATATGCATTTGTTTTTAACTTTTAAATTTTAACTAGAAATAAGCTCACCGCTTTGCGACGATTGCGTAAAACCATGTCAAATAACATCAATGTTACACCACCACTAACGGACACCAACACTGAAGTTACGGTATGTTAATACAAAGAACTTAGACCAAAACATAAAATATATTAAAATATAACTAAGTCGATCTAAGATCCATGCGTTGTGACGAACCCTTCAAAAGTTAAAATTAGACGTAAAACTGTTGAACCACGCACGCACATTGTGTTGTGTTAACTTATCAAATTTAGAACGAAACGTAAAAAGTAAAATCACACATGCATGTTTGTATCGTGTTAACTTGCAAAACTTAAAACTAAACATAAAACAAAGATTTGCGAAATATGAAAAGTAGAGGGGAACAAAGTTGAAAATATAAAAGTTATGTGATTAAATTGAAAAAAAGATGAAGAGTTTTGAGTTAAAAATAAAGAAAGTCAAATTTGAAAAGTTAAATTGTGAAAAATAAAAACTTTAAGTTAAAAGTTAAAAAAAAAAACAATTTTTTTTAGAAAACCCCCTATAAGAGTTTTGGGTTTTCTTTAAAAAAACCCTTATACATAAAATATAAAATCATTATTCATACAAAGGTTGATCATTATTATAAGTAGGGGTGTTCAAATTCGGATATCCGAAATTTGGATATCCGAAAATTTCGGATAGTGGATTTCACTATCCGAATCCGAAATTTCGGATATCCGAATTTCGGATATCCGAAATTTTGGATTCGGATTCAGATATCCGTTCGGATATCCGAATTCAAAAAAATTTTGTATTATTTAATAAATTTTATAAAAATATAATAACTTTTATTGAAGTTTTTATCGGATATCCGAAGTTTTTATTAAAATGTCCGAAATATCTAAAAATATCTAAAATTATTAAATAATTTTAAATTTTTATAAAAATATTTTGGATATTTCGGATATTTCGGATATCCGAGATATCCGAAAATTCCGAAAATCACTATATCCAAATCCGAATCCGAAATTTCGGATTTTCGGATATTTCGGATTCGATTTCGGATTCGGATATTTTTGAACACCCCTAATTATAAGATTAAATTACACAGATGGTCCCTGTGTTTTGGTTAAAATTTTGGATTTGGTCCTTAAAGTTTTAAAATTACAAATATAATCCCTAATGTTATAGTTATCTCTCATCAATGGTCCCTACTCTGTTAGTACAGTTAGTGATGTTAAATTTATTAAAATAATTATTTTACTTGTAGTGATCATTAATGTAATTTCATTTTATTATAAATATGCTTATAATTTAATACACAAAAAAAATTATTTTAAAAAATTTCTTCTTTTAAATTTTTTGTTTACAAAATTTTTTTAAACCATATGCGGGTTTTTTAAACCTTTTTTAAAATGTCTTCTTTTACAAAGTCGTTTAAAACTGAGCTGTTTTAAAAAATATTTAAAAAACTAAGAATTTGTTTTAGAAAAGATGTTTTAAAAAACGAATGGTTTAAAAAAACTTTAGAAAACCAACTAGTTTAAAAAATCAAAAAGTTTTAGAATGACGTATAAAAAACAAACAGTTTAAAAACCAAACATTTAAAAAAAACATGTTTTTAAAAAAATTGTGTGTATTTAAACCTTATTTATTAAATAATAATCTTATTGAAAATGAAATTATAAAAATAATATAAAAAATAAAAAACTTCGAAAAACAAAATAAAATAAAATTTTCTTAAATAAAAATAATGCTATATTTTAAAATATAAATTAAATAGATAGCTAATGCAAGAAAATGTTAATTCTTACAATATTTAAAATCACTAACGGTTAACTAACAGACCTAAGGACCATATATAAAAACAAAGACATATTAGAGACTATATTCAACGATTTTAAACCTCAGAGACCAAATCTAAAATTTCAATGTAACCACCGGGACAATCCATGTAATTTACTCTTATTATAATATAAATATAAATAAAAACATCCTTAAATTATAAAATAAGGAGCTCTTTGGTAGTATCTGAATGATTAAGTGTTGAACCAATAAGAGGTCTGAACCATTAAGTGCTGAACCATTAAGAGGTCTGAACCATTAAGAGCAGGTATATCACTTAACTATTCAAAGGCAAATGTCTGACCAATTCAGATAAGAGAACTTAAACATTCAGCATTAGACCTCTTAACCATTCAGCATTTGTATAATGCTTAACCATTCAGAGGCAAATGTCTTAATCATTCAGACATGTGCTCGTGAAACAAACAGTCTGAACCATTAAATGCTGAACCATTCAGCATCTAAACCATTAAGAGGCTGATTAAGAGGCTGCCAAACAGCCCGTAAGGGTTTTAACTTTCCGGAACACTCAAACCCTCACTCTATCACAATCTTCACATGCATCAATGGCGACCAAATCCCCTCAAAGCCACACCGAACCCAACCCCAATTCACCATCTTCATCCCAATTCCTCTTCATCAATCGCCGTTGCTGTTTCTTCATCCCCTACCGATGGCGCAAAGTCCGTACACCATCACGAACCCACAACTCCCAACAAACCCTCTGGTCCCTAGGACTCAACGCCTTCGACAACATCCGACGCTGGTCGGAGATCGTCGCCGGTCCACGCTGGAAGACCTTCATCCGCCGTTCCACCGCCACAAAGCCTTCACTCGACAATCCTCCAAGTTTCAGTACGATCCCCTCGCTTATGCGCTCAATTTCGATGAAGGAGCATTGGTGTATGGTGATTCTGAAACGGAGAATGAGTATATGGTGCGGAATTTCTCGTCACGGTATGCGTCGCGAACGGCGATTCCGATTGGTGCTAAAACGTCTGTTGATGGAGGTAAGGATGTGATTGGATCGAATTGTGTGTGATTTTTGTGGTGATTAGTGTTGGATTGATGGATTATTGTAGGTATGATAGATTTCTAGGGTTTGTTTGATTGAATTCGATGTTTGAATAAGATATTTTGGTTTTTCAGTTTGTGAATAGAGGAATATATAGTTTCGTTATATTTTTGTTTGAATTTATGTAGGGATTGAAGTTCTTCATTGTTGATCTCAGAGATTCAGATCACGGTGTTAATTCAGTGAAATGAACAGACATTATACTGGCTATATCATCTTTATGTATCTTTTTATACATTTATAAAGGGTACTTTGTTTCGTATATCGGCTTCACCTTAAACTAAAACTGCAGTTTATAGATGTCGTAAACGTTGTAAACCATAGCTTACCACTTCTAATCAATATAGGGTGTGTTATTCGTCATTATGTGATGAACCTAATCATATACGTGTATGGATCGGAGGGTTATCTATATGTAATGCAACCGTTTGATAACATGGTTTGGTGAGGTGAATTCGTGTGATATGGTGTCAACATTAAAGGAGTATAGCGAGAATAATGTGTCGTCACCTAAAGCCATGTTAATACATGTCACTTGTATGGGTCATCGAACAAGAACGTGAAACTCTTGTGCGTATCGTTAACTACAAAATGTGCTCAAGACGCAAGCCTGGTAGTAAATAATGTTTTACACAACCAAAAGATAGAGAGTTTAGATTTATATTATATTGTAGATGTTTGGTGAATTTATCCTTATGAATTTTGTGAAAGAAAAAAATTCAACTACGAAAATATTAGGTTATCATATGCATATGAACTTGTAAATCATTAAATGTATGTTTGTCTTTTTTTAAAAGATTAATATGTTTCCAGCAACAGTTAAAAGTATGATGTGATAGCTCATTTTATATTTAATATCAAAATATAAAAACAATGGCAATGGAGTATTGGTTTTGGAAAGGTATAAAAGGAAAAACAGCTTTTAGGATATTCCTTTGTTCGTATCCCCACCATCATTTTCAACCAAATAATGATACTTTCCACTTGTTTTTAACAAATATACGACACCTTTGTATTATTCATGGAACAAATATCTAACATTGTTCTTTTATTTTTGACAATTCTCTAAATCTAACTATTTTTACCACTAGAAGTGTGTATAAACATAATACTTTTACTTAACCGTAACAACGATTATGGAGAAGAGGTCGTAGATCGCTCTTCTTCTTCCTTCAAAGACGATATCATCGCCGCCACCTCACTCATCGCAGGTGGCGTTGAAGTGTTCATGCATTTCAATGCCACCTGCAATAGAACCACCATCCTCTCTTCACTAGCACCTTCAACTAACAAAGCCTTGTCAAAAACCTCGGTAGTCCACTCTTCTTTGACAACTGAGCTGACCCACTTGGCCAAACCGGCCCATTGTCTTGGACCGGCTTCCCTGTGAGCAACTCGAGTACAATCACACCAAATGCGTACACATCAACATTGAAGGTGGTGATGGTCTTGTCATTGGTTAGGTCCTGTTCATGGTGGTCTATTGACATTAATCCATACTCGCTAACACATGGTTCCATGTTGTTGTTGAACAAAATGTTTGTTGATTTTATGTTTCCATGGGGAATCAAGTCGGTTTGAAGCTCGTTATGCATGAACGCGAGTGCTGATGCTACACTAGACGCGAAACTTAGCCTGCTTCCCCAATCGAATGTTTGCCCGTTTTGTGAACCTAAAACAAGAAACAAACAACGAATTAGCGTTTAGTTTTTGAATCACTATATAACACTATAACCCGACCCGTCTTTGATCCACACAAGAGTACCCGTTTTAACCCGTTACCCAACCTGTCTGCAAACTGAGTAACTCACCATGGAGAAGTCTAAAGAGACTGCCATTCTGCTGAAACTCATAAACCAAAAGTTTTTCTTGTTTTGAAGAGTAATATGCAACAACTGGTAAAACATTTGGATGCTTAATCTCAACTATTTTCTGCAATTTGTTCATAAATTCATCTTTTGAAATCTTCCAATCTTTAATCCTTTTGACCACAAAAGTCCCACCTTTATCTGGTTTGACTTTATATAAACTCCCATGCTTGCCTCTTCCAATCAGTTCAGCTGGAGCTCTAAGCAAATCTTCAAAGTTGAGCCCGTTAGCAGCCGCGCTAGATAACACGACCATTGAAGACGAGATCCCACCACTTTCGACCGAAGTTGTCGAGAATTCAGACCGGGCCCGGCTGCTCTTTGACCCGCTTGACTTCCCACTATCTGACCCATTCTTCATGGGTGCATCTGTCTTTACATCTTTATGTCCTTTCTTTATCTTCTTGAACGCTAAAAGCGCGATCAGAGCCACGAATAGGAACCCGAGGATCACATAACCCGCAAAAATAACAAAATCCCGAAACTTTGTACTTTTCTTGTTCTTTTTAACTGGACATTGTACCTGCAACTGCTTCCCACATAACTGAGGGTTGCCTGCAAAGCTAGTTGCATCAAAACGGCCCGTGTCGTCGGGTATCTGACCACTGATACTATTATTGGCTACACTGAACCCGTCAAGTTGACGGTAATTGAACCTTGGAAGCCGGCCCGTAAACTGATTGTTCTGTGCGAAAAAGGTTAACAGGCCCGTGGTTTTTGAAAAATCGGGCAGTTGGCCTGTGAACCTGTTGTTGGATAGAAACAGTCTTTTCACATACGGTAAATCGGTTATGGAATCAGGAAGATTACCCGAAAACTTATTCCCACTTAGATACAAGTGAGTGAGTCTTTTGCAGTTTGAAATCTCTTGCTGCAGGTTATCAGTTATGTTATTGAAGTTCACACTTAAAACACTTAGATCACTCACCTTGCAAACTGATGCAACATCTAGTGTCCCTGATAGATTAAGGTTCTCGAGTACTATCTTTCTTACGCGAATGTTATCTTTATCGCAAGTGATCCCGACCCATTTACTCATACAAGGATCTGATGAAGTGTTCCATCCCCAATTCGGGTTGTTTTGCATGCTTCCGGGGACGAGTTTATCCATGAACACAACCAATGCTTCTATGACACTTTGCTCTTCAGTTTTTGATGGCGAAAACAGTAAAAAGAGCGTGATCATAACGCGTACCATGAGGTGAATTTGGTCCATTTTTGGATGGAAAGCAGTATTCTTTCGGGTCTTGAACTTTTGATTATGTTATATGATTCAAATACTGGAGGCTGAATTTACAAAGATGAGATGTAAAGGATGATTTGAAGTTGACTTGAAAGGAACTTGCAAGTTTAGCCGGCTGGATATGGTCAAACTTGCATATAGTGGCCGGCTTTTCAACCTATGTGATCGATTATTAGTACATTGTTGCATCTTGAGTATGGTAGTTTTAGCTCGGTCCATGTGGGCTGGGTTAAGTTGATATGTGTCTGGTGATAGCGATATGAGCGGATCAAAAGGGTTCACATAGATAAAAACGGGTTTGGGCCGAAACGGGTCAAAACGGACCAGTGTGACCCACAATTACTTCTTTTATCAGTTATTAGCACATTGTTACACCCTGAATATAGAAACTTTGGCTAGGTCCATACAGGCTGCCTTAGGGTTTGGGCAGATCTAAACGGGTTTTTTTTTTTTATAGGTATGAAATGGATTTGGTCAGTGTCACCTACAAACAATTTTTTGTCTGTTTTTAAGTACAATTTGTTGATTACAATTACAGAAACAATGTTATAGAATAGTAATTAAGTAGCCATCACATAATTGGTTGTTTGAATAAGAAGTTGTAATATTTGATGTTTGAATGTTTGATATCGTTTTCTTTTTTCATCAACTTGGGATGGACAGCAAAAACTAAAAACTAAAAACAAACAAAACTCAGTTAAAACCTCTTCTTCCCTACAAAGCCTTCGTCTCCTATAACACTTCTCATTTGCTGGCAGCAACGGGCAACCACCGTCAGTGGCGGATCTAACCTAAAAATCCTGGGTATTTCAAAACAAATTTGTACGTTAAATTCATTCAATAATAAAAAATAAAAAGACACTAATAGATAAAGTTAAACAAATACCTAATAGATTTGATGAGGAGGAGTACACGTGAAGAGGAACCGAGGAGGTGCAGGCGGCAGCAGCACTCGACCGGTCGGTGGTCAGCCGGAGGGGTAGAGAGGTGCAGACTACAATAGTGTAGTGGATGCTGCCTGCTTGCTGCCTTGTTCCTGGTAGGTTGTTCACAAGCCAGCCAAGCAGACCTTTGCTTGTGCTTGGCTCGTTTATACGCCAAACCGAAAACGATCAACTTGTTTACGAGCGAGGTGAAAATCAAACGCGCATTTTTCAATTACTAGTTTTTTGAGCGAGCGATGATAGATTTTCGCTGCTCTATTATTTATTGTGTCATTTGGTTAAAATTTGCAAAGAGGGATAGTGATAATTTGGGTTAATGGTGAGGCTGAACCTGTGATCGATAAGACGATGAACGAAGTGTAGAGAATGATGACGGTGAGATTGAGAGACAATCAACTTACAGTGAGGTCGGGAGATGAAGCGACGTTGAGCCGATTGTTCAAGTCAAAGACTATCGCTTAGAGTTTTAGGCTTTTACTTTTAGGTTTAGTGTTAAATTTTATTATTATTTTAATTAGTTTAGTATGTAAAAATATAATGGTATATTTGTATATAGTGAATCAATTCCAATAGAATGATATGGAAAAAAACAATAAATATAATTGTATATGTGTGTGTATAATTATATATAAAATTAATTAAAACTGAACCTAGATGATCGGATCATTTACAACCGCACTGAACATTTTTCGAGCGAGCGTCGGAACGATTTGGACAGTCTTAACTCTTGGTCTTTTAGTTTAGGGGTATTTTGGTCTTTTCACATCTACTTAACTGAAAAACTTAACAGAAGTTAGTATCAGTGACCAATCATGTAATGAGTTGGTAAACAGTAAGGATCAATCTGTAATTTCTCAAAAGTTTGAACCAATATTGTAATATGGGTAAAGCACAGGGACCAATCATGTAATTAACTCTCTTATTTAATAATGATTTGGGCTCTTTTGTTTTAGTTGGGTTTTTAAGTTTAATTAATTTTTGGGCTATTAATTTTTAATATTTTAGTAAATATTGGGCCCTTAAATTTGAAGAGTATCATAATTTTAACCAGGGGTGTCCCAATACATACAATGGTGGGTCGGGTTTTATTAGTTGGGCTTATATTTCTAACGGGTGAATCATACATATTAACGGTAATCACTTTACATTATGCTTTATATCTAACAAGTTGTTATTGCCGCGCTTCGCAGCGGGAATGTGATCCTCAAATAACATAGAAAGTAATGAACATTACCCGCTTAAAGCGTTATTATAAAGGAAAGTTTGTCACCATCCGACCCCTCTTAAATCTTGGTTCTAGTGGGATATATTGGGTATGCTGTTGTTGCTGCTTTTATAAACTTATAATAATGCTTTAAGTGGGTAATGTTCATTATTTCTATGTTATTTGAGGATCACGTTCCCGCTGCTAAGCGCGACAATAACAACTTGTTTTTTTTTTATTATTTCCTCAACATCACCGATTAGTTTAAAAATAATTCATTACCTGAATTATACTATAATTCATAAAACCTGATGCTAAAAGTATCCAAAACAAAAGGAAAACCAAAAGAGAGCAAATTACACACGATTGTTTTAAATATACTTTAAACTTATATAGACTAACTGTTTGTATAGGAAACTCAAATCCAAAGCCATGTTCCACATTAATAAACCATTCTGAGTGATAAATAAAATATAGTAGTAGTATGCTTCAAATAGCTAGAATATTCAATAGAATTGTATCCAACTATCATAGTTAAGAAACAACTAAATTTACAGCAACTTGTCATAAACTCATATGATACAGAACACCACTTCTGAAAACTATAGGCCTAAGATACAAAGTTTAAATATCCAGGAAAAAGTACCTTAATATTTTGTTTAACATCAACAATAATGTCATCCTCT
Source organism: Flaveria linearis (assembly GCA_024085815.1). NCBI lineage: Eukaryota > Viridiplantae > Streptophyta > Magnoliopsida > Asterales > Asteraceae > Flaveria > Flaveria linearis. Next base: position 28,435,120 of record CM044005.1, read on the forward strand.
ACATACGCATCAGCAATGTCTTGATTATCAGCATTTACGACTATACCAAGAGTTAACAACACATAGATTAAAAGAAACAATTCTAAAAGATTAGAGCAACAATTGCATCATAAAACTTAACTTTAAACTCATCAGCTAATTTAATTCACAGAGAAAAAAAAACAAACATCAGGCAAATCAAGTAATTTATAAAAAAGGTCAAACTTGTTAGCTCTAATAGATATCAAAGTAGCCTTCAGAGGTGAAAGTATGAACGATCAACAAACTTCAATCAATGGCACTTCATTTTCTAAAAGCCTAACGTGTTCATGTGCTGCCCTTATGCTTTGGGGTTTAGCTGTATCATTAGAAAATTTCAGTTCAAATGTATTATAATCAACTCCAATTCAAAATAATAATAATAATATAGATTCCACACAAATGAATAATAATTAACCAACTTCAATTCATGTTTACTAATATGAACAGCACGGAGACCAACATGATAATAGCATCAATTTGAAAATTTTAGACCCCAGCTGCAAATTGCAATGCATTACCTTATGCAAACAATCAGTTGACAAAAAGGCACCAAACACCCAATAAATACCGTATAACCCTATAGCAAATTACGTTAACTAAACCCATGATCTAAACTAACTCACTTGTAAGTATTTTAACTTTTAAGCTGTCTACTCTTCGTCAAGATTGGTAACATTTATGCAACCAAAATGAATACAACCTATGGTCAGATTTCAGTTTTCCAAATATATCTAAACTAAATTCATGTAGCATACTAACATCCATGAATTAACAGATATTAGTTGCTATAAACAATGAAATCATGAAATACCTTCATCATTTCAAGTAAAAATCAAAGCAGAAGAATCAATGGAGCAAAATTCGTTTAGGGCTAGAGGCTTACCTTAGGCAAAACCGTCACAACCTTCACCGCACCGAATGAGACGGTGGTGAAGCGAAAACCTAAGATGATGAAATCAGGCAACAGAGAAGAAGAATCTGGACTGTAGTGAGGGAGAAGAAAGAAGACCAAGTGAGGCAAGAGGTGGCGTTGAAAGCCACGTGTAGGGGGAAAGAAGTTGTGCATCGATAGGTTGTACGCAAAGCTTAAATGCTTTGTTGTTTGTCTTTTAAAGTATATAGAATAATGGGTCAAATGAGTAATGTAATACCAAGTAAAATAAAAGATGCGTTCAATGAGAGATTGTAATTTTTATGATCATATTTGACATGCAAAATTCTCATATAAGCTACAGACAAGTTTTTCGGCTCAACTAAAAATTGTTTCGACTTATTACTCAACCTTTAAATTTTATCAAACTTTCAACTTCTTTGATTTGTTATTCAGATTTTGGTGGCAATTCCTTGGATTTATGCTCATTTACTTACAATTGGTGGTCACAATCGCTTTCACACATAAACACAACCCCTATGAACTCTTAGGTGCCATTTGTTTTTTCTAAACGTAAAATATCTATAATCTGCGGATCACATCTACGGACATATGTTGAAAAAAGGTGGACCAAACCTGCAGTCTGTAAGAATTTTTTTAGTATTTAACTTTGGATTACGTGCAGGAAATGAATCATTATGTTTCCAGTCTTTCACTACAAAAATCAACCCACGATTTTGAACCCACCAACACCATAGCTCCCGGAATGTTCAAACCCACCTCTACCACCACCGCCACCGCCCCCTCAACGGCGGTCACAACCGCATGAAGCCCAAACAATCACCACTCATCGTCCCCGATGGCACCGTGATCACCAATAGCACCATCATAACCACATCAAGACCCGATTCCTGGATCCAACGACCATGTGATCAGTGTCATCACCAATAGCACCGTGAACAATTGGGTTCTTGTAGGGTGGTTTCGTGTCGATTGCTAGCGGATAGAGGTGGAGGTGGAGGTGGAGGTGGAGGTGGAGGTGGAGTTGGAGTTGTGTATAGGGTTTGAAGGGAAGAAGAGGTAGGAAGATTTGAAAAGTAAGAAAATAATATATGAACCAAGAATTTTGGAATTCTAAAAACAAACACCTGTAAAACTAAACATCTGCGTGTGGTCTACGCGATACAGACAAAAGAGGTCAGCAAGATATTTTTTGAAAAAACAAACACCACTTTAGTTTTGGAGCACTCATTGTGGGGTTCCAACTGTTATTTTTGTAATTTTAACTAAAAATCACCATTTTATAACTTATATCTCATTTTTAAAACCATCTCACATCCCATTCCTCATCTTAAAAAATATGAGGATTTACTTTAACTTTTCTTAAATATAAAATTGTTGAATAATAATGTCCAATATAGAAATGTACTTAAAGTGTAGGGTCTATTTTGTACTTGTGTAATAGTGTGTGAGTGTTAATTGTCAACACTTGGTTGATTGTTAGATGGTTGTTGGATGGTAGTTAGTATCCGTTGTTAAAAGAGAGGGATATGTGTTCATTCAGAAGAATCCGAAAGACTTCGGAAGAATAGTCTTGTGCATTCTTTCTTTTGTAATCGTTCAATTCGGAACTAGTAATCGATTCGTTTTGTGTTCTTTGTTGTTTGATTGTGTTGTTCTTGATTCAATTTACAACAATTGGTATCAGAGCCTGGTTAGGGCTCGGATCGAAACAAACAGGTGAGCGATCAAAGACGAGATGGTGTCCACGAAGTTTGATCTTGAGAAATTCGATGGGAAGAACGATTTCGGGTTGTGGAGGGTCAAGATGCGAGCACTGCTGGTGCACAATGGTGTGGTGGACGCATTGAGCGGCGAAGACAAGTTGCCGGCGAAACAAGGAAAAGAAAGAAATCATGGAGAAGGCTCATAGTTTGATTATCTTGAGCCTTGGCGATCGAGTACTAAGGGAAGTTTCGAAGGAACCTCAGCGGCTGGGATTTGGTCTAAATTGGAGTCCCTATACATGACCAAATCGTTGGCTAATCGACTGTATTTGAAGAAAGGTTGTATATGTTTTAGATGGGCTCTGGGAAATCAATGGAAGACCATACGGATGAGTTCAACAAACTCATTATGGATCTTGAGAACATTGATGTTGTTCTTGAAGATGAAGACTAGGCGATCATTTTCTTAACTTCTCTAGCACATTCGTACGACCACTTTGTTGACACCCTAATGTATGGTAGGGAAACGTTGTCAATGGAGGAGGTTCTAGCTGCCTTAAACTCTAAAGAATTGAAGAAGAGAATAGATTATAAGGAAGAAGGTGGAAAAGGTCTGATTATGAGAGGAAGGTCAGAGTAAAGAACTGATCAAAGGAGTTCAAAGTATAAGGGTCGATCTCAATTAAAATCAAAGGAGAAAAGAAGGTGTTTTGTGTGTAACTCAGACAAACACCTCAAACGAGATTGCCCTCAGGCAGATGATGCTGATCTAGCGTCCAAAAAAGCTGAGTGGGTAGCCTGCCTGGAGGAGATGAAGAAACAGCGTGCGCCAAACAAGTCAAATGCCTACATCAAGCTTTACAAGATAAAGAAGCATCAGAAGTTGTCTAGCAAGATTATCAGCTAGGCATACTTTGAGGATCTCAAAGTGTATGCTGTCAAGAGGGAGAAGGGAATAGAGTATTTCAGATTCCCACATGATCTGAAAACTCTCCCTGGATTTGAGCTTAACCAACTAGCCAACTTGAGCCTCCTGCATGCTGTTCCAGGAAAGATATAAGGATGGTTTGAGCAGGCTCTAAAGAAAGAGTATCATATGAGGTGGGTTAATTTCAAACCTCAGCAGCCCAGAAGGTTGATTAATAAGACAGAGGTTGACCCCACCTCAGGAAGACCAAAGGTGGTCTTGAGATGGCACCCTCTGCGCACAATGTCGCGTATTCCACTGAGGGAAATGCCACAAGATTTTGCACCCCATTTTAAATGGTGGTATTATGACTGACGCACTGGTGAGGCCGTCATAGTTTTGGAAAAAGAAGGGAAGGTTGAGACAATTAGGGTATTCGACCCTATGTGGCTAACTAACTTGTCTGCTTCAGATGTCTACATCTTGTACAAGTGGCCATTTTTTTTGACACGCAGGATATCATGCAAGCACTGCAATTCCAACATATTATACGTATATGCTTCGCACTAAATATTCATGCTGGGGTTTCAAGAGAAGAAAGAGTGAAGAAATATGAAGAGTTCAAGAAGGAAGTCAAAGTTTAGATAGAACTAGGTCCAAGGGGGAGTTTGTTGGTACACATGTCCCCAGTTCTAGTCTAGTGAGCTTAATTATAATAGACTTTCACTCTTGTAACACTTATGTAATGTCTGATCAATACAATGAGAAACTCTTCTATATATGTTTATTGGTTGTTTAATGTCATATCTATTTATATTATTTATTGTTACACGCATACATGACAATATTATATAGGTTTACAGTTGTTAGACATAGTTCTGAACCATTAAAGGTTCAAGAATGTGTTTAACTAAGTATCATGATTCAGTTGCACGACTGGACCATGCAAATGGGCCAATCGCACGATTGAACCAGGTGATTGAGTCAATCGCACGATTGAGTCATGAGACTGACTCAGTCGTACGAATGAACCAATCGTATGACTCAGTCGCACGACTGAGCCAGTCGCTTGGCTCAGTCGTACGAATGAGAGCTGTAACCTATAAATACCACTTAATTCGTGGAAAAACGTAACACTTCGAATATAATAAACCCTAGCAGTTCCTGTTCGTCCAGAGAGTCTCTTCCAACTTTATAGAGCGTTCCTGATCATTGCTAATCAATTCTTAACGTTTTCTAATTGTTAGTTTTGATCCGGATTACGTTCTCCCTGATTGGATCGCCAATCAAATAGGATTCCGCACTATTTAATCTGGTTTCACGTTAGAATCAGTTAGTACTCCGTCGTACACGGTCCTAACAAGTGGTATCAGAGCATAGGCTCTTGATTCTTCGTGGATTAAATCGTTTTTGTGAAAAAGTCAACGTTTTTAAGCGAAAAGATCCGTTCTTTCTACTCAAAATCAAGTTTTTACGTGTGCATGTTCTGAAAATTGAGTCTTTTTTCGAGTTTCAGCCGTCTAGGTGTAAAAGATTGCGTTTTTAGGTCAAAGTGTGTAAAAAAAATTTCGATTTCAGCAGTCTCAGTCGCACGATTTACTCAATCGCACGACTGAACTCAATCGTCCAGTCCAATCGTACGACTGAACTCAATCGCTCGTTCAATCACACGATTGACTCAGCCGGTCTGTCCAGTCGCACCACAGCCTTAATCGCCTACCCAGTCGTACGACTCAGTTCAATCGCCCAGTGATTGTCTCAGTCGTCCCCCAGTCGTCCATGTCAATCGCCTAACAGTTTGCTTTCCAAGTTAAAGACTAAGACACAATGGACTCAGAGAATTTCGCTTTCTCAGCAGGAAAAGACTCAAGGATACAGAACTTACTTCTACTGGAGAATGAGATTGGTAACCATAATAAGCCACCTAAGCTTCTTTCGATTGATGAGTTTCCGCAGTGGAAGCAAAGGTTTGAGATTCATCTCAATGGCGTGGACACTAATCTCTGGAACGCTATTGAGACTGGTTACACTATGCCAGTTGGCGCTGATGGAATACCCCTAACGTTGAGTGGATTGACTGATGCACAAAAGGTTGCTTACAATGCAGAAAAGAAAGCTTATGCCATGTTAACACAGTCTATTCCTAAAGAAATCTTCCATCAGCATTCTGAGCACAAGCAAAGTAAAAAGTTCTGGAAGGCTCTTGAGAAAAGGTATGAAGGGAGCATAACTCTTAAGTCCTTAAAGGCCAAAGCACTAAAGAAAGAGTTTGATAATTTCTCTGCCATCGGGAATGAGAGTTTGGACGACATCATTGACCGCTTCTATCATCTGATGAGTGAACTTCACACTCATGGTGTTACAACGTCGAAAGAAGAAAAGGTGTCAAGCTTGGCTGACGGGCTTCCAGAGAAGTGGGATTCGTTTATTTCTACCTTGAGATACAATTCAATACTCGAGACCTTGGATATAAATGACTTCATCTTGAAACTGCGAGAAGAAGAAGTAAGACACAAGTATAAGGCTAAGAAGGGTTCATATGCTCAGGATCCGACTCTCTACAATGTGACTCCAACTCCTACTGCAAAATCTTTCAATGCTCCTCTGCAGACTGCTTTTGTTTCTAATACATCTGCAACGGGTCAAAGCTCATCGTCTGTTGGTGAGTCAACTGTCTCATCAGGGTTCAACACAGAATTATTGAAGTTTAATCGACAAAGTTAGTAACAGAGAACTTGGGAAAAGTAACTGTGGAAGTGGCTAAGGAACACATGGACCTACTTGCTGCTGTGGTTCATTCCTATGATGGTCTGGTTGCAGGGAAGATATGGAACTGCCACTTGGCTGATGAAGATTATGAGCAGATGGATGAGAATGAGTTGGAGAGAATGGACATTATGTGGGCTCTCGCAAGTGCTGTGCGACGAGCAAAGAAGTTTGTGAAGAAAACAGGTCAGAATCTGGTGGCTACAAAAGACACTACGTTTGGTTTCAACAAGTCAAAGGTCACCTGTTTCAATTGCGGGGAGAAAGGACACTTCAAGAGGGAATGTGTCAAACCAAAGAAGACTGGCAATGGAAACCCATTCTCCTCCTTCACAAAATAGGACAAAGAGAAAAAGCCAGCTTCAACCAGCAGTGATTCAAAAGCAATGGTGGCTCAAGGTGATGAAGGACAGGACTGGTCCTTTTGATTCTTATCTGATGGTGAAGCTAACATTGCATCTGTTGAAGATCTTAATGAAGACTCAGCAAGTGAGGGGGAGAACTCAGCTGAGCATGACACTGCTGATCTGGATGAAGACATAGCTGTTGTTGATCAACTTGTAGAGGATCAATTGAATGCTGAATCTGAAGCACAATCTGAACCCAAAATGCTTTCATGGCTGGAACATCCACATCTGCATAGGTAGATTCAAAGGATGATTTATTTACTAAACATGCTTGTGTTGAATGTGATAAATTTAGGGAAAGCATTGATCTGAAATTTGCTAGGTTATTAGATCACAATGATAACTTAGTAAATGACTTAAAATTGTGCACTGAGGCAAACAGAATTTTAAAACAAAATGAAAACAGCTATAAAGAAAAGGTTGAAGCGTTAAAGAAACAATTAAAAGAAACTGAGGTTGTTGCGTTTAACCAAGAAAATGATATCAAGTTTTATTTAAAGACAATCGAAGAAACTAAGAAGGAACGAGCTGTTTTGCAAGTTGAAAACGAGTCTTTGAAACAAAAACTCCACAGTCTAGCTAGTTCTTCACATATTTTGAAAAACTTGGTTAAAGAACGCAACAACGGGGAAGGTTTGGGATACAAAGTTGTACCTCCACCACATGAGAGTCTTCTGAACACCAAACAACGTCCAATCAATAATAACCCAATAAAGGATCATGTGGTGACAACTCCCCTGGTCAGCGATCCGGACACTGCAATTAAATCTGCCCCTCCGGCTACTGACTAGAAAGCATCAACATCAGGCACAACTAGTACAAAAATCACTGGAAACAGGGTGGAAGAGAATGTTCAAGCATCTCTTGGGTTGAGTCCAAAATCGACTACCACACAAACTAAGATGTCCAAAACCACTCAAACTAAACCGGTAAGCAAGATAACCACCATCTTCAAAGACAAAACACACATAATGTTAAACAAGTAAAATTTGTCAAGGAAGGTGAAAATCTTAGAAGTGAGACCAAAAAGGAAGTACCTGAAGTTTACTCACCACCCCACAAGAGATCTCTTAGTCCTGTTGAAAGGAGGTCATGCTATACTTATGGACAACGCGGTCACATCTCATCAAATTGTCCTCGCTATCAGACACCAAAGATTAAAACTGAGCTAGACAAAAAAGTTAAACAAGTTTCAAAACAAAGATCTAAGATTCCCATTAGATCAAAAACTCCTATTAGGTCTAAAACACCTTCTAGGTCGTTTCCGTCTCCTCTGCGCCAAAGGCAACACAGACAAGTCACTGGCAAGTCTGTGATGCCTGAGGTAAAACCTGTTTTTGAAACTAAACCAAAAGTTCAAACTGTAAATCAGTCTACGGTTTACCACAAACAATCCTTCACAGGGATGGTTTGTGGAAAGCCAAATCAACTGATGTGTCTGAAGGCAAGGACAAGTTGAAAATTGATGTTCCACCCACTGATAAAGGACAGTGGGTCGAGTTCATGAGTTGTGATGCCTCTGGGAAACCCAAGCCAGTCAAGGCTTGGGTCCCCCTCCTTAACTAATAATTTTATATTATGTGCAGGTTGTCCGCTATAGTGCTTCTACCAATACATAGATAGTAGATAGCGGAGCTTCCAGGCACATGATGAGAAATCAGTCCCTCCTGTACAATGTCAAACAAATTAAAGGGGGACACGTTTCTTTTACTGGAAAAAAAGGAGGATACATTACTGCTCAGGGAGAAGTAGGTAATGCAAAGGTAAGGTTCGATAAAGTCAATTTCGTTCAGCAATTAGAAAACAATCTGCTTTCGGTGTCTCAGATATGTGACAAGGGATTCAAAGTTATGTTTGACAATTGGAAATGTTACATTCTGAAGAAAGAGATGGAAATTCCAGAGGAGCAGGTATTAATGTCAGTATTTAGATATAATGACCTGTATGTTCTAGATATGTCTAATGCTTCTACTAGTGCTTCTACTGTTCAATGTTTCTTGTCTAAGGCTACAGAGAAGGACTCCATCTCATGGCACAGGAGAATGGGACACATTAATCACAGGAAGATGAATCATCTGATTCATAACAACTTAGTTGATGGAGTTCCTGTAAAGAACTTCAAACTTCCTGATTTTTGTGTCTCATGCAAAAAGGGAAAGCAGACCAGGAAATCTCACAAGACCAAGCAAGTCAATTCTATCGAGATACCCCTGGAGCTATTGCACATGGATTTGTTCGGTCCAGTTAGCATGAAGAGTATCGCCGGAGACTGGTACTGCTTTGTAGTCACTGATGACTACTCACGGTTCTCCTGGGTGATGTTTCTGAAAGCAAAGTCAGAAACCTTTGAGTCATTCAAGGTGCTCGCGACAACACTGGAGTCTCTCTACAAGCTGAAGGTTAGGAAGTTTCGTTCAGACAATGGAACAGAGTTCAAGAATCAGTGGATGGATGCTTTTTGCAAAGAAAAGGGAATTGTTCATCAATTCACCTCTGCTTACACATCACAGATGAATGGAGTTGCTGAGCGAAAGAACAGGAGCTTGATTGAGACCGCCAGGACTATGTTGGCAGATTCAAAGCTGCCAGTACAGTTCTGGAACGAACCTGTTGCCAATGCATTCTACACACTCAATCGTGTGTTAGTAGTGAAGAGGCATGGGAAGACTTGCTATGAGTTGCTACAGAAGCGTAAACCTAACCTGGAGTATCTGGAACCATTCGGTGCTCCTTGTACACTACTGAAGAAAACTCAAGAGGGCAAGTTTAATGAAAAGGCAGATCAGGGATCTTTCTGGGATACAGCATACCAGACAAACGAGTTTACAACAACTCTACTGGTCAGGTTGAAGTATGGTGCAATGTTGACGTTCAACGTTTCACCATCCCCCCTACTGGAAAAGGTCCATCGTCATTCTTTGACTACGATGGCTTTTTCAAATCATTCAATCTTCCTCAGATAGATTCGGATGAAGATATTGCTACTCAGATGATACACGATGTTCTAAACACACCGAATCTGGACACTAGCAATACAACACCTGCAAGTGGTTCATCGGGATCTGCCACAGCTGATCAGGACGAAAGTGATGACTCATCAGATGATGAAGAAGCAGCTGAGACAGGCCATGCACCAAATGTTGATCAAGAAGGAAGCTCATCAGCTTCTGAACATGCATCAGAAAGTACGGATACTGAACCTCCAGTCACAAATCTGGACTCTGAAGTTGTTGTCCCTACAACACCCATGACTAGGATTAGTACAAATCATCCGCCTGATGCTATCATTGGTGATCTACACTCCGGCGTGCAGATAAGAAATCGGCTGTATTCTGCTGATTACGCTGCAATTATGGAAAAGGGCTACGTGAATGATAGGGCTTTCAGATGTTTCGTTTCTCAAGTTGAACCCAAACACGTAACTGATGCCCTAAAGGATGAAGCCTGGGTCAATGCTATGCAAGAGGAGTTGCTACAGTTCAAGAAACTTGGAGTGTGGACACTCGTTGACCGACCCAGAGGAGTCAAAGTGATAGGCACCAAATGGGTGCTACGCTGCAAGAAGGATGACCAAGGTGTTGTTATCAGAAACAAGGCAAGGTTGGTTGTTCAAGGCTTCAGACAAGTCGAGGGAGTCGACTATAATGAAGTCTTTGCACCAGTAGCTAGAATGGAAGCAATCCGCATCTTTCTAGCCTACGCCTCTTACATGAAGATCAAAGTCTATCAGCTAGATGTTAAGAGTGCATTCTTGCACGGGGAAATCCGTGAAGAGGTCTATGTCAGTCAAACCGAAGGATTCAAAGATCCTTATCATCGGGACAGAGTCTACAAGTTAGACAAGGCTCTGTATGGGCTACATCAGGCTCCTCGAGCCTGGTATGAAAAGCTCTCCACTCATCTGTTGAAACACGGGTTTCGCAGGGGTGTGATTGACTGCACATTGTTTATCAAAGAAAGAGAAGGTGATTTACTAATGGTGCAAATCTATGTGGATGACATAATCTCCGGTTCACGAAACGAAGAGTTATGTAAAGAATTTGAATCTGTGATGAAGGCAGAATTTGAAATGAGCGCCATGGGACTTCCTGGGATTACAGGTGGATTAGACACCTACCGGTATTTTTCTACATCAGACTAAGTATGTCGGCGACATTCTTAGTCGGTTTGATATGGAAAACGTCACGGTTGTCGGTACCCCCTCTCGCCACAAATCATGATGTGGCTCCTGATGAGAATGGGGATTTGGTGGATGCCACTATGTATCGTGGGATGATCGGATCTCTCATGTACCTCACTGCCTCCCGTCCAGATATCATGTATGCCACATGTTTATGCTCCAGATATCAAGAAAAATTGAAAGTAAATCATCTGATCGGGGTGAAAAGAACCGTCCGTTATCTGAAGGGTACACCAACACTGGGGTTGTGGTATCCTCATGACGATGACTTTGAGCTCACGACGTATAGTGATTCAGACTATGGTGGCTGCAAAATGAATTTCAAGTCTACATCAGCAGGGTGTCAGTTTTTTGGAAGACGTTTATCACGTGGCAATGCAAGAAGTAGACCTCGGTTGCCTTATCAACCTGTGAAGCTGAATATGTTGCTGCTGCAAGCTGCTGCTCTCAGATTATCTGGATCCAACAGCAAATGCGGGACTACGGTTTGCAATTCTCTAACACCCCTATCTATGTTGATAACTCTGCTACCATAGCTGTAACTAAAAATCCGGTTCAACACCCTAAAACTAAACACATCGGCATAAAGTATCATTTCATACGCGACTGCTATGAAAAACAATTAATTGATGTGGTAAAGATAAACACGGATTTTCAACGCGCTGACCTCTACACTAAACCGTTTGATAAACCCTGATTTTTCTACTTGTTAGAGGTCAACGGCGTGAAAAAGAAAAGTGACATTATCTCTGACGACACAGATGCATAGCCCGACACTAGTTCTGTCTTTCTTTTTATTTCTATTTTTTATTTTAATTTCCTTGTCTTATAAAAATCCAAAAACATAAAAAGATTTTCTGTTTTAGAATTTTAGGGGGAGATTAGGTTACTTTCAGTAATTAGTTACTCAAAAAAAAGGGGGGCAGATAAGCTAAAAAGGCAAAAACAACAATGACAAGGCTGTAATTCAACACAAATGGAAAGTGATAGTACACGGTTACTTGGAACACCAAAAAGATTTTACATTTTTTTAGAATTTCAGTTTCACTAAATCACAGAAAATTGTTAATCAGAGGATTCTAAGTCTAACAAGATTGGGAAAATGATAGTAAGCTTGAGTGTTATTGTAATTACACGGAGAAAGTTGATCTAGGGAGATGCTATTTCACTATACGATGTGTCGGTAGATTCAACACAATAGATGAGTAGACGTCATTGGTGAACTCAATCTAAACTAAATGGTTCAACCAACTGTGGGGTCCCATCTTATCACTGGTTAACACAATCAGTTATTTCCAATAAGGGACAACGAGCAAATAAACGCCACCAAAGGTGTGCGAGTGACCACAAAAAGAGCAAAGCATAAAAAAATTGAATACAAGCGCAATCAAGCTGATAACTTATGTTGTTGGTGCGTTATGTGAAAAAGAAAATAAGAAATGCTATAACAAGGAGATAGGTTGTGTGCCTCTCTGCTGTGCGATTGCACTGACCTGGGATAAGCATAACCTACATATTCTAGAATTCATTGTTGTTTGCCGCCTCTCTGCTGTGAGATGGCACTGACTTGAGGCTTGGCTTCTCTTTGAAAGTTCTAAGAATAGTCTCTTCTTGTCAAAATATCCGTTGACCGCTCAAAAATCTCCTGAGGAATGTTGATTACCATATAAGCGTGGGATCCACACATGTTGGTTGAAATAATACAACTTAATTCATCACCAATGTGTGTCAAAAGTCTGTGTATGGATTTAAGTGGATAAGAATACTGACAATCGTCGTGGATGCATCGACTGATGTTGATAATCAACGTGCGTTACGTATCATATCAAGCATGATTCCCAGTTAGAACTTAGAAATCTCAGATGAATGAAAAGCTGTGATATGTAAATATGTTAGTTTCCTTTTCGATAAATATAAAAGGTTCCAAGTAATTGAGTTTATGCCTGTCTGATTCCATATGAATCTACCTTGAAAATGTTGTTAATGCTAATAGGCTTATCTACCCAACCCTAACAAAATCACAAAAAATTTTGTTTTGTTATTTATTTTAGTATTTTATTTTATTTGTTAAGTGTGTCAGTGTTGGACTGTGCTATGCTGCTCATTGCAGAAAATATCACAAAATGAACTTAACGTTTAATCTATAATAACTTGTTTCTAAAAAGTTAAATAGATCATGTCTGAGATGATAAGGTGGTTAAATGGATCATGTCTGAAATGATCAGGTGGATAAATGGATCATGTCTGAGATGATCAGGTGGATAAATGGATCACATCTGAGGTGATCAAACTGTTTTATTAAAATGGTCATGTCTGAGATGATCAAATTGCTCATAATGTTTATCTATTGTTAAACCAAACTAAGTGTCATATGGTAAAATGGTCAAAATGTCACAAGTATGGTCATTCGCACGACTGAACCATAAGTATGGTCTCAGTCGTACGATTGGAGCATACGAATGAGTCAAATCGTATGAATGGACAATGCGAATGAGTCCAATCGCACGATTGGAGGTGACCGACTGTGACAGTCGTTCGAATGAACCTCAATCGTACGATTGGAGGTGAACGATTGGGTAAATCGCACGACTGAGACTCAGTCGCATGACTCACTCATGCGACTAGGCTCAGTCGCACGACTGACTTATGCAAATAGGTTCAGTCGCACGACTGGGAGTTGCCCTAGTATAAATACAGGTCGAATCGGCCTCATTCGCCCATTCACCCAAATCGCCCCCGATTCGCACGGCTTAAAGAAACTCTGTCAAAATCTTGTTCGATTCACTGTTACTGTATATTTGTGTGTTCTGACGTTCGATTGTGCTTATACAGGTAAGATTCGAGATGGTTCATCAATAAAACCGAACAATGACATCACGAATCACTCAAAATTTGACCAAACAGTAACCGAGGACAAAACGAGCAAATAAACCATTCAAACTATGCTATAAGTTCAAACAAAACTTAAAATTGAGTTAATCGGACTGTTTCGAGTGTAATGAGCCTAATTTCAACGTTTAATATCAAGTTTTGCTCAAAACAAGAATTTGAATGGACAAACTGTCGAAGAGGCGACTGGATACACTGATGAACTTCAATCGCCCGACTGAGCAAGACGACTAGTCTCAATCGCACGACTGAGATGAACGAATGGTTCAATCGCACGACTGAACCATGCGTCTAAGCTCAATCGCACGACTAAAGTAAATACATGAACAATTGCACGACTAAGTCCAATCGCTCGACTCAGTCGCACGTTTGAACTCATTCGCATGAATAGAGCTCAGTCGTCCAACTCAGTCGCACGACTAAATTTAATCGTGTGCTCAGTCGCACGACTAAATTAAAGTGTGAAGTTCATTAACTTAATTTAGCCATCTTCAACATACACTAACGTTTATTTATATTGTGTAACAGATGGCAAGTCGTTGGACCATTAGCACAAAGCATAACATTTGTGCTCATTTGGATCTGTCATCCCGGAACGCGACGGAGTTCTCGGCATCATTACGTTCTTACGGAGATCGAGGATCTTTCGAGCTATTTCTACTCCTTGCACGCCATACCGTTCAGTCCAGCAGGCTTTTTGGGAAAGCGCTATCGTGGACAGGTCCACAGAGCCATACCATATCAGAAGCTCCATCTTCGGTCAGGCTATAGAGATCACTGAGGATGATCTCCGGACAGTCTTAGAGTTTGGTGACGACAGTGACTGCCCCACACGACTACACCCACTGACAGTTCGAGGCTGCTTTCTGCGGGCAAAGTACTCGGGGGATATAAATGCATGTATGCTCAACAAGAGCAACCTGTGCCTCCAATTCAAGTACTTAGCTCATGTGTTGCTAAGATGCATTGCCTCAAGGAAAGGAGGCTTTGACGAGCTGTCTGAGCAGATGCAGAGCGCTTATGTGGCGTTGGTTCTAAACCACCCGTTCAGCTTCTCGAGGATGATTTTCACTTATCTAGTGGAGAACATCGAGGCTAAAGGCAAAGAGAGCTTCTGCATGTACCCTCGCTTCATGCAGATGATCATTGACCAGAAGCTCCCTATGCTACCAAAGGAGAAGGAGGACGCAGTGGTGCTTGAGGTGATGGACGATACAACACTTGGAAGGATGAAGGTCTACCGGGGAAAGCAGGTTAAACCCCGGTGAGGAGATTGTTTGGGCACCTGGCCCGAGAGGATTACGTGGCACCAGCTAAGAAAAAGTGGCGTCACGATGATAGTGAGTCAGACACGGAGCCGATAGCAGTTCCGATTGACGACTCCGATGATGATGGCGGTGATGGTGGAGATACGGGTCCGGAGACCACTTCTACAGCTGCTAATGTTATATCTCCACCATCCCCACGCGAGGGTTTAGAGACGGCAGGATTCCATCAGGGCTTTATGCCTGATGAGGAAGAAGTATCAGATGAAGAACCTCTCACCCGGAGAGTGGGTAGCAAGGTCGTGGCTATTGAGCACGACATGAGGGCGGTTAGTGGACGCCCGGGAGAGTCTGGGGTTCTACCGCTGACCCATCATACACACCAGACACTCCCAGCAGCCAAGGGGGAGCATCCGGATCTAAAGGATCCAGACTCAAAAGGATGGCTCAGCCCCACGGGAAGAAGCCGAAGCACCAAAGGCTGACACTACTTACCACCACCACATCCACTTCCACTACCTCAACCATCCAAACCGCCACAACCACCACTACACCTATTCCACCACCTGTCACCACCATACAACCCACCACTACCATACATCCCACTTCACAACCCACTCACATTCCACCACCAATCTTCACCACCGCCAAAGCTACCACAACTAGCCACCAAGCCGGCCCATCCTCCTTCCTAACAGGTTCATCCCTCCCTCCGATTGGAGTGGAGGAATAGCTGGCAGCACTAAACAGAATGGTGCTGAAGCTGTGGGCTGCTGATGAAGAAAAGGCAACCAGACTTCGTCAGCTTCAGGAGCAAAATGATGCTCAAGCTAAACAGATCTCCCAGCTTGAGGAGCAAAATGCTTCTCAAGCACATCAGATTGCTCAACACTAGGAACAAAACGTTCTGTCGACTCAAAAGATTGAGGAGTTGGAGTCTGCTAACAAGAAGATTCTGCTAAAGCTGAAGGGGTCACAGGCTGATCCTTTGAAGATAAAGGAAGGAGACGGTGATGATGGTGATGACGATGATGATGAGGATGAAGATGACGAGGATGATGATGAAGCTGATGATGAGGAGGGTGATGGAGATTCTCATGACAAGGAAGATGACAACGATGAAGGAAATGCAACTACCTATTCCTTCGATCCAGGGCATGAACAAAGAACCAAAAGGAAACAAGATCAGAGGGCACCTACGTCTGCTCCGTCTACCTCCCAATCTACTGAAGATCCAGCAATGATTCAAGGCAAAGTTCAGGATTAGATGTCTATTTATCATTTAAACTTTGTACTTGAAATCTTGTACCAAATTTTGTGTTATATATATAAAATTAAAGGTTAAATTAACATTGTAATGTGCTTAATGTATACTTACTGGTACTGCATTTGGTTGTTTAACAGGTTCAGCTAAACAAGTTGATGATCACGATGTTGTGCCCCTTCGTCAAATCAAATCAAAATTGACTATGATTCTCGATTTGCAAGGGATCGTACAACGATCTGTCTGTTACACAGCTAAAGAAGGGGAGATAATACATAATTTAACAGATGAACAGGTTGCTGAACTGTTTAGCCTAAATCCTGATGAGCTGGTAAAAGATGCTCCAGAGGTCGATGTAGTCAGTGATGAAGAACTACAAGATGTCGACGAGGTGGAGATTGAGGACGTAACTGATGATCATTATCCCCAGTATACTAACGCCGAAGGCGAAGTTCTACCTGATCTGGGGGAAACATTTGACAGCAGTATCTTCGACAAGGTTGAAGAGATGACAGCTGCTAAAGAAGCTACAGTAGAAGCTCCTCAGGCAGATGATGCTGATCTAGCATCCAAAAAGGCTAAGTGGATAGCCTGCCTGGAGGAGATGAAGAAACAGCGTGCGCCAAACAAGTCAAATGCCTACATCAAGCTTTACAAGATAAAGAAGCATCAGAATGTGTCTAGCAAGATTATCAGCTGGGCATACTTTGAGGATCTCAAAGTGTATGCTCTCAAGAGGGAGAAGGGAATAGAGTATTTCAGATTCCCACATGATCTGAAAACTCTCCCTGGATTTGAGCTTAACCGACTAGCCAACTTGAGCCTCCTGTATGCTGTTCCAGGAAAGATATCAGGATGGTTTGAGCAGGCTCTAAAGAAAGATTATCATACGAGGTGGGTCAATTTCAAACCTCAGCAGCCCAGAAGGTTGATTAATAAGACAGAGGTTGACCCACCTCAGGAAGACCAAAGGTGGTCTTGAGATGGCACCCCCCGCGCAAAATGTCACGTATTCCACTGAGGGAAATGCCACAAGATTTTGCACCCCATTTTAAATGGTGGTATTATAAGTGACGCACTGGTGAGGCCGTCATAGTTTTGGAAAAAGAAGGGAAGGTTGAGACAACTAGGGTATTCGACCCTATGTGGCTAACTAACTTGTCTGCTTCAGATGTCTACATCTTGTACAAGTGGCCATTGTTTTTTGACATGCAGGATATCGTGCAAGCACTGCAGTTCCAACATGTTATACGTATATGCTTCGCACTAAATATTCATGCTGGGGTTTCAAGAGAAGAAAGAGTGAAGAAATATGAAGAGTTCAAGAAGGAAGTCAAAGTTTAGATAGAACTAGGTCCAAGGGGGAGTTTGTTGGTACACATGTCCCCAGTTCTAGTCTAGTGAGCTTAATTGTAATAGACTTTCATTTCTTGTAACACTTATGTAATGTCTGATCAATACAATGAGAAACTCTTCTATATATGTTTATTGGTTGTTTAATGTCATATCTATTTATATTATTTATTGTTACAAGCATACATGACAATGTTATATAGGTTTACAGTTGTTAGACATAGTTCTGAACCATTAAAGGTTCAAGAATGTGTTTAACTAAGTATCATGATTCAGTCGCACGACTGGACCATGCAAATGGGCCAATCGCACGACTGAACCAGGTGATTGAGTCAATCGCACGATTGAGTCATGAGACTGACTCAGTCGTACGAATGAACCAATCGTATGACTCAGTCGCACGACTGAGCCAGTCGCTTGGCTCAGTCGTACGAATGAGAGCGGTAACCTATAAATACCACTTAATTCGTCGAAAAACGTAACACTTCGAATATAATAAACCCTAGCAGTTCCTGTTCGCCCAGAGAGTCTCTTCCAACTTCATAGAGCGTTCCTGATCATTGCTAATCAATTCTTAACGTTTTCTAATCGTTAGTTTTGATCCGGATTACGTTCTCCCCGATTGGATCGCCAATCAAATAGGATTCCACACTATTTGATCTGTTTTCACGTTAGAATCAGTTAGTACTCTGTCGTACACGGTCCTAACAGCATAACTCAATGGGAGTGCTGGATTATGTTCACTTAGACTTATGGGGTCCAGCTAAGGTGCACTCTTTAGGGAGAGCTAGTTACTTTATGTCCATAATTGATGATTATTCAAGAAGGGTATGGGTGTTCATTTTAAAAGCAAAGAGTGGTGCCTTTGATGCCTTCAGAGAATGGAAAGTCGTGGTTGAAACTCAAACTGAGAAGGTTAAGAAGTTACAGACAGATAATGGGTTAGAATTTTGTAGTAAAGTTTTCGACAGGTATTGCAGGGAGAATAGTATATACAGGCATCTCACTGTGCCTGGAACTCCCCAGTAGAATGGGCTAGCTGAGCGCATGAATAGAACACTGTTAGAGAAGGTGAGGTGTATGTTAACTAGTTCAGGTTTGCCTAAGCAGTTTGGGGTTGAGGCTGTGACCACTGCAGCCTATTGGTTAATAGGTCACTTCTAGAGTTTTAGATATGAAATGTCCTATGGAGGTGTGGTCAGGATGTAAAGTGAACTATGATGGCCTCAGGGTATTTGGCTCAGTTGCATATGCTTATGTGAGTCAAGGCAGTTAGAACCCAAGCCTATAAATATGTCTTCTTGGGTATCCTGAAGGTGTAAAAGGATATAGGTTATGACAGATAGAGGGTACTCATAAGATAGTTACAAGTAGAGATGTTGTATTCAATGAAGACTTGGTCTACAAGGATGTAGTTGGGTGTCAAGAAAGTAATGCCAGTTCCAGTAATAGTAGACATGATGAGGTACATATTGAGGTGGAGTCTGAGACACATGATACTCACTCAGGGGTGAATGTAAATCAAGATGGGGCAACTAATCTGGAGTATAACTTGGCAAGAGATAGGTCCAGAAGGAATACAGTCCCTCCTCTAAGGTACAGAGACAATCTCTCCAACTGTTGCTTTTATGGCTGCTGAGCAAGAGTCATTGTATGAACCTCTTACATTCTCAGATGCAGTTAATTCTGAGGAGAGTGAGAAATGGTATAGAGAAATGGAAGAAGAGATGGCGTCTTTGGAAAAGAATGGGACATGGGAACTTGTTGACAAGCCAAAGGATCAAAAGTTAGTAGCATGTAAATGGCTTTACAAGATAAAGGAAGGTGAGCCTGGAAGTAAAAGGCCTAGATACAAGGCCAGGTTAGTGGCAAAGGGTTTACTCAAAAAGAAGGAGTGGACTACACAAAGATTTTCTCTCCTGTGGTAAAGCATACATCTATCAGGGTATTGTTGTCTATAGTAGCATGCTTTGATCTAGAATTGGAGCAACTAGATGTTAAGACTGCTTTTCTACATGGGTATTTAGATGAAAGGATTTACATGGCACAACCTTGTGGTTTTGTCAAGGCTGGTTCAGAAGATAAAGTGTGTTATTGAAGAAATCATTGTATGGTCTTAAGCAGTCACCCAGGAAATAGTACAATGATTTGATGAATTTATTTATGATTACACATGAGTTTCATAGAAGTGCCTATGATAGTTGTGTGTATTCTAGAAGTTGTGGGGATGGGCACTATGTGTATCTATTGTTATATGTGGATGACATGTTGGTTGCATCTAGGGATATGCAAGAGATTACTAGAGTCAAGAAGATGCTCATGACTGAGTTTGAAATGAAGGAATTGGGTCAAGTTACTAAGATTCTGGGTATGGAAATTCTCAGAGACAGGTCACAAAGGATATTGAGGCTTACTCAGGCTGCTTGTTGGGTTCAACAATTAGATAAACTGAAGCTTTCCAAATCACAATCACACCCGACTGAAGATCTCATTGTACAAGTTCAGAGACCAAGTTGATTACAACAAAAATAACAATACAAGACAATACAACATGACAAAGTCAAGATCAAGACAATTAGAAAAGTCAAAATTAGGTCATGTTGTACTAATAATATAAATAGACCCACTAGTGCATTTTTGCAAGTGTGGTTCTTTTGTGTGTGTTCTCAAGGTGTGAAGCACCACCCAAGGAGAAATCCACTCCTTTGGGTGGGTTTGATCTTCCTCCATCTTTGTATTTGATTATTCATTGTAACTTGTTCACCAACATCAATGAAATCATCTACACATTATTATTATCATTCTCTTTGTTCTATGATTCACACACCTCCACCCATCTTAATTTTGAATTTTCAGATCTGAAAATGATGAATCCTAAGATCCAGCTCAACGAATCTGAAATATTGATTTAGCACTGCTTATGCTAAAAAGGTGTTGTTCACTATGGGATGACTCAGTGTAAAACTGTAAAGACTCCCTTGGCAGCTCATTTCAAGTTGTCAGGTCAAGATAGTCCTCAAACCGATAATGATATCTTGTACATGGAAAAGGTACCATATGCTAATGTGGTAGGCAGTCTAATGTATTAATGGTGTGTACAAGACCTGATTTAGGGTATGCTGTAAGCATAGTTAGTAGTATTTGTCAGCTCCTGGCAGGTTACATTGGGCTGCAGTGAAATGGATTTTGAGGTATCTCAAATATACTCAGGAAAGGGGTTTGATGTTTGGTGATAAGTGTAAAGATGTGCTTGCTGTGAGAGGGTTTGTAGTTGCTGATTTTGCAAAGGATCTACATAAGGGTAGATCGATTACTGGGTATGCTTTTACTGTACTTGGTAATTTGGTAAGTTGGAAAGCACAACTTCAACATGTAGTAGCTCTGTCTACTACCGAGGCAGATTATATTGCTCTTACAGAAGGAGTAAAGGAAGCTTTATGGCTGCATGGGTTGATTTCTGAGATGGGAATCAAGCTGATGAGGACAATCGTGGCTTGTGATAATCAAGGAGCTGTCCAGCTTTCAAAGAACAGTATGTTTCATGAGCGTACAAAGCATATTAATGTCAACTTACATTTCATTAGAGAGGTGATTAGCTCCGGAAGTGTGGCAGTGGTTGGAATAGATACTAGTGCTAATCCTTCCGATATGTTTACAAAGTCTTTGCCTGGTTCTAAGTTTGATTTCTGTGTAAAGGCTTTGGGAGTTGGATTATGTCTATATTGACTTTAAGGTGGAGATTGTTAAATAATAAAGTCCAATATAGAAATGTAATTAAAGTGTAGGGTCTATTTTGTACTTGTGTAATAGTGTGTGAGTGTTAATTGTCAACACTTGGTTGATTGTTAGATGGTTGTTAGATGGTAGTTAGTATCCGTTGTTAAAAGAGAGGGATATGTGTTCATTCAGAAGAATCCGAAAGACTTCAGAAGAATAGTCTTGTGCATTCTTTCTTTTGTAATCGTTCAATTCGGAAGTAGTAATCGATTCGTTTCGTGTTCTTTGTTCTTTGATTGTGTTGTTCTTGATTCGATTCGTTTACAACAAAAATCTCTCTTTAGTTTTAGTTAAAAAATATATGGATAAGGTATAAAGATAATAAATGGGATGAAAGTGATTTTTTCAATTATCTTAAAATTATAAAGATAAGGAGAGTTTACCAAACCCACTGTGAGTGCTTTTAGCTAAATAGCTTAAAATCGCCACCCATGTTTTTAGAGTCAAAGTGGCTGATCGAATCAAGAACCAACCATATAATTGATTGGGGGAGTGTATTTTACCATCTCCATTTGAATTAGCACACAATCGGTGGGATTGTTTGAATAGCCAACCGATGAAACACGGAATCAGATAGGATGGTCAGGATTTCAAAATATTTTATATAAAGTTAAGTTCAATGTTACTCCTCAATATTTGTTAAAAATAACTATTTTCATCAAAAAATTAAAAACATCAATTTATTTCCAAAAGTTTATAAATGTTTTAATTTCAACTTTATAGATATAAGTAAGGCTGCAAGTTCTTGGGTCTACCAACATTAGGCTGTAAACGAACTAAACGCCCGATGAACTGTTCGTGAAGCTTTCGGCAGAAAGTTCGTTTGTGTTGTTTTGTTTGTTAAATAAATGAAACACGAACAAGACAATCTCATTCGACTAGTTAAATGAACGAAAACGAACAGATGTCTTTGTTTGTTTAATTACGTTCGTGAACATTCAGTAATATGTTTGTTTATGTTCATTCATTTACGTTTGTTCATGTTAATTCATTTATATACGTTCATTATTATGTATATGATTATTACGTCAAGTATTTAACTTTATATTACTTTAAGGTGAGTATATCTAAGCTTGTGATTAAGAATATTTTGAATTTTTTTTTATTTTAACTTATATACGTTCATTTGCGCTCTGAATTGTTTGGTTATATGTTCGTGAACCGTTCATGAACAACTTCTATCATTAGTAACGAACGCGAACAACGTTCTATGTTCAGGTATGTGTTCTTGATCTGTTCATAAATACGTTATAATCGAACATGAACAATGTTTTGTTTAATTTAGTTCGGTTTGTTTACGGTCTTAGGCACCGCCTTTCTTTGATAATCTCGGTAGGTTTAAAGAATCTACATGCCAACATATATTTATAGTTTTCTTTTAAAAACACGTCTTGTGTTTTTGCAAACTGTTTCGGAATAAACTTTATTTAGGGGCTGTTTGGTAGACTTTTAATGATCATTAAGAGGCTACATCTTAATGATTCATAGCCTCTTAACGGTTAAGAGGTAACCTTAATGCGCAATGGTTAAGATACAATATTAAGAGGTTACATCTTAATCATTCAACATTAAAATTACCTTTTAACCATTAAAAAATTATAAACTATTAAAAAATAGCTTATTAATAACAAATAATAGGCTACCAAACAGCTTACAACAACTCATAATTTTCTTATATAATTTTCTAGGTTCATATATGGCCCAATACTTCAGTGAGCATAAAGCTATCAATAATTATGGGTATGTCCACATACTGCAAAATGGGTGAATGGCTACGGGCCTTTAACAAGACATCCATTTCTGAAATATCTTGTCTTACAATATAGTAAAATGCACTAGTCGGCTGGTCGGATCAGTGTTTTTTTGGCTCCGATTGGACCCTACGGTCTAACTGTTCGGAACGATGAACAAACGCAAATGAATGAACATAAACAAACATATTATTTATTTATCAGTGTTCTATGGTTGGATCAGTGTTATGGCTACCATGATTGATGTTTTATAATTATTATTATGGATTGTTAATGTCATGTTGTTTACTGTTCTTATTATTTTATGATGATTTATCTTTATGATTATCATTCGAATTAATTTTGTCATATGACTTGTTTGTTTATTTATATATTTTCATGATGCAAGTTTTATAAAGTTAAAAATGAGTCATTTTTAATTGGTTATTCTTATATTTTTTATCTAATAGGACGTCCAAATGTGCCTTTTCTTGATAAGGCTGATTATTATTTTGTAATTGTTTAATACCCTGATGTAGAAAACTTAACGGAGAAACTTAAAGTTTTAACCAGGAGTAATTAAATGGATTCAAATGGCAAATTTAATGAAACCTTTGGATGCAAATGCAAATTTAAAGTTATGGACTCAAATGACAATTTATATGAAACCTTATGTGTGTAAACGCATTTAAATCTATTATTTAATTAAAAAAAGAGAAAAAATAGTGATTTTTAGTATAATACAATTATAATTTATACAGATAAGATAAGGAATAGAATGTGAATGCTTTAAGTAAGTACGTTGAAATTGACACTCAACTCTGAAAGAACTTAACACCTTTGTAAAATAAACAAAGGTTAATCACTCTATGAGTAATATATGTTTGTTTTATGATTGGTAGACTTAACGAGCCAGACTAAGCCAAAGCTTAACAATGACAGTTAGAAAAGTCAAATTGGGTTTGGGTTCGGTTGACTTAAGCTTTTTTTTTTAAAGATTAATTTATTAATTGTGAAATCCTTTACCAAATTAGTAGTTAGTAAGGTTCGAACCCCCAACCTCCATGTTAATTGTGATTCCTTTGCCACCACATCAGGGTGGGGCTTCAAGTTTTTTTGACATCTTGCCCATTATGTTGTTATAATATTGGTACTTATGTCAATTTTGTGGAATAATTTTGGAAGAAAAGTGGAACTTTTTGCTTAGACTTAGGGGACATTGTTACATAGTATGCACGAGCATCTTAGAAATGCACTCAATAAATCACCAAAAGCACCAAATCCAGCATAAAGGTGATCAAGTGGAGCTGCAAATGGAATTTTGAGCTGGGGTTCTTAATATTTTACAAAAATCAATGGTTAAAAGAATTCATTAATTATTTTCTATCATTTTCCTTTTAGTTTTTCTCTTGATGAGTTTTTTTAAATACTTGTAACAATAAGTTTGAAGATTTACTATTTCTTAATCTCCAATCCTCTTTCCAATTCGTACTCGAAGATCACATCTTACATATATAACAGTTGTTTAGGATAAAATTTAGGACCTCTCCATAAATGATGCTTCTAAAAGTCACAATGATCAACATTAGACACAATGAGTAACACAATAAAAAAACACTAGACTCGATAATTAACAATAGACATAATGAACTGTTTCACGAGTATTACACAATGATATGATCAGATTACATATAAACTGAAAAACATAAAGAAAATTACATTTTTAGCATTATATTATTTAAAAATCATCATTTTGAAATGAACAATGCATAATATGATAGTCAACATTAGACACAATGTATAACATAATGATCAACACTAACTTGATAGTTACTAATAAACACATGAATTGCTTGACGAGGATTACACAATAATCTGATCAGGATTACACGATGACCTAAATAACGTAAAAAGATACAATTTTAGCATTGTGTTATTTGAAAATCATCATTTTAATAAATACAATAGTTAACATTAGACACAATGGATAACACATACTAGCGCTAGACTCGATAATTAACAATAGACACAATGAGTTGCTTGATGAGGATTGCATAATGACCCGATTAGGATTACACAATTAACTAAAAAACATAAAAAAATTATATTTTTAAATTTTTGTTACTTGAAAATCATCATGTTTATAAAACACAATGCATAAAAAAAAGGTTAACATTAGCCACAGAGATATGATAAATATTACACAATGACCTGATACACACTGTTACTAACAATTTACACAATAATCTGAAATATCGTGAAAATAAACTTTTTTATGTATCAGAATTATAAATGTTTTACAAATTAAAAACACTTGTTTTTATGATGTAATTTAAAAAAATATTTTGTATGTAAAAGTTACGGGTGTTAAAAAGATGAAACTTGCAGATGTGGTTAAAACTAAAATACTATTTTCCTATCATTTAAATTTCAACTATTTATAACAACGCTAATAGATTTTCTTAACCATTGGATCTAAGATATAATTAAAGATAATCATTCTCACATTTTTTAGTTTTTCCTCACTTTTTATAATAACCTCACTCTTATTTTAAAAGAAACTCAAATTTTGTATTTTTATTTTTATAAAAAAACAAGGCGATGCAGAATAAGTGGTATATTGCCGGTGTATCTCCGACGATAAATATAAAAAAATTGTCCTGATGATCCCACACGGGACCTGTAACGCTGGTGTATCCCCGGAATAAAAAATGAGTTTTTAGAAAATGCTACATAGGTGATACGATGTCTACTTTTGAAAATGTTTAAGTCAATGGCTATGTTAAAAGTATATATATAAATCAAATGGTCATATGGTAATTTTCCCATTGAGCATTTAAATTTTACATTTTTACTTATCACCTTAGAGCATTCACAACCCATGCCTTATAATTACGTGAGTATGAGTCCTTAAATATATGGTATAGTTTTGAGTGGTTGTGAGTGGGGGAGAGAGAAAATGTTACTGTTCATCTGTAAATTTAAGGATTCACTGTTCAACCCTTATAATTTTTTAATATTTTTGAAAGTGGTTGTGAGTAAAGGAGAGAGAAAAAGTAATGAAAAAGGTATAAAAATATATTATTTAATTGAAAGAAGAGAGAAGAAGTAATGATTTTTAGTGTAATATTATAGATAAAGATAAGGAATGAGATGTGAATGCTCTTATGGAAGGAATTTATGAAGAGGGTTTAGACAAATAGTCAACATGAACCTGTTGATTTTGACCATGAAATAAAATTATGAGTCAAACTTAAAGCCCATATTTCAAAATTACTCTATAATGAAAAAAGAACGCCATGAATAGGAAAGTTTTCATCATTCCATTTTGGTCACATGCATAACTCCCCTTATGTATTTAACACAGAAAATAGGGCAAATGTGTTGTTCTCCATCTTCTTTTCTTCACATGCCTCCACCTCTTCAACATCGTAAGAGGCCACTGATGGTCTCTACGACCGTCGTGGGTGGCTTCTGTGTCACCGCGGCCTCTTCGTAGGGTGGAGGAGGCCGTCGTCTGCCCACGATGGACCGTGGTGCTGGTGGTTGGCCATCGTTTGGTCTGCCGGTGGTACTGAAAGATTGTCGCCGGTGGTGGGTAAGTTGTGTTGGTGGTAACCGCCGGCGGCATTCATGGAGTAAAACCGCCGGTGTGTCGGTCTGCTATGTTGTGTTTGTTTTGCTCCCCTTTTAAGTAGGGTGGGTTCCATCGATGTTTGAGGAAATCACAGGCGTGGTGGTGGTGGCGCCGCAGCATCCTGTGACGATGTCGGTTTTTAGGCGTGGCGGCGGCGATGGCTTCTCCGGTATGGCTTTGGTTTGCATGCCTTCCTTCTTCCCTAGGGAAGCCCTAAACTCGCCGCCTGTTGGTGTCACCTGAATCGTTGATTTTTGACGATGTATTCAAAGGTTTTGTGGTCGAGGTCGATGATGGTTGATTTTGCACACCTGAGACATGTTGTTGTTGGTTTCCCCCTTGCTTGGTTTTCCAGCATTGTTGTTGTCTCTTCTCTACAATCCAGGCTATGATGTATCTCTTCCATTTGGCGTGGTAACTTATGTTGCAGCCATGACAGAGACCTGAGCCTCCAGTAACATGATTTGTCGCTTTCACAGCTTGATTATGGTCGGTGTTAACTTTGGTTTGTTTTTTGTTGTTAGAACTCATGATTCTGGTTCACCAACGTTATGTTTCATTGTTTTAGTTCGGCTGTACTCTTCATTTCCTGATGGTTAGAATTGTTATTCACAGAATATACTTTGTATTTGCAAGTTGTCATCATAAGGTTGCCATTTGAGCCTAGATCAACTTCTGTTAAACCATACGAGACAGTTAACTTTGAAGGCTGTGACGATAACCAAACACATGTTGTGTTCGTTGTTTTGGCGTAGCGAATGAAAGTTTGCAGCCACAGCGAGTCACCATTTCTGAGCCTTCTCTTTCTTTCTTTTTGTGTTGAAATAGCGTGGTGCGCGGTAAGTAGTTCGGTTTTTCCTAGATGTTTCATGCTGATGTTCATTTGGTGAGTTAGTTAGGGATTCATGTTATGTACTTGTATACTTTGTTGATAATTGTAACATCCTGTATTTTGTGTCCATTTTATTTATGCAAATGTATAGCGTCCTTAGTAATTTTTATATATATATAAAAATAATAACAATAATAATAATAGATAATAATAATAATAATAATATAATAATAATAATAATAATAATAATAAAAATAAAAAATAATAATAATAATATAATATAATAATAATAACAATAATAATAATAATAATAATAATAATATAATGTTAATAATAATAATAATAATAAAGTAATAATAATGATAATAATAATAATAATAATAATAATAATAATAATAATAAATAATAATAATAATAATAATATAATAATAATAATAATAATAATAACAATAATAATAACCAAGTATTAAAGTGCAGGGGTTAACTTGTCATTTTGAAAACTCTAAATACAAGTTTAATACATAAAATGATAAAACTGAAAGCACAGGGGCCATTTGTGTAAATTCCCAAACCACCCCCCCCTCTACCCCGTAATTCCGGTCACCGGCCGGTGGGAGCTCCGGCGAGCTTCAAACAACCATTTTAACATCGATTTCGACCAAATTAACCGGCCCCCCTCACCTTCGACTATGGGTTTCGAACCCGAACCCAACTCCAAAATCGAAATTCGCGCTCGTACCCTTTCCAAATCAAAACCAAATCAAAATTCTAAAAAAATTCGCAATCAAACCTTGCCTAAATCTGCATTTCAATCAAATTAATCACCCTTAATCATAGTACGCGGCTTTACCAATCAATAATCAATTTGAATTGCCAATTAACTGTGCGAATATATTAACTATAGTAATTTTCAAACGCGGATTCAAACCGAAAATGTTGAGCTCCAAACCGTGTAACCGATACTATATATGAAGGTTTCGGATTCGTTTTGAAGTTCCCCAACTCGCTGATCACTCAATTGCACAAGAACACTTCGCAATCGCGAAGCCCCAAATCAAAAACACCGAAACCTAAACCGAATTCGAAATCACCTTTTATCTCATCAAAACAGGTAATTGAAACCTGTTTTCTACTCGTTTTGATCAAGGATCAAAAGCCCTATGACGATTTAGGTGATTAACACCGAATCGAGGGTCAATTTTGATCCTGTTGAACCTAGGGTTCATAAGAAATTGGGGAAACCTGGGAGACTGAGTTTAAAATTAAAACAAACCAAGTGAAACCAAGGCCTCGGCCCTGGTTCACTGGTTCCCGCGCCCCATCTCACAGGGGAGACCCGGGTTCGACCCCGGGCAGCTCCCTTTCCCCTTCTTTTATTTTTTATGTTTTTCCTCTTTCTTTTCTTTTCTGTTATTAATTATTATTTTATTTCTAATTCTGAAAATTTCCAAAATTAATTTTATAAAATGCAGATTAATTTGTTTACTTTTGTTTAATTAATTTGGGACTAAATTAATTTTTATAAAATACTTTTGTATTTATAAATACATTATTTTAGTTTTAAAAATACAAAAGAAATGAGTAAACATAATACTTGTATGTATATATTATATTTTTTTAAATAATTAAATTGTTTAGTTATTTATACCTATATATATATTATATATTGTTCTTTTAGTAATTAAATCACTTATTATGATTATACAATATTATAATTGTTTAGTATATATAATATTTATATATACACTCAAACAATTAATTGTTTAGTTACTTATATATATATATATATTTATACATAGTTCTTTTAATAGCTAAATCATTTATATTGATTATTTTACACAACATTATAATTGTTTAGTATATATATTTAGATGTATATTCAAACAATTAAATTGTTTGATTACATATACCTATAAATATATATATATATATTTGTATATAGTCCCTTATAATAGCTAAATCACTTATTATAATTATTATATACAATCCTTAAAAATCGGTTCAACGTACAATTTAATCAAGTTTTATTTATTATTTCTTTTACGCGCTAACAATTGATTATACCAAGTATAATCCATTCGTTCCATTTAACCGATCACGTTATTAACATGTAATAAATACGGATAATTATTAGACCTACAATTAATCATCAAACAAATTATAACGCACTACTTTATTTCGTTTAGGTGCGTTGTGACGTTTGTGTTGAAAATCTTATTCGTGGTTATTCTTATTACATCTACAAGTCTCCTTTATTAAACACGTGAGTTCTTATGCCCCGCTTTACGATTATTTCACATCTTTCGGGGTGAAACATGTTGCTTATACAAACTTACACATACACGCTTTGATACTTATTACACACGTGCAATTCTTTACATAGTCGTGGTTGTTTGGATATGTTAAGTATTATATGAGATGTGACATACGTGTGCAATCATTAACTATTGCTAGCCTAGCGAAGTCTTAGATCTTTGGGCCTGACAAGCCTATTTGGTGCTAAAGTCGATGTATTGCCGACTCCTAGGAGCCGTATGCTTGTGCACTAGGGAACCAAATACACTTAGCTAATCATGCTTATTCATATTATTCAGTCGAGGCTTGATTGTAACTATGCATGTTCTATATACTTGCTATCTTGTGACCATTGACTAGAATTGCCACATTTTATATACTTATTGTATTTAAAACCATGAGAATTCACCAACTAGTTAGTTGACTTTATTTTCAACATGTTTCAGGTAATGTGCAAGCTTAGCGATGATTGAAGGAATGCATAAACCTAGATCATGGACTAGGCTTAATAAAGACGATTGAATTCTTGATTTTGTTTGATTTATTTTGAGACATTGATGTATGTGGTGATTGAAAACAATTGATTAATGGCATTTTATACTTTACATAGCGTTATGTGGCTGTGAACAATCTTAACCCTCACACCTCGACGTTTCCGCCGTCAAGGTTGGGGTGTGACAGATTGGTATCAGAGCCCATAACTATAGGGATTTAGGTTATTAGAAATGGTGACCTAGGCTATAGTTTATGCATGATCCTTATAGAATAGTATTTTTATGAATACATAATTATTGTTTGCATGCTGCCTAACGCTATGCCTTATTATGTGCAATGTGATGCCTTAGCATAGGTGCCTTTCTACATGACTACATATTGTTACCCGTCTCCCCTAGACTTATCTTAAACGTTAATTCTCCCCGACAGTTACTATTTCTTAAACTTATTCTCGTCTCCAAGTAGAATCTATTGATAGGAATTCTTTAGACTTTATGTCTAATCTTGTAAATATCCCATCAAGATTTTTGATTTCATAAACCAAAGAACTAGTGTGGTACATAGACACCTGTATTCTGGATTTCTGGCAAAAGGACCTCGGGCTAAGGTAAGCGTATTCGTATAAATCTCATTGAGGAACCGTTACGCTACCTGGGGATTTCCGGGATGAGTGATAAACTATGACCAACATACACGAGTTTCTGAGGTGAATGGGTCAATTCATCTTGACGTGTCAACGTTTCCAAATGGTGATGCGTCACCAAATGGAATCATTCCGTATAATTCATGATTCTTACCTTAATTGCCCACCCATATTATCCTTTAACCGATCCTAACCCAATTTGTATTTTTCCTGCATGTCTCGTTACCACGGAAACTGAGGAAGATCCGGCCGTAAGCTTGCTGCCATGATTGCCCGGCAAATGGTTGCGGTCATCCCGACCATGGTGGCTGAACTCAGCAGCACTATGATCGCAAACGTCACGAACAATAGCAACGGTCAAGGGGAAAATAGTGCAAACCAACGGCGTAACAACCAGTCTTGCACCTTCAAGCATTTTAGTTCATGCAAGCCACCCAGTTATAGTGGCAAGGAAGGTGCCACCGGTCTCTTAGAGTGGTATGAAGGGATGGAGAACACCTTCGTCAACTGTGAGTGCCCCGAAGCACTCAAAGTAAGGTATGCCACCAGTATGCTACAGCAACGGGCCTTAACATGGTGGAACAGTGAAAAGAGGAACCGAGGCCCGATGCAATCTTGGCTTTAACTTGGGAGGAATTCAAAACATAGCCATAGCCAAGTTTTGCCCGAGGAGTGAAATCCAGAAACTGGAGGAGGAATTCT
Source organism: Flaveria linearis (assembly GCA_024085815.1). NCBI lineage: Eukaryota > Viridiplantae > Streptophyta > Magnoliopsida > Asterales > Asteraceae > Flaveria > Flaveria linearis. The sequence goes on from CM044005.1 coordinate 28,466,881, forward strand.
GGAATTTGAAACAGAATGGCGGGAACCATCTGGCATATTCTACCCGTCATCATGAACTAAGCATACTGCTGCCACACATGGTGGATACTGTTTCCCGGAACGTGGAAAATTTATTAAGGGTGTACCGCCTCAGATTCAGGATGCCGTTGTGGGTAGCCGACCCGCAACTTTGGAAGAAGCCATCACTATCACGGCACAGCTGACGGAGAACCACATCCGAGCGGGCACTATGTCCGCGAAGGGTGCCAAGAAGACTGAGAAGACGACCTCCGAGGAGGTTAAGGAGCTCAAGCCTGATAACAAGAAACGGAAGTTTTGTACCGGCACGGAACTACGCCGTGGCTGCTCCTAAACCGCCCCAAAGACAGTGTACTACCGGGGCTACACCGGCAGCACAAGTGCCCGTGGCAAGGGCTTATGCGGGCCCTCTACCTATGTGTAACACGTGTAGGTATCACCACCCGGGCAATCTCCCGTGTCGCATCTGCACACTATGTGGCAAGTACGGGCACCTTGTGGCAACGTGTCGCCGAGCATTGGGAAACGCAGTGACAGAACCAAATCGGGTCTGCTACAACTGTGGAGAACCAGGTCACTACCGACCCCAGTGCCCTCATCTTGTGGGCAATGTTCCACAAGCCCGTGGACGTGCCTTCAACCTCAACGCGAACCAAGCTCAGGCGAACAACGAGGTGGTGAACGGTACGTAAAAATTGCAACCCTATCTCCATAGAATTTCACTTAAAATTCCTTACTTGTGTCCTTAAGTGCCTTTAAACCTATACAGGTATGTTTCTTATTAATGACACCTATGCATACGTATTATTTGATTCGGGCGCCGATAGAAGTTTCGTTTCCTTAGAGTTCGAGCCGACACTTTCTAAACCTCGCTCAAATCTAGAGAGACCTCTCACCGTCGAAGTTGCTGATGGAGAACCCATCACCGTCGACGTGGTTATCCGCGATTGTCTATTGTGCCTCGACAACCATAAATTTCTTATCGACCTTATTCCAATGAAGCTTGGAAGTTTCGACGTTATTATTGGCATGGATTGGTTATCCAAGAACCATGCCGAGATCATCTGCTTCGAGAAGTGTATTCGCATGCCCTTACCCTCCGGTGACACGATGAAGGTGTTCGGTGAACGGTCCTCCAAAGGACTCAAGCTTATGTCATGTACTAAGGCTCAGAAATGCCTAAGTAAGAGTTATCCGGCATTCTTGGCATATGTAGTCAACACCAAAACCAAGGAGAAGGAACTCAAAGATGTTCCAGTCGTACGAGAATCCCTAAGGTCTTTCCCGATGATCTTAGCGGGTTACCTCCCGTACGCGAAGTAGAATTTAAAATCGACTTGATTCGGGAGCAAGCCCCGCGGCTAAATCACCTTACCGACTCGCACCATCGGAAATGCAAGAACTCTCTAGCCAACTTCAGGAATTATCCGAGAAGGGGTTTATCCGCCCTAGTTCTTCTCCTTGGGGTGCACCTGTCTTATTTGTGAAGAAGAAAGATGGGTCTTTCCGCATGTGCATCGATTACCGGGAGCTCAACAAGTTGACCATCAAGAACCGGTACCCTCTTCCTCGTATCGACGACCTTTTCGACCAACTTCAAGGAGCTGCAATCTTTTCAAAAATCGACTTGCGTTCGGGTTATCACCAACTGCGAGTCCACGACGACGATATCCCAAAGACTGCATTCCGCACTCGGTATGGGCATTACGAGTTCATGGTTATGCCTTTCGGCTTAACCAATGCTCCAGCGGTCTTCATGGATCTTATGAATCGGGTGTGCAAGCCATACCTAGACAAGTTCGTTATCGTTTTCATTGACGACATTCTTATTTATTCCAAGTCTCGCTCCGATCACGAATTTCATCTCCGTCAAATCCTCGAGCTGTTGAAGAAGGAACAACTGTATGCGAAATTTCGAAATGTGAGTTTTGGCTTGAAGAAGTACAATTCTTAGGGCACGTTGTGAATAGTCAAGGAATTCACATCGACCCTGCGAAGGTTGAAGCCGTAAAGAATTGGAGTGCTCCCACAACTCCGACGGAAGTTCGATCGTTTCTTGGTCTAGCCGGGTATTACCGGCGATTTATTGCCAACTTCTCAAAAATTGCAAAGCCACTCACATCCTTGACTCAGAAGAACAAGCCTTTCGAGTGGAAAGCCGAGCAAGAAGAGGCGTTTGAGACATTGAAGCACAACTTGTGCAATGCCCCTATTCTGACGCTACCGTATGGAAATGATGACTTCACGGTACACTGCGACGCGTCGAAACAAGGTTGGTTGTGTTCTCATGCAACGGGGAAAGGTCATCGCATATGCCTCGAGACAATTGAAGGTTCACGAGGTAAATTATACGACGCACGATCTCGAGCTCGGAGCGGTGGTCTTTGCTTTAAAAATCTGGAGACACTATCTATACGGCACGCAATGTATAGTCTACACGGACCACAAGAGCCTCCAACACGTTTTCAATCAGAAGGACCTCAATATGAGGCAACGTCGTTGGGTGGAACTAATTAGCGACTACGATTGTGATATCCGCTACCATCCCGGCAAGGCAAATGTCGTAGCCGATGCATTGAGTCGAAAGACGCATCAAAAGATGGTTTCCGTTCAAGAGATTCGCGACCGACGCCAATGGTTCGATACATTGGGAGAGTTTGATACCGAGGTTCGACTCGATGTCAACAATGCTACGGTGTTATTGCAGAACTTAAGGATCGATTGTGACATCGAGACGAGTATTCGAGAAGCACAGCAAGCGGTGCAAACCGAAGGGAATATGAAGGAAGAGCTCGAGCCAAATCTCTTAGCCCAATTAGAAACAAGAGCCAATGGGTTAATGTATTTCGCAAACCGAATCTGGATTCCCAAACGCAATAACCTTCGGGCTTCTATCATGAACGAAGCACATCGGACTCGTTATTCTATTCACCCGGGCTCCGATAAGATGTACATGGACTTACGGAGTCAATATTGGTGGCCCGGAATGAAACGAGACATAGCAACCTATGTTGCTAAGTGCCTTACGTGCACGAAGGTTAAAGCGGAGCATCAACGTCCAAGTGGATTACTTGAACAACCCGAAATTCCCATGTGGAAGTGGGAACATATATCCATGGACTTCATAACCAAGTTACCTCGGACATCTCGCGGGCACGATAGCATATGGGTAATCGTCGACCGATTGACTAAGTCGGCACATTTCATACCCATACGCGACACATATAAGACATAAGGTTAGCCCGGATTTACATCGACGTGAGCGTAAGCCGTCATGGTGTGCCTCTTCACATTATATCCGACCGAGACGCTCGATTCACTTCTCACTTTTGGTCTACTATGCAAGAACTTCTGGGTACACAATTGGATTTAAGCACGGCTTACCATCCCAAACCGATGGCCAAACCGAGCGGACGATCCAAACCCTGGAAGACTGTTACGTCTCTGTGACCTTGATTTTGGGGGCGACTGGGATACGCACCTACCGCTCGCAGAATTCTCCTACAACAACAGTTACCACTCAAGCATCCAAATGGCACCGTTCGAAGCAATTTACGGTCGTAAGTGTCGTTCACCAATCTGCTGGACCGACGTTGGTGAGAATCTTATTACCGATCCCGAGCTCATACAAGAGACGACCGATAAAGTCGCTATCATCCGCAAGAACCTGGAAGTGGCAAGGAGTCGACAGAAAAGCTACGCTAATAAACGTCGCAAGCCACTGGAATTCCAAGTTGGGGAGATGGTCCTTCTCAAGGTCTCACCGTGGAAGGGTGTGGTTCGCTTTGGAAGGAAAGGCAAGTTAGCTCCGAGGTTTGTAGGGCCTTTCAAGGTTCTGAAAAGAATCGGGAAAGTGGCCTACAAACTAGAACTACCCTCCGACCTTAGCGGAATTCACCCGGTCTTCCACGTCTCGAACCTGAGGAAGTGTCTGGCCAACGATAATTTGCATGTACCATTGGAAGACATTCAGATCGACGAGTCACTACACTTCGTTGAGAAGCCCGTCGAAATCATGGATCGCATTATGAAGAAGACTAGGACCTCTACGACCCCAATTGTAAAGGTTCGATGGGAGAACAAACGAGGAGCGGAATTCACTTGGGAGCGTGAAGAACATATGAAGAAGACATACCCATCCTTATTCTTGTAACCCTTTTGATTCTTAATTTCGGGACGAAATTCTTTTAAGTTGGGGAGACTGTAACATCCTGTATTTTGTGTCCATTTTATTTATGCAAATGTATAGCATCCTTAGTAAATTTTTATATATATAAAATAAATACAATAATAATAATAGATAATAATAATAATAATAATAATAATAATATAATAATAATAATAATAATAATAATAATAATAATAATATAATAATATAATAATAATAATAATGTAATAATAATGAATAATAATAATAATAATAACTAATAATAATAATAAATAATAATAATAATATAATAACAATAATAATAACCAAGTATTAAAGTGCAGGGGTTAACTTGTCATTTTGAAAACTCTAAATACAAGTTTAATACATAAAATGATAAAACTGAAAGCACAGGGGCCATTTGTGTAAATTCCCAAACCACCCCCCCTCTACCCCGTAATTCCGGTCACCGGCCGGTGGGAGCTCCGGCGAGCTTCAAACAACCATTTTAACATTGATTTCGACCAAATTAACCGGCCCCTCACCTTCGACTATGGGTTTCGAACCCGAACCCAACTCCAAAATCGAAATTCGCGCTCGTACCCTTTCCAAATCAAAACCAAATCAAAATTCTAAAAAAATTCGCAATCAAACCTTGCCTAAATCTGCATTTCAATCAAATTAATCACCCTTAATCATAGTACGCGGCTTTACCAATCAATAATCAATTTGAATTGCCAATTAACTGCGCGAATATATTAACTATGGTAATTTTTCAAACGCGGATTCAAACCGAAAATGTTGAGCTCCAAACCGTGTAACCGATACTATATATTGAAGGTTTCGGATTCGTTTTGAAGTTCCCCAACTCACTGATCACTCAATTGCACAAGAACACTTCGCAATCGCGAAGCCCCAAATCAAAACACCCGAAACCTAAACCGAATTCGAAATCACCTTTTATCTCATCAAAACAGGTAATTGAAACCTGTTTTCTACTCGTTTTTGATCAAGGATCAAAAGCCCTATGACGATTTAGGTGATTAACACCGAATCGAGGGTCAATTTTGATCCTGTTGAACCTAGGGTTCATAAGAAATTGGGGAAACCTGGGAGACTGAGTTTAAAATTAAAACAAACCAAGTGAAACCAAGGACTCGGCCCTGGTTCACTGGTTCCCGCGCCCCATCTCACAGGGGAGACCCGGGTTCGACCCCGGGCAGCTCCCTTTCCCCTTCTTTTATTTTTTTATGTTTTTCCTCTTTTTCTTTCTTTTCTGTTATTAATTATTATTTTATTTCTAATTCTGAAAATTTCCAAAATTAATTTTATAAAATGCAGATTAATTTGTTTACTTTTGTTTAATTAATTTGGGACTAAATTAATTTTTATAAAATACTTTTGTATTTATAAATACATTATTTTAGTTTTAAAAATACAAAAGAAATGAGTAAACATAATACTTGTATGTATATATATATTTTTTTAAATAATTAAATTGTTTAGTTATTTATACCTATATATATATATTTATATATTGTTCTTTTAGTAATTAAATCACTTATTATGATTATACAATATTATAATTGTTTAGTATATAAATATTTATATATACACTCAAACAATTTAATTGTTTGTTACTTATATATATATATATATATATATATATATATATATATTTATACATAGTTCTTTTAATAGCTAAATCATTTATATTGATTATTTTACACAACATTATAATTGTTTAGTATATATTTTAGATGTATATTCAAACAATTAAATTGTTTGATTACTTACCTATAAATATATATATATATATATATATTATATATATATATATATATAATATTTGTATATAGTCCCTTATAATAGCTAAATCACTTATTATAATTATTATATACAATCCTTAAAAATCGGTTCAACGTACAATTTAATCAAGTTTTATTTATTATTTCTTTTACGCGCTAACAATTGATTATACCAAGTATAATCCATTCGTTCCATTTAACCGATCACGTTATTAACATGTAATAAATACGGATAATTATTAGACCTACAATTAATCATCAAACAAATTATAACGCGCTACTTTATTTCGTTTAGGTGCGTTGTGACGTTTGTGTTGGAAATCTTATTCGTGGTTATTCTTATTACATCTACAAGTCTCCTTTATTAAACACGTGAGTTCTTATGCCCCGCTTTACGATTATTTCACATCTTTCGGGGTGAAACATGTTGCTTATACAAACTTACACATACACGCTTTGATACTTATTACACACGTGTCAATTCTTTACATAGTCGTGGTTGTTTGGATATGTTAAGTATTATATGAGATGTGACATACGTGTGCAATCATTAACTATTGCTAGCCTAGCGAAGTCTTAGATCTTTGGGCCTGACAAGCCTATTTGGTGCTAAAGTCGATGTATTGCCGACTCCTAGGAGCCGTATGCTTGTGCACTAGGGAACCAAATACACTTAGCTAATCATGCTTATTCATATTATTCAGTCGAGGCTTGATTGTAACTATGCATGTTCTATATACTTGCTATCTTGTGACCATTGACTAGAATTGCCACATTTTATATACTTATTGTATTTAAAACCATGAGAATTCACCAACTAGTTAGTTGACTTTATTTTCAACATGTTTCAGGTAATGTGCAAGCTTAGCGATGATTGAAGGAATGCATAAACCTAGATCATGGACCTAGGCTTAATAAAGACGATTGAATTCTTGATTTTGTTTGATTTATTTGAGACATTGATGTATGTGGTGATTGAAAACAATTGATTAATGGCATTTTATACTTTAACATAGCGTTATGTGGCTGTGAACAATCTTAACCCTCACACCTCGACGTTTCCGCCGTCAAGGTTGGGGTGTGACATATAGGGCCCTGATGCTCCACCACAACGTGTAAGTTGCTTTGGCGTGACCATCGTTTATGTTCGGTAGCCACTACCGAAACCTGTTCTGAGCCCGATCTATTAAACGCGCAACGCGCGTTGTGGACTCACCTAGTTCATTTAATAAGATGATGGACAAACAAAGATATAACTTCTAACTAAAATATTAGAAGACTAGTTTTAGTAAATTCGTGTATTATACGAGTTAAACAAATAAAATATTAAATAAAATAAAAATTATAAATTATAAAACGATATACTAAGACATGATATCATTGGATTACGTGTAAGTAATAACTATAAATGTTAAAATAATATATGAAGACAAGTTAAATATTTTATTTTAAAATAACGTTATTAAAAAATTTTCATTTTTAGAAATGTCCTTACCATAACTGCCTATTTTAATTATTTTTTTATAAAAAATTACTTTAGAAAAACCAATTTTAAAATTTTACGTAAAAATGTTTGAATTTTTAGAATTTTTTTTATAAAAGCTATTTTTATAGAAATAACATTAATAGGAAGATCTCTTTCTTAATTTATTAAAAACTCATTATAATTTAAAAATAAATAATATTATTACTAATGAATGTAGTTATTTAATAGGAGAGGGAAACCAGAAAAATTTGATAAAAATAAATGTGGTGCTGACACGTGGACGTGGCACGCCATTTACCCTTTTATTAGAGTACTAGCTTTAGTAAACCCGTGTATTACACAGGTTGAATAAATAAAATATTAAAATAATAAAATTATTAATTATAAAATGATATTTTAAGATATGATATGACTGAAATACATATGAGAAATAAATATTACTAATAAACAGTGATATCAACTTTTAAAATTTAGTTTTTAAATTTTTTTCAAAAAAATAAAATAAACAGTTTGTTCTAAAATAAACCGTATAAAAATGTCATTTTTAAAAAATTATTAATAAATTAAAAAAGAGATCTACTTATTAATCTACTTATTAATGTAATTACAATTACCTTAATTAACTAATATATATTTATTAATAATTATTTAATATTTTAATTTACTTAAAATATATATTAAAATTTATTATAGAACCGTGAAATAACATTAATAAGTAGATCTTTTTTTTATTTATTAATATAAAAAATATTAATAATATTATTAGTAATTAAGGTAATTATTAAGATGATAGAGAGGCGAGAAAATTTTGATGAGGAAGGTTGTGGTGCTGCCATGTGTCACTTCAAGTTACTCTTTTATTATAGTATAAAGATAAAGATGAATATTATGTGTTCAAGTCTCACTCTAGACAAAATTTGCTTAGAGTTGAGTCGTTAGGTTTTTCCCTTAATGAGTTTTCTATTAAAGGTTAGGGATGCAATCCTGGCTGGAAAATTAATATGTGGGCCAGATTAAGATAACACCTATTTTTTAAAGTTGAGTCACACATTTACCGTTAAAAAATAATACAACTTCTAAGCATTCACTTAAGATGGAGTGGATGCCAAGCTTTTTTAATACATAGTTTTTTAAACGTCTACTCACATAGCATGTTTGATGTAGTATGTTTGATGTAGTAGTGAAGCAAATTTGATGTAGTAGTGAAGCAAATTTTCTCTCCCTTTTTTACTGCCTACATGTTGCAGTATTATCTTACTTCATCTTATCCATACCAAATTTTCACACCAACTCATTATAGACGTAAATCAACTATTGATATAAAAAAAAACACTGCTTTAACTATAAATTACTTTATCATCGATCAAAAGCCGCACCCATAAAATACATCTTCTCTAGTCCTTTATTGATTCTCCTTATCTTATCTCTTTACCCATGGCCTTATCCCATCTCCTATAATCCGTACATGACAAGCCACTACACATGATAGGACATACTCCAAAAATATAAAAATGTAATTAATCTTATGTAAATTTTAGTTGAGGTGATATTTTAAAAAAACTAAAAGTATTAAAGATTATATTTATTAATATAAAGACATTAAATTCCTTGTGATAAAAGTATTGGTATGATATTATTTTCTAACATGTTATCCATACATCCCATCATCTAAACAACTACTTAATTTTAATAATCCCCCGTCCAATGTCATTCTCCTTCGCTCTTTCAAAGTTAGATAATCTTCACCTTCACGTATACTTGGAACATGTGTCTCGCTGGTGTCATCGTCACCTTCATCCCATTTAGATAAATCATACTTCTATATTCGTATCGATAATCAGTTAGTTTTTTCTTAACTACTTTGGTCCAATAAAACAAGATTAGTTTGTACATACTGCTACAAGATTAGTTTGTACGTACTGCTTGATATTGAAGTCCAACTAACTTTCTCGTCTATAATTGTCGGTTTTACTAACGACTTATTTGTATAAAGCTTGTGCTTTACACACGGTTCTTCAAACGTATGCAGATCGGGTCCAGCATGTGGTCTGCATTTGGTACTCCAAAAATGATGTCAAGAAACGTTATATGGTTATGGGCCTACTTAGAAAAGTTGAAGGGTGAAATATATAAATCAAGAAAAGATGAGGGACTGGTGTTGTAGATCAGTAAGAAGATAAAAGTGAGATGAATGACGTGTCAATATACGGTGATGGTAGCGTATAATGGAGCCGATATTAATGGACAAATGGCAGGCTTTTTATCCACGACCTCAGAAAATGAACCAATTGCCAATTGCAGTTGCTGTTGCATCACGCAATCACTAGTCCAACCTCACTCTAATGCTTCTGAACACACACACATTTAAAACACATTTTTGTTGTTTTATAAGGGTCCTAAGGGGACACCGCATGAGTTTTAGGGTGAGCGGTTTAACGTCACGGTTAGGTCTTGGTCCGGTGTCGTACATTTTGGCACCTAACCGTGACCGCATGGACTTGATGTCACGGTTTGGGGTGTTTGTCCCCGTGACAGCATGGTCTTGCTTTCACGGTTCGGGGTGGTAGTCCCCGTGACCTCCTGACAACAAAACGACAAAATGACAAAATGGCTTAGGCTCAAAGTATACCGTAAGACCTAAGTGACATGGACTTGATGTCACGGTTTGGGTGTTTGTCCCCGTGACAGCATGGTCTTGCTTTCACGGTTCGGGGTGGAGTCCCCGTGACCTCCTGACACAAACGACAAAAGACAAAATGGCTGTTAAAGTTGAAAAGCGGTCACCAAACCGTCACGTGGAGGCCAAACCATGACCTCTAGGGTACACGGTCTCAGTTTAAGGTACGACGTAGACGTGATTTTGACAAAAGGCCGGGATTCCCGGCACAAACCGTCACGTGGAGGCCAAACCGTGACGGTTTGTGCCCCAGAATTTCACCTTATATACATTTCACCTTCGAACAATCGGCATATCCATTTCCAAACTAAAAATTTGCAATTTCATAATCCACACTCGAGATTTTTCAGCCTTCGTCATTCCAAAAACGCGTTAATTCAAAAACAATGTCGGGTTCGGGAGATCATTATCAAAAGCCGAAGCTTCCAGATTTGAATGTCGTGACCTCGGTGATTCTGCTCTTGGGCTCGCAATCTCAAGCTTTTTCTTCTTGACTTACCCCGATATCGACGCTGGTAAACTCTCTGAACTCCGTGCGCGCAATGTTAGTGGTGAAAAACTTGCTCGGGTTGCAGTTCGCCTCGGGCTTTACACCACCGGACCATGGTGCAAGATCCTAGTGCCACAACCCTACTCTCCCCCCAACCATCCTTGTCACACTACTACTAAATGCGTCTCGAAATCTCAACGCCGCTTCAGGTGTTGTAAAGTTAATAAACGCGAACCCAGCGTTAGTTCGCCGACTACAAAACAACAACAAATTAAAAGTAATAAAGTACCTGGATTCTAGCACAACTAAAAAAACAAAACAAACATACCCAGTGTATCCCGCTGAAGAGCAGGGTCTGGGAGGGGTATGTGGTGGCAAGTCTTTCCTCTATCCTGAGAGATAGAGAGACCGCTTCCGAAGAGACCCCCGACTCGTTAACAAATCCCAATGTTTTCTTTAACCGACGTATGAAACTTCCAAGCTGCTTCAGATGTTGTAAAGTTCACAAACGCATATCCGGCATTCAAACCATGCCTGTACGTATATATCAACGTCAAAACTTAGCTTACAGTGAGTACGTTAATAAAACTCCGATCGAACGGTGTTTCCCGCCTTTTCATTCTCAAGTTTACAGTGATAAATTTACGGAAATAAAAATAAATGTTTAATGCTGGCCCATCTGGCGCGGGCGGGTCTGGTCAGGGCAGCGATCCGGGGATGATGGATTAGATAGATATTTTGTTTGTATTTTATTTCTTTTTGTATGTAAAAACTCGTTGTATATATATGTGTGCAGTTTCATTTATGATGATTTGTATATTTGGTTGTGTTTGTTTGGTTGTGTTTCTTTGTTTGTTTGCTTTATATTTGCAATGTTGATAATGTTAATTGTATATGTTTGATAACAACTGATTTTTACGATTAGGTTAACCATGTGATAAAATAACAACCAACTTGTTTAAAATTACTTGTAATATGACCATGAATTGCAGCAGATTAGGTTAACCATGTGATAATGTTAATTGTATCTGCGCTGCGTTTTGTCTCCACAAAGATTAAAGTCAACGCGTTCTGAATCAAGATTAAAGATAACAGATTACAAAGACTAATTAAGCAGATTAGAAAAAAAAAGATGAACTGAATCGCACGTTTGTTAATGATTAAAACCATAAAATAGTGTTTGTTAATGATTTTAAAAGTATATAAACCTGAGGATAAATCGGTGCACCACCATATGCAACACAACTTTCACACCAGTTTCATAGCAGAATTTCTTAGTTCTTCAAATATCTAACGAAATAATACAGATCATAAAAACAATAGTTATATTATATATTCACGAAAAGATAGAAATCGATAATCAATCAAACTCCGATCGAACGGTGTTTCCCGCCTTTTCATTCTCAAGTTTACAGTGATAAAATTACGAAAATAAAAATAAATGTTTAATGCTTAAGGAAGATACACGAAATCAAACTCCGATCGAACGGTGTTTCCCGCCTTTTCATTCTCAAGTTTACAGTGATAAAATTACGGAAATAAATAAATGTTTAATCTTTAAGGAAGATACACGAAATAAAAATAAATATTTAATGCTTAAAAGAATAAAAAAAAATAAAAGCAATATGTCACGGTTTGGCAAACCGTGACATATAGCCCCCCTGCGCACAATCAATACCCCCATAATTACATACCAATCAATACCCCCATATACATACCCAATCATACCCCATATTACATACCCAATCATTGACCCCAGATCTAACTGTCACGGGTAGGGTAAACCGTGACAGCTAGATGTCACACCTGACCTAGCGGTCACGGGGAGACCTAACCGTGACAGCTTGGGTCGGTTTTCTCCAGGAAAAGCATGGTGCGCCTAAAATTTCCGTTTTATAAATTTAAATACAACACCCATGATATATAAATAAAGGGATATCATGTGTTCAAGTATCATTCTAAGTAAAATGCTCAGAGATGAGACAGGAGGTTTTCTCAGCAATGAGTTTCCTCCTAAGGGAGTTGGGGTGCGGTCCAGGCTGGGAAACGGATAGATGGACCCGATTAAGATAACCATATCATTCGAAGCAGGGTCGTACATTTATCGTTAATTTTTTTTATAAATGTAACGAGTTTTATAAAGTAAACTGATGTAGACTATTAAAAGAACAAAGTAGTATTTAGGATTAACAGAGTTGCCACAGGCTATTCCCGCTTCAACCGGTCTACATGCATGTAGAGACTCTTGATTTTGGAGTAGAATATTATAGTGCAAATCCTGACATATGTTTTATTATAAATTTATGTAGTTTGCGAGTATATATAGTTTGGTGCGTGAGTTATCGTTTAAAAAATAGCCATATGTACGAATTAGACATTTAGTTTGATAATGGAGGGACAAAGAGTCATTAAGCAACTATAGGTGCATTAGGGTCATTTTACCCATGTGTGTAACATCATACAACTAGCGTCGACATCATATAATAACGTGTCTCCTAGATACATGTGCGTCTCCTGATTGTTTTTCATGAATATTTGGAATTTAAGGTCTTTTACACACACAATAGGCATGTTTAATGCATAATCAAATTTTAAGTAGAAAATTATGAGAACCATAAACATAATGTACAAGTAAAGTATTACATTTAAAGCAATGTGCTTGAGTTTTTATATTTTAATGTGTTTTTATTTAGAATTATTCTCTATTTAATGCGATATATATACATGGGGAGAAGGTTAAAATAACCTGCATTAGTAAAATTACTTTATTTCAAATTACTTTTTATATTTTCCCATAAATATACAATTAAAGAATTCTTTTATTGTAATTAGTCAAAATAATCCCATATAAATGAACAACAAAATTTCTCTCCATCTCAATACCAATATTCACAAACAAAAATAATAATAGTTAACGAATATTTCAATTAATAAAATCTATCTATCTATCTATTTTAATAAAAGAAGATATTAAGTTGACACTTGTCATAAATTAGATCTCTTAACCTAATTTTCCCGCTAACCTCTCATATTAAATATCTACTTAACTACTAATCATATATTTAATTCTTTTTTAGATTAAAATAGTATTTAATAAATTAAGAAATAGTTCTTTTTATAAATGTGATTTCTAAATAAACAATCTTTTGTATAACATAACCAATATTTTAAAATATCAAACTTTTTAAAATTACAAAATATTTAAAGCCAATGTTTTTAGAAATTATTTTTTTATGAGCCACAAAAATTAAAATTTAATCACATCATATTACAAAATATCGTTTTATAATTAATAATTTTTCATTACTAATTTATTTAATATTATATTTATTTAACACGTGTAATACACGGGGTATTAGCCTGGTATCAAGTTTAAACCAAGTCAAGTTCATATTTACAAATAAAAAAAAATCATTGATGCCATGTGGTCCTTTCAAATTCAGTATCTGTTGGCTTTCAATTCATCTCCCACACGCATATGATATATATACACACACAATGGAGGTAACGTAATTTTCTCCACAAAACACACTAAACTTCTCCGACCACCACCACCACTACCATCCATACAACAATATTCCGTCAACAGATCGGAGAAATTAGTTAAGCAAGCGACATGGGGAACTGTCAAGCTATTGATAATGCAAGTTTAGTAATTCAACACCCAAACGGAAAAAGTGAAAGCTTCTATTCCGCCGTCACCGCCGGCGAGGTGATGAAGCTCAACCCCGGTCATTACGTCGCTCTTATCCTCACCACCACCACCACCACCACCACCACCACCACCATGTATCCCTCCGCCACCAGACGGACCAACTCCGGTGGCGGCACCACCGCCCCACAGCCCCGCCGTGTTACTCGAATCAAGCTTCTCCGCCACACCGACAGTCTCACCGTTGGTCATATTTATCGACTTGTTACCACCAAAGGTGTGTTTTATCAGTTTATGATTTTATAGAATGTTACCATTTTACCAATTACTAATTTCTTGTTGTATTTTACAGAAGTGATGAGAGGATTAGTGGCAAAGAAGAACGGTAAAACCAGTAATAACATTATTAAACCCAAGCATTCTGAAGAACTCACCAGAAAACATGAAACAACAGCAGCTGTAAGATCTAATCAGCTGGAAAGAACATATCAACAGGTTCGGATCTACACTAATCCTCTGTTTCTCTCTGTTCATGAAATTTTATGCTAAAATTGCTGATAATTGATCGATCATTCAACTTGGTGTATACACAGATGAGGAGATCAATGAAGCCAAGAGGATGGCACCCATCATTAAACAGTATCTCAGAGGCATCAAACTAGTGTAACAATAATAAAAATCCATCTGTTATATTTCCTTTATGATGATTTTGATTTCGTATGAATTGTGTAGGATTATCAGAATCAATGATTAAAGTTTCTTGAAAAGGGGAATCTAGTGTTCTCGTTTCTTGGTTTCAAAAACGGCGATGATGAACTGTTCGACTGAACGTTACTCCACTTTTGGATGTGAGAGAATTAACGATTGAGCTATTTATTAACAAGATATTAATATAAAGAGCATTCACATCCAAACTCTCTTATACTTTAGAATGTATTTTTTATATTATAAAAATGATTTTAAGTTGTAGTGAGTGAAATAGCGAGAATATTTTACTATTAATCTTTATATTGATAAAACAACTATATCTATATTAATTTTTTAACATTTAATGAAAGTGGTTATGAGTAGAGTAAAGAGAAAATATAATGAAAAATGTATTAAAAATATTATTTAATGGAAAGTAGAGAGGAAATAGTGATTTTAATATAATTATATAAATGGAGATAAGAGTGGGATGTGAATGCTCTAAGACACCTCCTAAAATGACGACTCCTTCAGAAAAACGAAGTTATTCAACGTGACGTATAGGGTCGAGACACTGAAAAATGAGGAAAAGAGTCGACGACACTGAAAAACGATGAAAAATACAAGGGTGCTGTCAGAGGGCTATATATCTATACGCCCAACACTATACAACACACATATGCCTATACGACATGTATAACAAAATATGACATTGAATACGAGGAAAAAATTAAAGGGGATGAAGCCTGATACAAGATTATACGACCCTCCTTACAACAACATATGAAAACTAACGACTCGCATAAAATCCGTGGTGTTGATTTATAATTGGTGAGTGTATAAATATTAGATCCCTTTTTTTAATTTTGGGTAAATGACATCTGATGTGAAATTGATTTTTTTTAAAGTAAAGGATTCAAATGATAGGATTAAAATTTTAAACTTACATTAAAAGTTGTAAAATGTGAGGGAACTAACAAACTAGACGTGTTTAGTCGTTGACCTTTTTTTGAATTAGTATTTGACAAATGTCACTATGAACTAATAATAATTATCTAAGATTTGATCGCTGGAGTTAGGATCTAATTTAAAAGGAAAAGAATTGAATCACTCGAATCCTTTATAAACACAAGTACTAATGTCTTATAATTAAAAAGTTAAAGCTTCAATTCATAAAACGTGTAAGTGGTATATTTATTTTTGAGAAATTTAGGAATTATTATCTAAAGAAAAAGAAATAATTAAATATGAAAGTCCAACAATTATTTGGTGTATACGCGACCTCATAACGTTTTGAAAATTGGAGTGGTATGAACAATCTTTTGTGGTGTACTGACAAGTCGGCTAGAAAAAGGAGGAGGTGAGTGTCGGTGTTTCATATGTTTCGTCGGTGTTTTTGGTTCGCTCAAAACGTCCTACACATTGGTTTTTGGTCTATTAGTTTATGACCAAGTTGACTATCTGAGTGATTGGTTAGACTAATTGATAGCTTGTGTAACTTGTGAAAATGCATTCAAACGAGTAACGACATTTTCATTAAGTACATAGATATAAATTTCCTTATATCTTCAACCTTCCATTTTTAATTTGTTTGATATGTATTCTACGAGATTATATTTTTGTGGTCACATTGTTGCTGCAAAGTCTGCAAAAGTGCTTTGGTTCGAACTTCAGTCATGCCAAAGGTTTAATTGATGCTAATATAAGAAAGAGAAAAATACGGATTGTCTTGATATGAAGGTTAGGTCTCAAGACCAAGCTATAAGATGCGAGTAAGCATTATGTTATCTTACAAAGCGAAAATAATATAGTGCAGGTATAGAGATAATCATAATATTGTATAACTTATAGTGTATGGATCAGAATTAAGACATTGTCATATGACTCATGTAGCAAGTAGTAAAAAAATAAAGATATAATCTAATAGATAGTGCTATATTGATGAGTGGAAACACGTTGTCTCCTTGCTATTGTTATATCACATTCATCACGTATATTGTCAAAGAAAGTCTATTACAGGTAAATTTTGCTTTGATTTTGAATTTGAAATTTAAATTATTGTTTTTTTTACGCTAAAGCAAATATGTTATCCCCTTTTAAAACACAGAAATGATGGGGGGTTGTGTCACCTGTGTGTTGAAGCATGCATGCTTGTAAACATATTCAAGTATCAAACATGGAGCAAGCTAAACAAAGCGAACACTTTGAAGCAAAATCTAGACAAAAAGTAAAAAAATGACCAAACATCATTAATATGTTTCCTTTAAAATCATTTAACAAACAAAAAGAACAAGAATCCAATTTTGTTACATTTAGGATCTAGCAGATGAAAGTCTAAATGGATATATTTAGGTTAAGTCCATGATAAGGTTCTGACTTGATGTTTTCGCTTGATTTATAGGTGGGTGATAGACCTTCGGACTCGTTGTTCCCAAATTATATTTGTTGGAGAAAAACAAGAGATGTATCATAAAAGATCTGAGTACTTTCTCATGATGGAAACTTTCTATGAGTTAGAATTTGTCTTGGATGCCTACCACTGATGTTGAATTATTAGAGTTTGTTTCTTGTGTTGATATGATTTTGTAAGTGTTAATGAAATTGCGGAAGTAAACACGAATTCAAGATCAAAAGAATGAATGCTTCATAGATCGGATTACAGTCGAATTACAGAACATGAACTGAAAGTGAATTGAATGAGAATCACCGACTACAAAGAAAAACCCCAAATTTAAACCTAGCCGTTAACTTCCTAACTAACTTGAAACCAACTATTAGAATTGGCAATTTCAGCCCTTCTACTTTACTATTTAGGTCAACATAACATTGACTACTTATTCACTTTAACTAAACAGACACACTTCAACCCATAATCTTGATTTAAGCTCAATTATATCACAATCTCCACCTTTGAGCCAAATCAAGATTATAAGCAACATCAAACTATTAAGTAATATGAAGGATCTGCAGACAATGATCAAACTTTCACCCCAGTACACTCTTTGTCAACATGTCTGCAGCATTATGAGCAGTCACTACTAGAAAAATCGCAAAGATGACGCGCATTGCGCGTCATCTTGGGGGTCAGATGACGCGCAAATGCGTGTCAAGGAAGGGGGGGTCATAAATGATAGATGACGCGCATCCGCGCGTCATCTATTTATGACGCGCATCGCGCGTCATCTATTTATGACGCGCATCCGCGCGTCATCTGTTTATGATGTGCAAAAGATGACGCGCATTTTATGACGTGCAAAAGATGACGCGCAATGCGCGTCAAGGAAGGGGTAGTCATAAATGACTAGATGACGCGCATCCGCGTGTCATCTATGAAAATTTTTATGACGTGCAATAGATGACGCGCAATGCACGTCATAAAATTAGCTGCATTTTTTAATTTTTTTTTATTTTAATAAATTTACCTGTTGTTTTCTAAAACAAATTTTCGAATAACATTAAAAGCGAAATCCATTAAATACCAACAAAGTTTACAAAAGTTGTTAATTAACAACTATAAAGCATAAAAACACATCCAAATTCAATTAGTACCAATTACAAGTCCAAACAATACTAACACAAGTCCAACAATACTATCATTTCAGTCCTACATAAATAAAATTCGATACGTAGCGCGCCCAATCTTCACGAACTTCATCCAAATCATCATCAGTGTATTCTTCTTTACCTTCTCCAACCTAAGACAACCAATTTCATCAAATTAAAGTTGTCAGTTTTGACCCAAAACCCCTTTATGTAAAACACTTGTAATTTACTTGACTAGTTTATATCAACTACAAGGCAACAAAAATACTTTTAAAAGTGGTTAATTTGGGAGAAATTTAAATCAACACAGGACAACTTGATCTGTACTAAGCTTACCCATGTGACCCATTACCTAACCTAACATTCACACTAAATAATCAAGTTTTTATCACCGAACATGAATAGCATATATTATTGAGTACATAATCAATATATATATTTCATAATCACAAGAATACCATGAACACAACAGAAAATCAACGTGAACATAATGTGTTACACAATATTGTTCTTTTGCTTTGACAGTATTAGCTTCTAATGTGTTGTGACTTTCCAATTTGTGATCTCCTCTTTGGTTGTAGCACTATCCATTATTAGCCTTCAACCTGCACCGTACAAAACGTAATATAGGCACGCCGATACATATGTTGATATGAATGATCATTCATGAAAAGCCAAAAAGTAAGAAACTATAACACGTAAATTTATACAAATTGTAACTTACGTTTTCATCCGCCAGCCTATAGCTTTTGTTCAATTTGTAAAAGCTTCTTAAATTGAGCTTCAACATGTTCCTACAATAGACTTGACTCTCTCCCCTTGATTACAACACTAGCACCCAAACACAACCACAGTTAGCATATATATGAGGGTATTACACTATGATAAAAGAAAAAAATAGGTTTACAATCTCATATATACTAACTTCATGACAAACCGGGTGGGAATTTAAGAAAAACAAACAAATGCTAACTTACTCAACACCTATGGTTAATTGTTCAAGCGAGCTGTTGATGGTTTGTTATCAATATCTAAATCTGCACATAATAAACCACCAACTGGTTCCTATAAGATATGATCAATCCGTTAGTTGGATGTTTCAATGTACTGAAGCTATATAATTAAACAGGTTAATAAACATGTAATCAATAGTTTAATACAATAATTTAACATGACATCAGAGGAAAAAAGAGTTTAAAACCATTAAATAATCCATACATTAGTAAGAACAATGCTACTAGGCTCCCTAAACCAATGTCCAAGTGAACTTAATAAAGATAGTGAAGATCTGCCATCACATACATAACTTACAACTTGTGCTCATTAAAGTATAATTTTATTAATGCATATTGACAATACTAATGTAAACATGGTATATAAAGCATTGTCCATCACAAGGTATCAAAGGCAATTGAGAACTGCCTATACTAAATATATATGTTTTCTAACCTTGTGATGACATAAAAATTTTAGATTGTATAGTGTAAGACTAGTTTAGCATAATCCTTCATATAAACCAACAATACACCATGTATGATCGTTATTATACATCAATATATACATTTACATCAAACACAAGTTAGCATCACACTTTTCAATCACTTCTTCTATTTCAAATTGTATATAATATGTCTCTATTCCCTCCAATTGACCCATAAACAAAATTATCACACATTATAATTGAGAGCATCTTATATGGATTCACAAATTGTAATGTCACACAAAAATCAAATCTCCATATGAACTAATCCAAACCCACACGCGACCATTAATATCAAAGATGAGGGAGTAATAAAGATGATTAATACTCTTACCAGGAACCTTAATTCATAAAGTAATAAAGATGAGTAATAATTGTATTTTATCATAGCACTAAAGTAGAAACCAAATGAAGTGAAGTAACAAGATAATAGCCTGACAAAAAAAGAAAGAAAGAAATGGTCAGCTTTGGAGTCAAAATAATTAAGTAAAGAAACAAAACGAGGTTCTGATCTGAAAATATACCTCAATAAGTTCTGGAAGGATCTAATCAAGGGTCTTCCAAACCATGGTTCCAGCAAATAAAGAATGCACCTGACTTGTGGTTGTTCCAACAGCCAATAAAACTATTGCCATCCACTGCAAATTGGAGAGCTTCCTCTTCAAAAACAGTCTAAATCATTAAAAAATCCACAAACTTCAGAGTAAATACTATTGAGTGCAACTGAAATTAGTCTAAGTTAGGGTTCATTGCTGTATAAGTTAGTGATGGAAAAAATAGCAGATAACTTACCTAAATAGTATTTCTGTTGTAACCACCAAACTAATTAAAGCAGAATGAAAGCAAGAATATATGCTTATTTTTATGATACTAACCTTTTCCCATTTAGTAGTATAAAGGGGAACTTTCTCCACAAGATTGATCCATAGTATTGCAAACTATTACAAAATAATTATAAAATTTTAAGTCTAATGAATAATGATAAAATGAGTTAATATAATATTATCTAAGAGAAATAGTTTTTGCACCAACTTGTTCTTCTCATGAGCTTCTTTACCTGTTCTCCTTCATGAGCTTCTTTACCTTTTCCCAACAATTATATCTACAAAGAAAGCCCAATGAAATAGCAAAGTTATTGGCCATATAATTATTTGATGCCTAAGCTATTGGCCATATAACATCCTTATTTACAAAACTACCACATGTCCATGCATGTTTATGTAATACAAAATGCATATTATCAACTGGACAATGCTTGGTCTTTCCAACTCCTCATTCAAGAATATGTTTATACCTACCAAATGGACTTTGGCACATAGTATTTGCATGTTCTTCTTTAAGTGAGCAAACTTTCCAACTCCTCATTCAAGATTGTTTCCTTACGCTCTAGGTATATATCAAGTGAGCAAACTTTCTACGCTGAGCGTATAGAAATTAAGCAAACTAGAGAAATGTTTTAACTAAAAAGCCTCTAACCGATTTAAACAACCCTTAAACAGTTCAATCATAGCATGACGTTATTATTAGTCCAATAGCATTGGCGTATAACGCCTACACTCACAACTTATGTGCAAGGCGGCATATAACCTCAAACATTTGCATATACCTTCAATCTTTCTATAGTTACTAACAATTCGAGTATTTTGATTTGTACAATTAGTCCTGTTCTTCCAAAATTTCTATAAAAGTTCTGGTCATTCATTCTTTAACCCTAGAAAAACTTTCCTCTTGTAACACTAGAGCAAGTCCCATGAAGTTTAGCAATTATCAGGCAATTCCTTCATGTTTCAACAGTTACAACAGTGTTTAAAGCATAGAATCTCTAATAACTGAAGCAGTTCATCTTATTTGCAGAAGTATAGATGCATCTATTCAACCTAGGGGACATAACATTACTAACATACATCAAACTCTCACAAAGTCCTAACACATCAGATCATAATTTCCTACACAATCACACATTATTCAACCTAGGGGACATCTATTATTAACATACATCAAAATCTCATAAATTCCTAATAGACCAGATCATAATCTCCTGCAGAATCACACATAATTCAACCAAATCATCTCTAAAACCCAAAACCAGAAAATGAAATTCCACAACTAAAAACACATACACTTGCATAAATAAAGTAAAAACAAATGAACCGTGAGAGCTTATCCTTTGATTATGTGAAATTGAGATGCAACAATTGAGTAGAAGAAACTTTGATGATGATGATACAGAACAATACAAGAAGTTCTGAATATATGATGTGTAGCAGAATAAGTCAATTTGATTGATTAGCGGCACTTCTCAAAAATAAAATTAAGAGTGACGATTACCTTTGCATCATGATTGAACATGATGTTGCTTCGATGTTAATAGCCGAATATAACTACCAACCGCTTATTTGTCTTTTGAGTACTACTAGTCCCTGTGAAACATGAAACCCTAGAATCGAGAAGTGAAAAAACAAAACAAAATATGCGAAATCAAAAGCAAAATGTACAGATGCTTCACCACAAAACTATAGGAACAATTGAGAGTCCATCAATTTAAGAAGAAAACCAGTCTACATCAAAAACAAAAAAACAGAGCCACCCATCGTGATTTTGGGGACATAAGCGACCAAACTGTTCAAGGCACAGAAACATCATAATCAGCTATCTACATCCTTTGGTATGTGCAAGCTTCATCTTCCTTCACCTCAACATTGATTTATCAGTAGCGGCGTGGGGAGTAAGAAAAAGAACACGATGGTGCGAGATTGGATTATCAGTAGACAGTGGCTGGGGGTGATTTGGCGGAGAAGGGGGAAAACTGGGGCAAAAATCGATTAGCATCTATTAGGGGGGGATTGAAATATGAGCGGGATTTTTTAAAAACGACTAGAAAAAGATGACACGCAAAAATGCGTGTCATTTTTGTATAAATTTTTTAAATTACGACAAAATTTTTATGACACGCGAAAATGCGCGTCATCTTTTTTCGCGCGTCATTGTTTGCACGTCATCTATTAATAGTTTGTGTAGTAGTGAGTATCAACATACACCACCTGCACATCCTTAGCAAACAACACATCTCGAATCCATGCAGCCTAACATCAATGTGTTTTGATCTCTCATGAAACACCTGATGTTTAGCAAGTTGAATAGCCCATATTATCACAATTGACTTTACAACTTCATTAGTTATACCAAACTCAGCAAACCCTTTAAGCAAATAGCCTCTTTCACTGCTTCAATCAGAGCTAAAAACTCTGCTTCAGTAGTGGATAATGCAACTACCCGTTGCAATGTAGCCTTCCAACTAACAACTCCACCACACTATTTAAACACATATCCGTCATTGAACGACCTTTGTCTGCATCTTTGGCAAAGTCTACATCCACAAAACCTTCAAGAACACTATCACTTGCATCAGTTTCCCCAAAGATTAACCCCACATCCCTAGTACCATTTAAGTATCTAAGGATCCATTTGACACTTTCCTAATGATTTTTCCCTGGGTTGCTTAGATATCTGCTAACAACACTAACAACATATCCAATATCTGGTCTAGTGCACAACATCAAGTACATTAGACTATTAACCATATTTGAATAGGGAACCTTACTCATATTCTCCTTTTCTTCATTGCTATTAGGAGAATCAGCACGGACAATTTGAAATGCATAGCTAATAGAGTAGTAACAGCTTTACTATATTCCATATGATAGTTGGACAACACCTTCTTCAAATAAGACCCTTGAGACAATTAATTGTACCAGCCTCCCTGTTCCTTGTAATTTCCATACCAAGTATTTTCTAAGCTGCCCCCAACTCCTTCATTTCAAATTCTGCCATAAGCAGCCTCTTTGTATCTTCAATTTGACTCTCCTTGCATGCAATTAACATATCATCCACATACAGCAAGAGATAAACCATATCAACATCATTATACCTTTTGTAATAAACACAGGTATCATACTTGCTTCTTTCAAACCCATGATCAACTATGTATGAATCAAATCTCAAGTACCTGCCTTGGTGACTGTTTTAGGCCATACAATGACCTTTTTAACAAACACACCAAGTCAGACTTCCCTAAAACTTCATACCCTAAAGGCTGCTTCATATAAATGGTTTCATCCAGATTACCATGTAAAAATGCAGTCTTTACATCCATCTGCTCCAACTCCATATCATGAATAGCAGTCAGTGATAAAATCATTCTTATAGAAGAATGTTTTACCACAGGTGAGAAAACCTCACTATAGTCTATACCTTCCCTTTGGGTGAAGCCTTTGCAACCAACCGGGCCTTGTATCTTGGTTTCTCCCCTGGCATACCTTCTTTGATCTTGAATAGCCATTACAATCTACAAGTTTCTGCCCATTAGGTTTCTGTACCAATTCCCAGGTATGATTCTTCTTTAGTGACTGCATTTTATCATCCATAGCTGCAATCCATTTATCTTTATCATCAAATAAACAGCCTCATTATATGTCAATGGTTCAAAAGAACTTTCTTCCTAGCTACATGAAACACAAAAGCTGAGATATCTTCCCTGTATCTCAAAGGTGGAATAACTTTCCTTTTGGCCTGCTTGATGCAATATGAGGGCTGGCTGCTCTTTCCTTAGGAGTTTCATGTGATGCTTCATCAAATGTATCCCCAGTTTCCTCATCCTTATGAGAAGAAGTCTCAGTTTTACTATGAGACTCCTCAAACTCCACCTCAAATGGAACTTTATCACCATTTTGATCAGCACCAAACTTGGACTTAAGAGTATCCTTGTATAGAATCTCCTCATTGAATATCATATTTCTGCTTACAATAGTCCTGGGACGACCACCATCCAGCCTTCATAAACCTGTACCCTTTTACACCATCTGGGTACCCAAGTAAAATACACTTTAGGGCTCTTGGATCTAGCTTCCCTTGTTTAACATGTGAATAAGCCAAGCAGCCAAACACCTTAATATATGCATAATCACTCACTTTAGACCCAGACCACCTTTCCATAGGCACCATCATGTCAATTGCTGATGATGGTGACTATTTACAAGGTGCACTGCTGTCATCAAAGCTTCAGCCTAAAATATCTTTGGTAATCCTGCCCCAATTAGCAAACACCTAACCTTCTCCAATAATGTTCTATTCATCCTCTCCACCAGCCCATTCTGTTGTGGAGTACCAGGAATTGTGAGGTGCCTAGCTATTCCATGAACCTTGCGATATTTATTAAACTCCTCATTGCAAAACTCTAGGCCATTATCAGTTCTAAGCTTCTTTACCTTTCAGTTTGAGTTTCAACTAAAACTTTCCACTCTTTGAACCTCTCAAATGCATCAGACTTTCTTCTTAAAACATATGCACAAACTCTTCTTGAATAGTCATCTATGATTGAAAGAAAATAAGAACACCCTCCATGTGACAGATTCTTTGTAGCATTACTAGAAAACTATTAATAGATGACGCGCAAAAGATGACGCGCGAAAAAAGATGACGCGCATTTAAGCGTGTCATAAATTATTTGTCATTTTTTAAAAATTCTTAGAAAGGATGACACGCATTTTTGCGTGTCATCTTAATGTGTCATTTTTAAAAATTGTTATAAGAACTTATATCCTATGCGCGCGACCTGCAGCTTCATTCAAAACACCTCTCCCGCTTCAATTCCAAAAACACCCCAATCGACCTTCCACGCCGACCTGCCACTTCCCGACCTTCCACCGCCGACCTTCCACCGCCGGTCGCGACCACCACATTGCCACACCGACCTTCCACCGCCGGCCGCACCCCCCCCCACCACCATCGACCCTTCGACCCACAGCCCCAATCGACCACAGGCCTAAATCGACTTCACCGCAGCCCCAATCGACCCGTAGCCCTAAATCGACTTCCACCGCCGGTCGCGACCACCTCACTGCCACCGCCGGCCGTAAACCCACCACCACCATCGACCCTTTGAACCGCAGCCCCAATCGACCGCAGCCCTAATTCGACTTCACCCCAGCCCCAATCGACCTCATCCAGCCTCAATCGACCTCACCCAACCCTCACCGCCGCCGTCGGCCCCCACACCGCCGCAGCCATCTTCACTCGGTTAGTAGTTATCATCTTTGGTTATGTATTTCTTGAAATGTAACACCCAGAAATTTTTCTAAGCGAGTCAAGTAATAAAATGGGCTCAGACGAAAACCATTTAATAAATATAAAATGGTTGTGGGCATTAGACCGAGTTAACCCTTCGGGTCACGAGTTTAACGAGTTTGGGGTCGCGGGAACGCCTGGCATATATATAGATGGATCAGCTCAAAAACTCTCATTTTCACTCAACACCCATTTCTAGAGAGAGAAAGTGTAGAGAGAGAAAGTGTAGAGAGAGAAAGTGTAGAGAGAGAAAGTGTCGGATCGAGGCTCGGTTGGTCAAGAATCGAAGGCTGGTGTTCGTGGACTCCTAAACAGTAAGAATCAAGGTAAGAAACGTAGTATAATTGGTCCATTTGGTGAAAAAACCCGGGTTTGGGTTTTGGGGTTTTAAAATTGGCAAGAATCGCCCAAAAACGCACGTTTTAGGGTAATAAAACATGTAAGAAGCTTAGATTTAGGTTCTGGATGATAACCGAGGTTTGGGTGTAAAAGATCGAAGTTTTGGGTTAAAAATGGGTTGGTTCGTAATTTTCAGCTCGTCCAGCGAATCTATGTATTCGTCCAGCGAATCTAGCAGAGAACCTAGCAGAGAACCTAGCAGAGAACCTATCAACGAACCTATAGATTCTCTAGTAGATTCGCTGACATTGTCATCCACAAAAGTTGGGCGAAACTGGCAGCAAAGATGCCAGAGAACCTAGCAGTGAATCTATCAGCGAACCTATCAGCGAATCTATCAGCGAACCTATCAGCGAACCTATCAGCGAACCTAGCGGCGAATCCAGGCAGAAATTAACTCTTTGAGTGTAACTTATCTGTAGGTGGTGTAGTGCAACCCTCTCTTTTAAATCTTGATTGAGAAGCTACTCGTCAAGTACAGGTGAGTTTCTAGGACCCCTCATTTACTTGTTTAAACGATTTAGGGCTGGAACACATATAAACCTGTTTATTGAATATGTATGTATGGTCCATTGAGAGTATAATGTTGTGATGTACGTTTAAGGTATGATTGTGGACTTGGGCGTGATGTATGAGGTCCTAGCATGAGTCCCCAAGGTCTAGGAGGAACAATTAGGGCTGTTGTACCCAAAATGATGCATAGTTAAGTCCCGGCTTTCGGGAAGGATACGGAGTAAGTGCCTGTAGATGACTGATGATGTAGACTATGTATGTACGATGTTATGTATGATGTGTGTGTGTCCTTATGCTGATGTATGTATATATTTCACGACTCATGTATTATGACAATGAATGAACGAAGTATTATGTAACGTAAAGTGAAAGATAAAGAAAGAGGAACACGATGATGAATGCATGTATTAATAAATGAACGAATGAGTGAAACGATGACGAATACATGCATTAACGAACGAACGAATTAAGTCTTGCCAATATTGAATAAGTTGATTGGTCCTTCTTTGTGATTGGCCATGGTCATGGTACCTCTACCGCTTAGCTACTAGTACTGTGGCATACGCTTAGATTCACGGCCCAGTAGCTAAGGCTACTGTGGCATACGCTCTATTGATCACGGCCCAGTAGCTAAGACTGATCGGGGTATAGATATGGTATTGGTACATCAGAATTCAATGTGCAAGTAAGAATGAAACGGGATCCTTGTCATTCGACCACAGCATCATAGCCGGGTGCTATGAAGTGGGTAAAGCCTGACAGGATCCATATGAGAAGTTAAAGATGATGATGTAAAACGAATGATGAAGATAATAATGAATATTATCTCTGTGTACGTATGATGTATGATCATGTGAAAGAATGGTTTCTAAGGGAAATATAATAGGTTTATTATAAAACTAGAACTCACTCAGCAACGCTAACTTTTATGTGTTTCCAGTTGGCAGGTAGTGTTGCTGGGGATGGCACGAGGCGGCTATTCAGCTCTTTTGGGATGGCATTCTCCTTTTGATAATGCTGCAACGTCATGTGTTGTGGGCCATGATGCATGCAACACATTATGTTGCATGCCGTTAGGAGATTCCTTAGGGTTCCGATGTACGGGACTACTAAGGAAATCTCCTTTATGATGAAAAATTTATATTTTTATACTAGAGGTCACTGTTTATGACCCTATGATTGCTGAGGATTCACATAAACGAGATTCCTCGGTTTCATATGCTTCAGCAGCAATCATAGTAAAGCTAGGTCATGTAAAGAAAGCTTGTATTTTGTAACCAAGTCAACGATGTATTGTATTGTAAAAGCTTTTATGATGTAATGAGAATGACCCTCTTATAAAGTTCCGCTGCGTTATTTTATTATGTTTATATCAAATCTATGTTTATGTGCGATGACGACCAACCCTAAGGTGCCCGGGAACGGGGCCTTACAAGTTGGTATCAGAGCAAAAGTTTAAGTAAAACGGGTAAAATTTCAAAATAAACCTTAAACTTAAACTGAAAATGGGACAGAAAAAGGGGAAGAATGCCATCTGAGTAGCTGCGTGCCATCAGGTATTTTCTTAAAGATTAACTGGTATGATGTGCGTATGTTGTGGTATACGTGTACTGTTAGATTTAGATGCTAGTGTAGTCATGACGGGTGATGCTCAGGGTGCGAAGAGTAAAGTAAGTGGCTAATCACAACTGGCCACTGTAATTAGGGACTTACTATACTTGACATAAACTGAGCTATTTCCTTGAATGACCGTGTTGGTATTTGAACCTTTCAGAGTGTGATAGAAGATGGTCGGTGGTAGATCATCTAAAGCCCCACGTGGTGGAGGCGGTGGCGGAAGTGGTGCGGAACCACGAGCCACAAGAGGAAGACCTAGACTAGAGAAGAAGGTTCCTGAAGAACCTGATACTACTCCTCCGGAGGGAGTGGATGAGAGTGTTGATTTGAGGGCCTCGGTAAAAGAGGCAGTGGTTGAAGAGGTGCACCAGGTCATGCAGACGATCTTACCGTCTGTGGTGACCGAAGTGATAAAGGCCGTACGCGAAGATGAGAGGCGAGGGAGGAATCGATCCTCAGGAAGACAGCAACAACAAGAGCCGGAAACGGTTCTTTCTGATGATGAAGAAGAGGAAGAGGAGGA
This sequence comes from Flaveria linearis, assembly GCA_024085815.1. Lineage (NCBI taxonomy): Eukaryota > Viridiplantae > Streptophyta > Magnoliopsida > Asterales > Asteraceae > Flaveria > Flaveria linearis. The sequence goes on from CM044005.1 coordinate 28,496,044, forward strand.
GGAGTCAGTGCCTGAGACAACATGGGGTTGTAACTACGGGGCATTTATGAGGTGCAAGCCCCCTACTTTTGATGGCTCTTGCACCGCTGCTGATGCTCACCAATGGGTGAGGGAAATAGAGGTTGTCCTCGATATTAGTGATTGCGGGAGGACAAGAAGGTGAAGTTTGCTACCCATTCTTTTACGGGGTCGGCCTTATGCTGGTGGGACAACATAGTCCAGGCCGAGGGTAGCAGGGCCATTGGAAAGATGAAGTGGTCCGAACTGAAAAGGATGGTGATCAAGGAGTTCAGTCCTCGTCGAGAAATGGACAAGATTGAGAGAGAGTTCTGCAGCTGGAAGCAGGGACGATGACCCACCAACAGTACACCACCAAGTTTAATGACATGGCGAGAATGGTGCCGGACCAGGTGACGCCGGTGTCTCGAAAGATCAACCGGTATATCCAGGGGCTGCCGGCCGACATCCGCACGCACTTGATCACTGCCCGACCGAGTACTTTTAGGTCGGCAGTAGATTTGGCTGGGCGGCTATACGATGAAAGGGCTAGGGTGGTGAAGGCTGAGGGTGGTAAGAAGGGAGGTGGCGAGAAAAGTTGGCAGGGAAAGAGGTTTGGTCGAGGTGATACCTCGACAAGTAACAAGAAGGCAAGGGTGGATGACCGCCGTGTGGTCATGTTAGGAGCAGGGTTGAGGAAGTGTGGCCAATGTGGGAGAGAGCACTCGGGAGAGTGCAAGTGGGGATCCAACATCTGTTTCAGATGCGGGAAGGCAGGGCATATGTCAAAGGATTGCCGGATGTGCAAGTGTTTTAATTGTGGGGAAAGTGGTCATATGAGCAGAGATTGCAAGAAGCCAAGGGCTGAGGGATCCGGGGAGAAGAAGACGGGAGCAGAAGCACCAAGGGCAAAGGCCAGGGTGTTCACGATGACACAAGAAGAGGCTAGGACGGACCCTGACGTTGTGTCCGGTACGTTCCTGATAAACCAAATTTTAGCCTCTGTGTTATTTGATTCGGGTGCCAGTAGGAGTTTTATTTCTACTACCTTCTGTGCTAAACTGCTGTTAGGAGTAAATGCCTTGATGAGTCCTTTGACGTAGAAACTGCCATTGGTAAATCCACTAGGGTTACAGATGTGATAGAGGACTGTGCCGTAGAATTAGAAGGTCATAGGTTTGCTGCCAAGTTACATGTGATGCCCCTAGGAGGATTTGATGTAGTATTAGGGATGGATTGGTTAGCAACCTATGAAGCGAATATCGTCTGCCGAAGGAAAATGATTAGGCTGACGGCGGCTGACGGAAGTCCGGTGACAATATATGGTGATCGAGTTATGACGATTCCGAAGGTGATCTCGATGGCGGTGGCGGGAAAGTGTATGAGGCGTGGATGTAGCGCCTACTTATGTTATGTAAAGAATGTAGAGACGCCAACACCAAACTATCCGATGTACCAGTTGTGCGTGACTTTCCAGACGTGTTTCCCGAGGACTTATCGGGATTGCCACCTGACCGAGAGATCGAATTCCAGATCGACCTGATACCGGGTGCCCAACCTGTCGCAAAAGCACCGTATCGCTTGGCTCCGAAATGAAAGAGTTGATGGAGCAACTGCAAGAACTGCTAGATAAGGGGTTCATCAGACCGAGTATCTCACCTTGGGGTGCTCCGGTTCTGTTCGTAAAGAAGAAGGATGGTAGTATGAGAATGTGCATTGACTACCGCGAGCTGAATAAGTTGACGGTGAAGAACAGATACCCCTTGCCAAGAATCGATGACTTGTTTGACCAACTTCAAGGCACTAGCTGGATTTTCACGAATAGATCTTCGATCGGGCTACCATCAACTGAAGGTGAAGGAGCAGGATATCCCTAAAACAGCCTTCGAACGCGTTATGGTCACTACGAGTTCTTGTCATGTCTTTTGGTTTGACCAATGCGCCGGCTGCTTTTATGGATTTGATGAATCGAGTGTGTCGGCCAATGTTGGATAAATCAGTAATTGTGTTTATCGATGATATACTGATTTATTCAGGAGCGAAGAAGAGCATGCCGGTCACATTCGGGAGGTGTTGGAGACCTTGAGGAAGGAGAAACTGTATGCTAAGTTCTCCAAGTGTGCTTTCTGGTTACGCGAGGTGCAATTTCTGGGTCACGTGGTAAATGCTCAGGGAATAATGGTGGACCCAGCAAAGGTGGAGGCCGTGATGCAATGGAAGTCACCAAAGACGCCATCCGAGATTCGCAGCTTCTTGGGGTTGGCGGGCTACTATAGAAGATTTATTCAAGACTTTTCAAAGATAGCCTCACCTTTGACAAAATTGACTCGCAAGGACGTAAAGTTTGTGTGGGGTCGAGAACAGGAGAATGCTTTTGAGGAGTTGAAGACGAGACTGACACAAGCTCCTGTCTTGACATTGCCCGAGGGAAATGAGGACTTAGTGGTCTATTCGGATGCCTCCTATTCTAGGCTAGGTTGCGTATTGATGCAACGGGGAAAGGTAATAGCCTACGCATCTCGACAATGAAGACCCACGAAGTCAACTATCCCACGCACGATCTAGAACTAGCTGCGGTGGTTTTCGCATTGAAGATTTGGCGGCACTATCTATACGGAACGAAGTGCACCATCTTCACGGACCACAAGAGCTTGAAGTACTTCTTCGAGCAGAAGGATTTAAATATGAGGCAGAGGCGGTGGTTGGAACTGATAAAAGATTATGATTGTGAAATCCATTACCACCGGGCAAGGCCAATGTGGTGGCTGATGCTCTTAGCTGAAAGGAAAGGCCCGAGCCGATTCGGGTGAAGGCTTATCAGCTAATTATGACCTCTGATGTGATGACACAGGTTAAGGAGTTCCAAGACGAGGCTTTGAAAGAAGATCGTCTTAACTCTGAAAGGATGAGAGGTCTAGTTACAGAACTGGGTGAGAACACTCTTGGTGTTAAGACCCAATTGGGCGAATGTGGATTCCTGGTACGGGGATCTACGTGGAAAGATCATGGATGAGGCCATAAGACTCGATATTCCATTCACCCCGGTGCTACCAAGATGTACCAAGACATGAAGAAAGACTATTGGTGGCGGGGTATGAAACGTGATGTAGCGGAGTACGTGAGTAAGTGCCTCACTTGTCTCCAAGTGAAGGCGGAACACCAGAAACCGTACGGGAAGATCCAGCCGTTGGATATACCCGAATGGAAGTGAGAGTATATCACCATGGATTTCATCACGAAGCTACCACGTACCCGAAAGGGTATGATACTATATGGGTGATAGTCGACCGTTTGACGAAAAGCGCCCACTTCCTACCGATCCGCGAGACGTATTCATCTGAAAGATTGGCGGATCTGTTCATCAAAGAAATCGTAGCTCGTCACGGCGTGTCGGTGTCTATGTGTCTGATCGTGACACCCGGTTTACCTCCAAGTTTTGGAAGAGATTTCATGATGCAATGGGGACGAGGCTACACATTAGTATGGCATATCACCTTCAGACGGACGGTCAGTCTGAGAGGACGATCCAGACACTTGAAGACATGCTTCGGGCGTGTGTGATCGATTTTGGAGGAAGTTGGGATGACCACTTGCCGTTAGCAGAATTCTCGTACAATAACATTATCATTCCAGCATTGGCATGCCACCCTACGAGATGCTGTACGGTAGGAAATGTAGAACGCCCGTATGTTGGGAGACATTAGGCAGAAGGAACTGGGAGGTGTCGAGGTAGTTGAAGCAACGACTGAGAAGTTAGAAAAGATCAAAGCCTTCATGAAGGCGGCGAAAGATAGGCAAAAGTCGTATGCTGACAAAAGGCGAAGGCCGATAGAGTTCAAGGTTGGTGACCGAGTCATGTTGAAAGTCTCGCCCTGGAAAGGCATTATCCGATTCAGGAAACGAGGCAAGCTAAGCCCGAGATATATAGGACCTTTCCGAATCCTCGCACGAGTAGGAGAGGTAGCCTATCGACTTGAACTACCAGATGAGTTAAGTGGAATTCATCCCACATTCCATATATCTCATCTGAGAAAGTGCTTAGCTGATGAAGATATGATTGTTCCACTGGAGGACATCGAAGTAGACGAACGGCTCAATTACGTGGAGCAACCAGTGGCAATCATTGATCGTAAAGAAAAGAGGTTAAGGAATAAAGTGGTTCCTCTTGTACGTGTACAGTGGAAGCACAGGAAAGGATCCGAATCAACGTGGGAGACGGAAGAAGAGATGCGACAACATTACCCACGTCTGTTCGATGAATAACAGGTTTCGGGGACGAAACCTAAATAAGGGGGGTGGACTTGTAACACCCAGAAATTTTTCTAAGCGAGTCAAGTAATAATAATGGGCTCAGACGAAAACCATTTAATAAATATAAAATGGTTGTGGGCATTAGACCGAGTTAGCCCTTCGGGTCACGAGTTTAATGAGTTTGGGGTCGCGGGAACGCCTGGCATATATATAGATGGATCAGCTCAAAAACTCTCATTTTCACTCAACACCCATTTCTAGAGAGAGAAAGTGTAGAGAGAGAAAGTGTCGGATCGAGGCTCGGTTGGTCAAGAATCGAAGGCTGGTGTTCGTGGACTCCTAAACAGTAAGAATCAAGGTAAGAAACGTAGTATAATTGGTCCATTTGGTGAAAAACCCGGGTTTGGGTTTTTGGGGTTTTAAAAGTGGCAAGAATCGCCCAAAAACGCACGTTTTAGGGTAATAAAACATGTAAGAAGCTTAGATTTAGGTTCCTGGATGATAACCCAAGGTTTGGGTGTAAAAGATCAAAGTTTTGGGTTAAAAATGGGTTGGTTCGTAATTTTCAGCTCGTCCAGCGAACCTATGTATTCGTCCAGCGAATCTAGCAGAGAACCTAGCAGAGAACCTATCAACGAACCTATAGATTCTCTAGTAGATTCGCTGACATTGTCATCCAACAAAAGTTGGGCGAAACTGGCAGCAAAGATGCCAGAGAACCTAGCAGTGAATCTATCAGCGAACCTATCAGCGAATCTATCAGCGAACCTATCAGCGAACCTATCAGCGAACCTAGCGGCGAATCTAGGCAGAAATTAACTCCTTTGAGTGTTAACTTATCTGTAGGTGGTGTAGTGCAACCCTCTCTTTTAAATCTTGATTGAGAAGCTACTCGTCAAGTACAGGTGAGTTTCTAGGACCCCTCATTTACTTGTTTTAAACGATTTTAGGGCTGGAACACATATAAACCTGTTTATTGAATATGTATGTATGGTCCATTTGAGTATAATGTTGTGATGTACGTTTAAGGTATGATTGTGGACTTGGGCGTGATGTATGAGGTCCTAGCATGAGTCCCCAAGGTCTAGGAGGAACAATTAGGGCTGTTGTACCCAAAATGATGCATAGTTAAGTCCCGGCTTTCGGGAAGGATACGGAAGTAAGTGCCTGTAGATGACTGATGATGTAGACTATGTATGTACGATGTTATGTATGATGTGTGTTTGTTCCTTATGCTGATGTATGTATATATTTCACGACTCATGTATTATGACAATGAATGAACGAAGTATTATGTAACGTAAAGTGAAAGATAAAGAAAGAGGAACACGATGATGAATGCATGTATTAATGAATGAACGAATGAGTGAAACGATGACGAATACATGCATTAACGAACGAACGAATTAAGTCTTGCCAATATTGAATAAGTTGATTGGTCCTTCTTTGTGATTGGCCATGGTCATGGTACCTCTACCGCTTAGCTACTAGTACTGTGGCATACGCTTAGATTCACGGCCCAGTAGCTAAGGCTACTGTGGCATACGCTCTATTGATTCACGGCCCAGTAGCTAAGACTGATCGGGGTATAGCATATGGTATTGGTACATCAGAATTCAATGTGCAAGTAAGAATGAAACGGGATCCTTGTCATTCGACCACAGCAATCATAGCCGGGTGCTATGAAGTGGGTAAAGCCTGACAGGATCCATATGAGAAGTTAAAGATGATGATGTAAAACGAATGATGAAGATAATAATGAATATTATCTCTGTGTACGTATGATGTATGATCATGTGAAAGAATGGTTTCTAAGGGAAATATAATAGGTTTATTATAAAACTAGAACTCACTCAGCAACGCTAACTTTTTATGTGTTTCCAGTTGGCAGGTAGTGTTGCTGGGGATGGCACGAGGCGGCTATTCAGCTCTTTTGGGATGGCATTCTCCTTTTGATAATGCTGCAACGTCATGTGTTGTGGGCCCATGATGCATGCAACACATTATGTTGCATGCCGTTAGGAGATTCCTTAGGGTTCCGATGTACGGGACTACTTAAGGAAATCTCCTTTATGATGAAAAATTTTATATTTTATACTAGAGGTCACTGTTTATGACCCTATGATTGCTGAGGATTCACATAAACGAGATTATCCTCGGTTTCATATGCTTCAGCAGCAATCATAGTAAAGCTAGGTCATGTAAAGAAAGCTTGTATTTTGTAACCAAGTCAACGATGTATTGTATTGTAAAAGCTTTTATGATGTAATGAGAATGACCCTCTTTATAAAGTTCCGCTGCGTTATTTTATTATGTTTATATCAAATCTATGTTTTATGTGCGATGACGACCAACCCTAAGGTGCCCGGGAACGGGGCCTTACAAGTTGGTATCAGAGCAAAAGTTTAAGTAAAACGGGTAAAATTTCAAAATAAACCTAAACTTAAACTGAAAATGGGACAGAAAAAGGGGAAGAATGCCATCTGAGTAGTTGCGTGCCATCAGGTATTTTCTTAAAAGATTAACTGGTATGATGTGCGTATGTTTGTGGTATACGTGTACTGTTAGATTTAGATGCTAGTGTAGTCATGACGGGTGATGCTCAGGGTGCGAAGAGTAAAGTAAGTGGCTAATCACAACTGGCCACTGTAATTAGGGACTTACTATACTTGACATAAACTGAGCTATTTCCTTGAATGACCGTGTTGGTATTTGAACCTTTCAGAGTGTGATAGAAGATGGTCGGTGGTAGATCATCTAAAGCCCCACGTGGTGGAGGCGGTGGCGGAAGTGGTGCGGAACCACGAGCCACAAGAGGAAGACCTAGACTAGAGAAGAAGGTTCCTGAAGAACCTGATACTACTCCTCCGGAGGGAGTGGATGAGAGTGTTGATTTGAGGGCCTCGGTAAAAGAGGCAGTGGTTGAAGAGGTGCACCAGGTCATGCAGACGATCTTACCGTCTGTGGTGACCGAAGTGATAAAGGCCGTACGCGAAGATGAGAGGCGAGGGAGGAATCGATCCTCAGGAAGACAGCAACAACAAGAGCCGGAAACGGTTCTTTCTGATGATGAAGAAGAGGAAGAGGAGGAGGAGTCAGTGCCTGAGACAACATGGGGTTGTAACTACGGGGCATTTATGAGGTGCAAGCCCCTACTTTTGATGGCTCTTGCACCGCTGCTGATGTTCACCAATGGGTGAGGGAAATAGAGGTTGTCCTCGATATTAGTGATTGCCGGGAGGACAAGAAGGTGAAGTTTGCTACCCATTCTTTTACGGGGTCGGCCTTATGCTGGTGGGACAACATAGTCCAGGCCGAGGGTAGCAGGGCCATTGGAAAGATGAAGTGGTCCGAACTGAAAAGGATGGTGATCAAGGAGTTCAGTCCTCGTCGAGAAATGGACAAGATTGAGAGAGAGTTTCTGCAGCTGGAAGCAGGGACGATGACCCACCAACAGTACACCACCAAGTTTAATGACATGGCGAGAATGGTGCCGGACCAGGTGACGCCGGTGTCTCGAAAGATCAACCGGTATATCCAGGGGCTGCCGGCCGACATCCGCACGCACTTGATCACTGCCCGACCGAGTACTTTTAGGTCGGCAGTAGATTTGGCTGGGCGGCTATACGATGAAAGGGCTAGGGTGGTGAAGGCTGAGGGTGGTAAGAAGGGAGGTGGCGAGAAAAGTTGGCAGGGAAAGAGGTTTGGTCGAGGTGATACCTCGACAAGTAACAAGAAGGCAAGGGTGGATGACCGCCGTGTGGTCATGTTAGGAGCAGGGTTGAGGAAGTGTGGCCAATGTGGGAGAGAGCACTCGGGAGAGTGCAAGTGGGGATCCAACATCTGTTTCAGATGCGGGAAGGCAGGGCATATGTCAAAGGATTGCCGGATGTGCAAGTGTTTTAATTGTGGGGAAAGTGGTCATATGAGCAGAGATTGCAAGAAGCCAAGGGCTGAGGGCTCCGGGGAGAAGAAGACGGGAGCAGAAGCACCAAGGGCAAAGGCCAGGGCGTTCACGATGACACAAGAAGAGGCTAGGACGGACCCTGACGTTGTGTCCGGTACGTTCCTGATAAACCAAATTTTAGCCTCTGTGTTATTTGATTCGGGTGCCAGTAGGAGTTTTATTTCTACTACCTTCTGTGCTAAACTGGCTGTTAGGAGTAAATGCCTTGATGAGTCCTTTGACGTAGAAACTGCCATTGGTAAATCCACTAGGGTTACAGATGTGATAGAGGACTGTGCCGTAGAATTAGAAGGTCATAGGTTTGCTGCCAAGTTACATGTGATGCCCCTAGGAGGATTTGATGTAGTATTAGGGATGGATTGGTTAGCAACCTATGAAGCGAATATCGTCTGCCGAAGGAAAATGATTAGGCTGACGGCGGCTGACGGAAGTCCGGTGACAATATATGGTGATCGAGTTATGACGATTCCGAAGGTGATCTCGATGGCGGTGGCGGGAAAGTGTATGAGGCGTGGATGTAGCGCCTACTTATGTTATGTAAAGAATGTAGAGACGCCAACACCACAACTATCCGATGTACCAGTTGTGCGTGACTTTCCAGACGTGTTTCCCGAGGACTTATCGGGATTGCCACCTGACCGAGAGATCGAATTCCAGATCGACCTGATACCGGGTGCCCAACCTGTCGCAAAAGCACCGTATCGCTTGGCTCCGAAATGAAAGAGTTGATGGAGCAACTGCAAGAACTGCTAGATAAGGGGTTCATCAGACCGAGTATCTCACCTTGGGGTGCTCCGATTCTGTTCGTAAAGAAGAAAGATGGTAGTATGAGAATGTGCATTGACTACCGCGAGCTGAATAAGTTGACGGTGAAGAACAGATACCCCTTGCCAAGAATCGATGACTTGTTTGACCAACTTCAAGGCACTAGCTGGTTTTCACGAATAGATCTTCGATCGGGCTACCATCAACTGAAGGTGAAGGAGCAGGATATCCCTAAAACAGCCTTTCGAACGCGTTATGGTCACTACGAGTTTCTTGTCATGTCTTTTGGTTTGACCAATGCGCCGGCTGCTTTTATGGATTTGATGAATCGAGTGTGTCGGCCAATGTTGGATAAATCAGTAATTGTGTTTATCGATGATATACTGATTTATTCCAGGAGCGAAGAAGAGCATGCCGGTCACATTCGGGAGGTGTTGGAGACCTTGAGGAAGGAGAAACTGTATGCTAAGTTCTCCAAGTGTGCTTTCTGGTTACGCGAGGTGCAATTTCTGGGTCACGTGGTAAATGCTCAGGGAATAATGGTGGACCCAGCAAAGGTGGAGGCCGTGATGCAATGGAAGTCACCAAAGACGCCATCCGAGATTCGCAGCTTCTTGGGGTTGGCGGGCTACTATAGAAGATTTATTCAAGACTTTTCAAAGATAGCCTCACCTTTGACAAAATTGACTCGCAAGGATGTAAAGTTTGTGTGGGGTCGAGAACAGGAGAATGCTTTTGAGGAGTTGAAGACGAGACTGACACAAGCTCCTGTCTTGACATTGCCCGAGGGAAATGAGGACTTAGTGGTCTATTCGGATGCCTCCTATTCTAGGCTAGGTTGCGTATTGATGCAACGGGGAAAGGTAATAGCCTACGCATCTCGACAATTGAAGACCCACGAAGTCAACTATCCCACGCACGATCTAGAACTAGCTGCGGTGGTTTTCGCATTGAAGATTTGGCGGCACTATCTATACGGAACGAAGTGCACCATCTTCACGGACCATAAGAGCTTGAAGTACTTCTTCGAGCAGAAGGATTTAAATATGAGGCAGAGGCGGTGGTTGGAACTGATAAAAGATTATGATTGTGAAATCCATTACCACCCGGGCAAGGCCAATGTGGTGGCTGATGCTCTTAGCTGAAAGGAAAGGCCCGAGCCGATTCGGGTGAAGGCTTATCAGCTAATTATGACCTCTGATGTGATGACACAGGTTAAGGAGTTCCAAGACGAGGCTTTGAAAGAAGATCGTCTTAACTCTGAAAGGATGAGAGGTCTAGTTACAGAACTGGGTGAGAACACTCTTGGTGTTAAGACCCGATCTGGGCGAATGTGGATTCCTTGGTACGGGGATCTACGTGGAAAGATCATGGATGAGGCCCATAAGACTCGATATTCCATTCACCCCGGTGCTACCAAGATGTACCAAGACATGAAGAAAGACTATTGGTGGCGGGGTATGAAACGTGATGTAGCGGAGTACGTGAGTAAGTGCCTCACTTGTCTCCAAGTGAAGGCGGAACACCAGAAACCGTACGGGAAGATCCAGCCGTTGGATATACCCGAATGGAAGTGAGAGTATATCACCATGGATTTCATCACGAAGCTACCACGTACCCCGAAAGGGTATGATACTATATGGGTGATAGTCGACCGTTTGACGAAAAGCGCCCACTTCCTACCGATCCGCGAGACGTATTCATCTGAAAGATTGGCGGATCTGTTCATCAAAGAAATCGTAGCTCGTCACGGCGTGTCGGTGTCTATTGTGTCTGATCGTGACACCCGGTTTACCTCCAAGTTTTGGAAGAGATTTCATGATGCAATGGGGACGAGGCTACACATTAGTATGGTATATCACCTTCAGACGGACGGTCAGTCTGAGAGGACGATCCAGACACTTGAAGACATGCTTCGGGCGTGTGTGATCGATTTTGGAGGAAGTTGGGATGACCACCTGCCGTTAGCAGAATTCTCGTACAATAACATTTATCATTCCAGCATTGGCATGCCACCCTACGAGATGCTGTACGGTAGGAAATGTAGAATACCCGTATGTTGGGGAGACATTAGGCAGAAGGAACTGGGAGGTGTCGAGGTAGTTGAAGCAACGACTGAGAAGTTAGAAAAGATCAAAGCCTTCATGAAGGCGGCGAAAGATAGGCAAAAGTCGTATGCTGACAAAAGGCGAAGGCCGATAGAGTTCAAGGTTGGTGACCGAGTCATGTTGAAAGTCTCGCCCTGGAAAGGCATTATCCGATTCAGGAAACGAGGCAAGCTAAGCCCGAGATATATAGGACCTTTCCGAATCCTCGCACGAGTAGGAGAGGTAGCCTATCGACTTGAACTACCAGATGAGTTAAGTGGAATTCATCCCACATTCCATATATCTCATCTGAGAAAGTGCTTAGCTGATGAAGATATGATTGTTCCACTGGAGGACATCGAAGTAGACGAACGGCTCAATTACGTGGAGCAACCAGTGGCAATCATTGATCGTAAAGAAAAGAGGTTAAGGAATAAAGTGGTTCCTCTTGTACGTGTACAGTGGAAGCACAGGAAAGGATCCGAATCAACGTGGGAGACGGAAGAAGAGATGCGACAACATTACCCACGTCTGTTCGATGAATAACAGGTTTCGGGGACGAAACCTAAATAAGGGGGGTGGACTTGTAACACCCAGAAATTTTTCTAAGCGAGTCAAGTAATAATAATGGGCTTAGACGAAAACCATTTAATAAATATAAAATGGTTGTGGGCATTAGACCGAGTTAGCCCTTCGGGTCACGAGTTTAATGAGTTTGGGGTCGCGGGAACGCCTGGCATATATATAGATGGATCAGCTCAAAAACTCTCATTTTCACTCAACACCCATTTCTAGAGAGAGAAAGTGTAGAGAGAGAAAGTGTCGGATCGAGGCTCGGTTGGTCAAGAATCGAAGGCTGGTGTTCGTGGACTCCTAAACAGTAAGAATCAAGGTAAGAAACGTAGTATAATTGGTCCATTTGGTGAAAAACCCGGGTTTGGGTTTTTGGGGTTTTAAAAGTGGCAAGAATCGCCCAAAACGCACGTTTTAGGGTAATAAAACATGTAAGAAGCTTAGATTTAGGTTCCTGGATGATAACCCAAGGTTTGGGTGTAAAAGATCAAAGTTTTGGGTTAAAAATGGGTTGGTTCGTAATTTTCAGCTCGTCCAGCGAACCTATGTATTCGTCCAGCGAATCTAGCAGAGAACCTAGCAGAGAACCTATCAACGAACCTATAGATTCTCTAGTAGATTCGCTGACATTGTCATCCAACGAAAGTTGGGCGAAACTGGCAGCAAAGATGCCAGAGAACCTAGTAGCGAATCTATCAGCGAACCTATCAGCGAATCTATCAGCGAACCTATCAGCGAACCTAGCAGCGAATCTAGGCAGAAATTAACTCCTTTGAGTGTTAACTTATCTGTAGGTGGTGTAGTGCAACCCTCTCTTTTAAAGCTTGATTGAGAAGCTAGTCGTCAAGTACAGGTGAGTTTCTAGGACCCCTCATTTACTTGTTTTAAACGATTTTAGGGCTGGAACACATATAAACCTGTTTATTGAATATGTATGTATGGTCCATTTGAGTATAATGTTGTGATGTACGTTTAAGGTATGATTGTGGACTTGGGCGTGATGTATGAGGTCCTAGCATGAGTCCCCAAGGTCTAGGAGGAACAATTAGGGCTGTTGTACCCAAAATGATGCATAGTTAAGTCCCGGCTTTCGGGAAGGATACGGAAGTAAGTGCCTGTAGATGACTGATGATGTACACTACGTATGTACGATGTTATGTATGATGTGTGTGTGTTCCTTATGCTGATGTATGTATATCTTTCACGACTCATGTATTATGACAATGAATGAACGAAGTATTATGTAACGTAAAGTGAAAGATAAAGAAAGAGGAACACGATGATGAATGCATGTATTAATGAATGAACGAATGAGTGAAACGATGACGAATACATGCATTAACGAACGAACGAATTAAGTCTTGCCAACATTGAATAAGTTGGTTGGTCCTTCTTTGTGATTGGCCATGGTCATGGTACCTTTACCGCTTAGCTACTAGTACTGTGGCATACGCTTAGATTCACGGCCCAGTAGCTAAGGCTACTGTGGCATACGCTCTATTGATTCACGGCCCAGTAGCTAAGACTGATCGGGGTATAGCATATGGTATTAGTACATCAGAATTCAATGTGCAAGTAAGAATGAAACAGGATCCTTGTCATTCGACCACAGCAATCATAGCCGGGTGCTATGAAGTGGGTAAAGCCTGACAGGATCCATATGAGAAGTTTAAGATGATGATATAAAATGAATGATGAAGATAATAATGAATATTATCTCTGTGTACATATGATGTATGATCATGTGAAAGAATGGTTTCTAAGGGAAATATAATATGTTTATTATAAAACTAGAACTCACTCAGCAACGCTGACTTTTTATGTGTTTCCAGTTGGCAGGTAGTGTTGCTGGGGATGGCACGAGGCGACTATTCAGCTCTTTTGGGATGGCATTCTCCTTTTGATAATGCTGCAACGTCATGTGTTGTGGGCCCATGATGCATGCAACACATTATGTTGCATGCCGTTAGGAGATTCCTTAGGGTTCCGATGTACTGGACTACTTAAGGAAATCTCCTTTATGATGAAAAATTTTATATTTTTATAGGTCACTATTTATGACCCTATGATTGCTGAGGATTCACATAAACGAGATTATCCTCGGTTTCATATGCTTCAGCAGCAATCATAGTAAAGCTAGGTCATGTAAAGAAAGCTTGTATTTTGTAACCAAGTCAACGATGTATTGCATTGTAAAAGCTTTTATGATGTAATGAGAATGACCCTCTTTGTAAAGTTCCGCTACGTTATTTTATTATGTTTATATCAAATCTATGTTTTATGTGCGATGACGACCAACCGTAATGTGCCCGGGAACGGGGCCTTACATGAAATTCAGGTTTCAACTTGAACAATGTTGGTTATTTAAATCAAATATATTTGATTTTGTTGTATATATGAAATGTTAGTGGTAATTGATCTGTTACTGTGAAGTTTTCAAGTGATATTAGCTTGTTAGGCCTTTAAGTCCCTATTTTTGTGCTGATTTTTACTTAGGTTTGAGTATTTTGGTTATTGTTTGTCATTTGTGTAGTTTGGTAGGCATATATATATATATATATGATCATTTTGACGCAATTGGGACACAGTTTCATGCCTTGAAACTAATAAAACTACATTATTGTTTTATTTGTTTTTTTTGCTAAATTTTGGTTGATTGTGGATGTGTTGTAAATTAGGGTTATACGTAGAATTTTGGTTGACCGTAGATGTGTGTAAACTAGGGTTATAACTGATGACTAATAAAACTAATGAGTAATGACATCTTATTGTAATGTGGATACTTTAACCCTCACATAGAGGTGCACAAATTGAATTGGATTTAAGAACGTTGTGTGACTTATTTAGGTTGTGTAGAAAACTAAATGACATCTACTTGTTTAGTTGGATTAGAATTGTGATGCATATTTTGATACCTAACCCTCGTCATTAAACTTGATTCTAGTTTCTATGATGGTGACAAACTAGAAACAAAGGTCATGGATAAATCATGGATTTCGACTGATAGATTATCAAATGCATATGACAAAGGTGTGGAGGACTTTTTAGAGTTTGCACAAAGTAATAATCCAAATACAGATGTTATTCCATGTCCTTGTGTTAATTGTATCAATTTATGTCACCACTCGATTGCCAATGTGCGTTATCATCTGTTTGCCTACGGTTTCAACGAAAATTATAAGGTTTGGTCTTTTCATGGAGAGAAACTTCCGAAGATTGATTCTAGATGCCCTGATACATCTAGACCTTTTGAATTGATTATACAAAGGAAATGCTACATGATGCTTTCACACATGTAGATAAAGATCCTGATTCATTGAAATCTCTTCTTGAAGAATGTGATAAACCACTTTATGTAGGGTCAAAGTATAACGCACTTAGTGGATTGTTAAAATTCCAACATTTGAAGAGTCAATTTGGTTGGTCTGATTCAAGTTTTGATGCTTTGTTGGGCGTCTTAAAAGACATCTTACCATCAAACAATACAATCCCAAGCTCGATATACGAAGCCAAGAAGTTGTTAAAAGGAGTTGGTTTAGAATATAAAAAGATTCATGCATGTGAAAATGATTGTGTTTTATTTTGGAAAGAATATAAGGATGCTTCTGAGTGTCCAACTTGTGGCACATCTCGTTGGAAGAAGAATACCAAGAACGTGCCTTCAAAAGTTTTGTGATACTTTCCTCCTGTTTCTAGATTTAGAAGAATGTTTTCCTCTCCAGAAATTGCACGTGACTTAACTTGGCATGCGCAAGGTCGGGTCAATAATGGTAAGCTTACTCATCCTCGTGATTCACCCTCCTGGAAGCTTGTTGACAACACATGGAAAGATTTTGGAAATGAAAATCGGAATCTTAGATTAGCTTTGTCCACTGATGGTATCAATCCTCACAAGTCATTAAGTTCAAAGTATAGTTGTTGGCCCGTTATCCTTATAACATATAATCTACCATCTTATTTATGCATGTCAAGAAAATTTATGATGTTGACACTATTGATATCAGGCCCAAAACCACCTGGTAACAATATTGATGTCTACTTGGCACCATTGATTGATGATCTAAAAGTTTTATGGAAACCTGGCATTAGAACATTTGATGCTTATAAGAAAGAATACTTCAATCTCAGAGCAGTATTACTTTGGACTATAAATGACTTCCCCGCGTATGGTAATCTTTCGGGATGTGTTACCAAAGGTTATAAAGCTTGTCCAATATGTTCAGAGGATACTTGTCATAATGGTTGCCAAAGTCTAAAAAGGTATGCTTCCTTGGTCATAGAAAATTCCTCCCACCTCAACATCCTTTTCGAAAAAGAAAAAAACATTTCAATAATCAACAAGAGAGTGGTGTTATAGGAAAACCACTATCAGGTGAAGAAATTTTTGACTACCTGTCGGGGTTTGAGAATACATGGGGTAAGAAGAAGAAGTCAAAAAATAAAAAAGAAAGTATCGATGAGAGAAACAAATTATGGCACAAGAAGTCAATTTTTTTTGAACTTGAATATTGGAAAAAGTTGCTTGTTCGTCATCAGCTAGATGTTATGCACATAGAAAAAAATGTGTGCGAGAGTGTTTATGGAACATTGTTGAATTTACCTCACAAGACGAAGGATGGATTGAAAGCAAGGCAAGATCTTGAGGAGTTGGGCATAAAGTCTGAATTACAAGCTCAACTAAAAGGGAATCGACTATGGCTTCCGCCTGCATGCTACACATTGAACACCTCGGAGAAAAATCTATTTTATGATACTCTGTATAAGATAAAAGTGCCTGATGGGTATTGCTCCAATTTCAAGAATCTCGTGTGTGATGATGCTTCAAAGATGAATGGCTTGAAGTCCAATGATTGTCATGTGTTGATGCAACAACTTCTTCCTTTTGCTATCAAGGGGGTGTTAGACATGAAAGTTAGGAAAACAATTTAAGTTTGTGCCATTTTTTCAACGAGTTGTGTAGTAAAGTTGTTGATGTTAGTAAGTTAGGCAAGTTGCAAAGTGACATCGTACTAACATTGTGTTTGTTAGAGAAGTATTTTCCTCCTTCGTTTTTTGATATTTTGATTCACTTGATGGTGCATTTAGTTAGAGAGGTGAGGTTATGCGGCCCGGTTCATTTTAGGTGGATGTATCCATTTGAGAGATACATGAAAACACTCAAAGGGTATGTACGAAATCACCATAGACCCGAGGGTTGCATAGCAGAATGTTATGTGGCAGAGGAAGCTTTAGAGTTTTGCTCGAACTACTCTAAAAACCTAAAATCAATTGGCAACCCTCATGAACATGTTGATGAAAGAATCCGCACCGGCAAGCCTTTATCACGGTCTACAATCATTGTTGAGGATGCTAAGTTAGTTGATCAAGCTCATTTTATTTATTACAAAACACTGCTGTTGTGGAGCCGTATATAGAGTAAGATTTGCATAAAACTTTTTATTTTTTGTAGCTTATCTAATACATAATATTTTCTAACTTCTACTATAACTTAGGCAACATATGTTGGAACTGAAGGATCAGAAACCTCGTGCCTCTCGAAATGTTACATGGTTGGAGAGCCAGCACAACAGGTCATTTATTAGATGGTTTAAGATCGAGGTTGAAAAACGTTTGGCTAACGGGGAGGATATATGTGACAGTGTTCGTTGGTTGGCCAAAGGGCCTAGTTATGCTGTTACTAAATATAGCAGCTTTGCCATAAATGAGTATCAATTTCATACAACATCTCTAGATGAATCTAGAACAACTCAATGTAGTGGAGTATCTTTAGTAGCAAATACCATGCAAATTGCTAGTGCAAAAGACTCCAATCCCGTGTATGGCGTTGTTACTTTCTTTGGTCGTATAAATGAGATATGGGATCTTGATTATCGCATGTTTTCTGTTCCTGTTTTCATGTGTGATAAGGTTGATAATCTTGGTGTAAAAAATGATGAATTTGGATTCACGGTGGTTAACTTTGATAGGCTTGGTCAACAGTCTGATCGCTTCATACTAGCTAGTCAGGCTAAACAAGTTTTTTATGTTCAAGATCAACAAGATAAGAATCTGTCTGTTGTTGGCTTCACACCACATAAGATGTACAAATATGAAGAAAGTGGTGAAAATGATGATGATTTGTTGGCATTTGATGCTAGTGTTGATGTTACACAAGACTCCAGTTTACTAGACCTTGATGATGATTTTTCGTGTACACGCCCGGATGGCGAGGGCATATTAGTTTAAAGCATTTTGTTGAAAATAAGATTCTTTTTTGGTATGTTTTTTGTATTTTTTATTTTAGTTGTTAAAAATATGATTGGCATGTGTGGCTAACTAACTATTTTATATGGAACAGGTTAACTTTTGTGAAATGGATTCGAATAGTAGTGATGAGGAGAAGATGAAAAAGTTGGATTCGGATCATGATGAAGATACAAGATCACAAAGAGGCCCAACAATAAAACCAAAAATTAAAAAAGGGAAGACAATAATAAGATACAATAAAAGAGGTGTTCCAACGGGAGAGGGGGCAAAGAAACTATCCACTTTTGAGGGAATGGTAGCAAGAACCATGGTTCCAATTGTAGGATTCTATATGCCCAAGACACATAGAACATTGATGTGGTTAGTACGTAGTGATCCAAGTCGGGTCATACCTAATAACAAGCTTAGCAAACACCAATTAATATTTAATTGATGATATGATCATGCAATTAAATATTTACACCAATTTAGAAAATGGGTTTTCTAAATAAATTGTATGTGAGAAAGAACAAATTATGAGGATATTTTGTTCATGTATATTATTTGTAATGTTGTTTAAATTAGTTAAGCAACATCAAATGATAAAAGTGTGTGTGTATTATATAATTAAAAGGTTAATTATATAAATATATATATGTTAATCTTTAGTTGTAAAAAGGATTAATGTTTAAGGGCTTTTAAGGAAAACAAAAAGGAAACAAGTGGGCAACCCTAAAGGGTTCGGCCCCCTTTTGTTCCAGCCTCTCTTTTCTTTTGTTTTGAGTTTTCCTTGGTGAAAAAAACACACATCTTCATCCTCTCATCTCACACACACATGGAATGACCAAAGGAGAGAATGGTTCTCTCCCTTTTGAAGAAACTCTCGGCTGAAACATGCTCCAGCAGCATCTTCATGCTCGATTTGGTGCTGGAAGGATGTTCCAGCAGCATCTTCATGGTCGATTTGGTGTCAAACCCTAGCAAAAATGATGTAGTTTTTCAGCCACGTTTTCAGCAGCTTGGATGTTGGCTTTTAGCCACATTTGACAGCATACAAAGAGTTAATAGATGACATGAAATATGACATCTATTGTTGATGTTTTGCCCATCCAAAAGCAGCCTCATCTTCATGATACATCCACGGTTTTAACAACATGCATCATGGTTTTGACAGCATGAATAAGGTAGTTCATTGTGTTGATTTGGTTGTTTTGTTTGCTTCTTGATAACTAATCTATTCACATATATATGATCCTTTGTCTTTGGGTTTGTTGAAACAATATAATGAACTATAATTTCAGATTTCAAATGGTTGATGTTTGATGTTAATCCGCTGCGTTTTCTTGTTTAAAATGGTTAAACAACATTGTTTAAAGTCCAACAAACCCAACAATGGCATCTAGAGCCGGTTATGTGGATGATTAGTTTCATATGTTCTTGTATATTTGGATATATAAGGTTTAACAACCTCAATAGGGCTGTTTTGTGATGATTTGATGATACCCCAACCTTTCAAGGTTGTAATCATGCATGCTTATGATTGGATCTTGAAAGGAAAATATCAAATTGGTTGATTGTGTTTTTGTTTGGACAATAGACCCTAAATTCTTAGTTTGTGTTGGCTGAAAATTTAGGGTCAAATGGGGTTCATTTTGGTTCTTGAAATGATGTATGTGGATACATATATTAGTGCATAACATAGCCTTGACCATGTGTGTTTTGGATTGGTTGATTGTAATCTTGTCATGTTGGTTGTATTCATTCTTTATGGGTTGTAATAATCCTTTGGTGTTTCAATTTGGGTTGTAATTTGTTTATTCATTTGGCAATGTAATAAATAGATTAGGAGTATTTTTTCTTTTACTAGAAAATATGTATTAGGATATATATATTTTGTAAAAGAAGATGCTCGGGAAGGAAGCACAAAAGGAAGACACAAAGGATGGACTTGAAGCATTTGGATGCAAGTTCAAGTGGGAGTCTTTGAAGACCTCATCATTTGTGTTGTGTTGAACCCTTAGGAAAGACCTTATGACAACACTTGTGATGGCAAACAAGTGTAGTCAACTTAGTGGCTATAGTTATGCACATATGTTTGTATGATTGTACTTGTTTGGTTGTTTGTTCTGTGATTGTTATTTGACATTTGGATGTGCATAACAAACTAATTAACAAACTTAACAAGCTGAATTTTATGGTTCCTAATCATTAAGTGATTAATAAAAGGTTATTAAAAGGATTAGTGATTTAATAAAAGAGGTTTTATTAAAAGTGAACCATAGGATACCTTGCATTTGAAAGCATGCAAATACAAGGTAAATAGAGTTTTCAAACTAGAATCAATGAAAACTAAAAATCCCTTTTTCAAACAAGTTTAACACCGTCCTTTTGCACAACACTTAAGTCATTTGGAAACTCTTAATGGGATAAAGGTCACCTAACCATTTTGAGGGAACTTATGACTTAAGGTGAGAATACCACATTGGTGGGATAAAGGTCACCTAACCACTTGTGTTGGTAAACTCACATGTGTGTGCAAGTAGGGCAACTTGATTTGCAAACCATGTTGAATGGATCACCTAAAATATGGTTTCCAAATGGTGTTGATGGGATTAACATGCCTACTTTTCATATGACGTTTAAAGTCGATCCCATACCGCTAGAAGTTGCAAAGGGTTGCAATTGTCAAATATTAACTACCTTGTTAATTTGAATAATGGGATAAAGGTCACCTAACCATTATTTGAATGTAACGTTGGATTCTAGATTTTAATTATTAATTGTCTATGAGACATAAAGGGTATTAATAATTAAAATGAAATTTTTGAAATACTAAAAAGAACTTTGTAAAATTTGTAGAATGACCGCAAACAATAATGCTACCACCCTGACCGTCCATACCCTATCACCGAGAACTATTTTAGAGAGGGATCGTCTGTACCATAATAACCTTATGGACTAGTCTCGAAACTTAAGAACTGTTCTCAAGCAAGAGCAAAGACATGTGTCCTTGACGATCCTATTCCTAACCAACCCGACCCCGACGATGTTGAGGCCATTCCCGATCCTAAGGCAAATGTTGCCAAAGGAGAAGGGCACATCAAAGGCAATGGGTAAGGGTAGATCAAAGCGGAACCTCCAAAACCTAAGCTTATGAAGCTTAAGGTAATCGAAAACGATCCATGCTTTATGTATGGTGAGATAGGTCATTTGAAAGGGATTCATCCAACCTATCTCAATGAGTTGAGAAATAAAAGGGATGCTGGGCAAACCTTAAGTATAACTTTCATAATCCATATTAACTTAGGTGTTATTTCCTAAAAACACATGGGTAATTGGATACTTCATATGGAACTCACTATTGCAATTTGTTGCAAGGGTTCAAAAGAAATAAGCACTTTAAGAAAGGAGACTATGTTTTGAAACTTTCAAAAGGTTTGGAAGTTGTTCTTCAAAACATGTTATATGCTCCTAGTTTGACTAGGAACATGATTTAAGTTTCCCTTTTAAAATGATATGGTTATGATTTAAAGTTAGTAAATGATGGTATTTATGTTTATATGGATGATGTATATTATTTCAAGGCTATGCCTTCTAATGATATTTATGAATTGGTTCATGATGATTCGTCCTATAATAACACATTATACCTATCATACACCAAGAGACTTAAAATGGTTTAAGTGACTCTTATTCTTGTCATTGCCATCTTAGTCAAATAAACAAGAAACGAACTTAAACACCTTAAAAGAATGGTCTTTTAAAGGCAAATGAAAATTGTTCATTTGATAAGTGTGAATCTTGTTTACAAGGTAAGATGACCAACACGCCCTTTAGTGGTACTAATGAGAGGGCAAAAAGACTTATTAGGAATCATACATTTGGATGTATGTGCTCCTTTTAATACAATGACAAGGTATGGTGAAACTTACTTCATTACCTTAACCGACGATTATAGTCGCCATGGTTATGTGTACTTGATGGCACATAGACATGAAGAATTTGAAATGTTCAAAAAACTTCAAGAATGAAGTAGGAAATCAACTCGATTGAACTACCAAAATTCTCCGTTTAGGTAGAGAAGGTGAATACCTAAGTGAGACTTTTAGGGATCATCTAGGAAGTTGTAAGGTTTTCTCACAACTTACTCCCCACAGAACACCATAACATAATGATGTGTCTGAAAGGAGATCGAACCCTATTGGATATGGTTCGACCTATGATGACTATAAGCTCACTACCTCTATAATTTTGGGGTTTCGCACTACTCTCCGCGGCTCATATTTTGAATATGGTCCAAACCAAGAAAGTGGATTCGACGCCTTTTGAAATATGAAATGGAATAGTTCCATCGCTATCATATTTAAAATTATGGGTTATGAAGCTTATGTTAAGCTTAACACCCAAACCAACTGCAAGTCGATTCACTAAGTGTATATTTGTTGGATATATAAAAGGATTGTATAGGATACCACTTCTTTGATCCAACAGAGCAAAAGGTATTCATTGCTCAAAAGGCAGAGTTCTTGGAAGCCAAGTTCCTTATGGAAGGAATGACGCATAGAACAGTGGAATTTGATGAGGATCAAGATCCACAAGCCGATACACGTTTGGTTGACACTAGCAATCAACAAGAGGTTGTTGATTATGATCAAGAGGTTGATTAATACACACAAAACGTTCACAGATCTGGTAAAGTTAGCATTCCACATGAAAAATGTGGATTTTCATAGATGGATGCTACGTTGTTGACTCCGAAGAGCCAACTACATACCATGACGCAATGTCCAATTCGGATTATGACATGTGGCTAGGAGCCATGAACGTAAAGATGCAATTCATGTATGACAACCAAGTTTGGGAATTGGTTGACTCTTCACTTAACTCCAAACCGGTTGGATGCAAGTGGGTTTTCAAGAAGAAAAACTGACATGCATGGAAACTTGGATACTTACAAGGCAAGACTTGTAGCAAAAGGTTTCACTCTAAGTCAAAGGGTTGATTATGATGAAACCTTCTCGCCAATGGCAATGCTAAAGTCATCCTGATAAAGTATGCAAGTTAATGATATCAGTCTATGGATTGAGACAAGCATCGAGAGATTGGAATCAACGTTTTGATGAAAAGGTCAAGAAATTGGGTTTCATCAAGAACGCTAACGAGGATTGTGTGTACCAAGGGGCTAGTGGGAGTGTAATTACGTTCTTAGTATTGTATGTTGATGACATACTACACTTGGAAATTGTCTTTCCAAAAGGGATCTCCGTGAAGCCGTCTCTATTTTGGAAATAAAGATCTATAGGGATAGATCGAGGCGGTTGATAGGGTTAAACCAAAGTGCATACATTGATAAAATCTTGAAAAGGTTCAAAATGGAAAACTCTAAGAAAGGTATAGTACCTATTCAAAGAGGGACAACATTGAGTGCATCTCAATGTCCAAGCTCAAACGATGAGCAACATCGTATGAAGGACATCCCATAGGCGTCTGCTATAGGATCCATCATGTATGCGATGATATGCACTAGACTGGACGAGTCATGCGCGTTAAGCATGACAAATAGATATCAGTAGAATCCAAGTAACAGCCATTGGATGGTTGTTGAATGTATATTAGAATACCTTAGGAGGACTAAGGATATGTTTCTAATATATGGATCTGATGAAGAGGAACTGGTTGTGAAGGGTCACACGAATGCTAGTTTCCAAACTGATCGAGATGATCCTCGATCACAATTAGGGTACATCTCCATTATGAATAGGGTAGCATTGTCCACTACAGAATTCGAATACATAGCCGCCTCATTAGCAGCTTGGGAAGCTGCATGGATAAAAGGGTTTATCACCAATCTAAGGATGGTCTCTACCATTCAAGACCCCTTAGAAATCTTTTGTCATGACGAGGGTGTGATTGTTCAAATCAAGGAACCCCGTGCACGTCAAAAGATTAAGCATAATGAGCGGAGATTCAACTACATATGGGATGAAGTTGAAAAGGGAAAGATATGTATTCACAAAGTTCGCTTTGATCAAAACATTGCGGATCCACTCACGAAGCTCCTTGAAAGGGCAAAGCATGAAAGTCATGCTTGTGCCTTAGGACTTCGATATTCTAGTGATTGGAATTGATCTGTTTAGTATTAATATTATTAATATGGAACAATTGTAATACTTAACTTATCTATGTATTTACGATATTTTAAGTAATGTTCCCTTTTAGCATGTTTACATCCATGAATAATTTTATTATTCTAAATGTCCGTAGTCGGTCATATTTGTGGGAACAAATATGAATGTAAGACTATTATGAACTTGGATTGGTGGATATTCATAAGGCATGGATATAGAGCAATTGGTTGCTGCCAAGGTTCATAGATATTAGTGGGATACGAATATTGGACTGACCCGCATCTCAAATCTTACTACATGGAATCTTATTGATTGATCATAAGTAAATTTGAGTAAAGGCGAATATCATTTGGTATCCTCCGACCTGAGATACATATTGGGTTTTGATATTCACCAAGTGTTATACCTTGAGCTAGTTCTTCACTGATATGAGATAATTGTCAGTACATAAGACTATGTTCAAATATGACATAAGGTGATTGTGAGAAACGTATGTAGTCAAGATGGGATTTGTTCCTCTTATTCGTTGAGAGTATGATGTCTAAGGCCTGATTAAGTTAAATCAACAAGGAATGATCATTCTGTGTCCTTGGATTTAACATGACATCTGTAACAAAAGGATAGATGATTAATTCACCTAAATCATTTCAAGTAGGGTACCTGAAAAGGATGATGTTATTGAATGGCTATAAGTCATGCGTATTAAGGGTAGTAAACCGTTGTTAGGCGGTATTTACTGCTTGCATCAATCTTCTATGTATCTTGTGCAAGTGGGAGATTGTAGGATTCTATATGCCCAAGACACATAGAACATTGATGTGGTTAGTACGTAGTGATCCAAGTCGGGTCATACCTAATAACAAGCTTAGCAAACACCAATTAATATTTAATTGATGATATGATCATGCAATTAAATATTTACACCAATTTAGAAAATGGGTTTTCTAAATAAATTGTATGTGAGAAAGAACAAATTATGAGGATATTTTGTTCATGTATATTATTTGTAATGTTGTTTAAATTAGTTAAGCAACATCAAATGATAAAAGTGTGTGTGTATTATATAATTAAAAGGTTAATTATATAAATATATATATGTTAATCTTTAGTTGTAAAAAGGATTAATGTTTAAGGGCTTTTAAGGAAAACAAAAAGGAAACAAGTGGGCAACCCTAAAGGGTTCGGCCCCCCTTTTGTTCCAGCCTCTCTTTTCTTTTGTTTTGAGTTTTCCTTGGTGAAAAAAACACACATCTTCATCCTCTCATCTCACACACACATGGAATGACCAAAGGAGAGAATGGTTCTCTCCCTTTTGAAGAAACTCTCGGCTGAAACATGCTCCAGCAGCATCTTCATGCTCGATTTGGTGCTGGAAGGATGTTCCAGCAGCATCTTCATGGTCGATTTGGTGTCAAACCTAGCAAAAATGATGTAGTTTTTCAGCCACGTTTTCAGCAGCTTGGATGTTGGCTTTTAGCCACATTTGACAGCATACAAAGAGTTAATAGATGACATGAAATATGACATCTATTGTTGATGTTTTGCCCATCCAAAAGCAGCCTCATCTTCATGATACATCCACGGTTTTAACAGCATGCATCATGGTTTTGACAGCATGAATAAGGTAGTTCATTGTGTTGATTTGGTTGTTTTGTTTGCTTCTTGATAACTAATCTATTCACATATATATGATCCTTTGTCTTTGGGTTTGTTGAAACAATATAATGAACTATAATTTTCAGATTTCAAATGGTTGATGTTTGATGTTAATCCGCTGCGTTTTCTTGTTTAAAATGGTTAAACAACATTGTTTAAAGTCCAACAAACCCAACACCAATAACCTATGCAAATTGGCTTGATGTACCAGAAGACACTAAAGATGATTTATGGCAATATGTATTGGTAAGTCTTCTCCTAAATATGACTTTTTATCTTTTAAATCTAATTTTTATCTTTTATTTTTCAGACACAATTCATACTTGACACAAAGAGCCGGAAACATGTTATTCAATCAGTTGGTAGCAAGTGGAGAAACTTCAAGTATAATCTAAATAAGAAGTTTTTTAAGCCATACAAAGATGATCCAAAGGCAGAGAGTCTGGTCAATCCTCCTATTGAGTATCCGTCTATAAAGAAACAAGATTGGAGAATTTTTGTATCACAAAAAACTTCAAAAAAGTGGGAGGTTCGTTAAACCGTGCATGTCTATTTTTAGTATATTTTTTACTAGTTAATTTTCATTACTTATTAGAAACTTTCGTGACATTTAATACTTTTTATGTTGCAGGAACAAAGTAAGAAAGCTAAAAACCTTCGGGCATTGCATAAATACAATCATCGATTAAGCCGAAAGGGATACTCCGGACTCATCGATGATATTGTATGAATTAAATTAATCGGATTTTTTACATGTTTGCGGTTAATTTATTTTTTATTATTGATTATTTAGATAAAAGAAACCGGCAAGATAGAGGAGGAGATCGATAGAGCAATGCTGTGGAAAAAAGCAAGAGAGTCTAAAACGGGAGGTTATGACTCGAATGTTCAAGAAGTTGTTAAGAAAATTGTAAGTTTTGGATGATACATTATACACATATATTATGACCTGCATAATTCTTATTTTTAATGCAAAATCAGGATGAGCTACATGATTCAACAAGTTTAGGAAAGGTTACTGGAACAAACGATTTACTTACACTAGCCCTAGGTACCGAGGAACAACGTGGACGTGTACGTGGGATGGGTAAATTCGTAACTCCACAACGCTGTTTTCACGTTCCGAAAACTGTTAAGGAGTTTATGGACATTGAGAAGAAGAAGGTAGATCAACGCTTTAACAAACTTTAAGAGGAGATAGAGAAACTGAAAAGAGGTACAAGTGTGTCTGAAGCCGCAAGCTGCCAAATTGGTGGCCATGAAGATTTTGAACACGAACCAGATGATGAATCACTTGTAAGTTATGTTGGAATAATTCAATGCTTTATTAAGAATTTGTTGCAACTCTTGGCTTCAAGTAACATCTATTATTTGTAGAATAATTCATGCTATCTTGCTGTTGATGTTGCATCTAATATAGTCGCCAAAGGAACCGTAACGAACTATAATGTATTAGGTACGTGTTACCCCAGTTTTATGCTATATTATTATGGTTTAATTATTTTCATTTTGTATCATTTATTTACATACATATAATAGGTGAAAACCTTGAAGTTATGTTGGAAATATGTTTACAAGAAGACGCATTACTGCCAATTCGACCAAAAGACGATCCGTTCATTGAGAAGATCAAAGATGCAGTTAGGTTTCTATTAAGTTGGCCAAGGCATCTAGTCATCCGGTGCATTGACTTGGTAATACAATTTGAACACAAGTGTATTATATGTGTACGAGTACAAGTGTTTGTAGATAATTGTTTCCAATCTAAAGAATTTATATATATTATTGTAGGAAAAAGTGGCGAAGAAACCAAAGAAATTCATTCTTGAAAAACCATTAAATCAATTAGAAGGAAAGAAAGAAAAAGAACAGGTCAGAGAAACTAAGAAACATGAGAATGCAAATAAGGAAGGGGAGACAATTGAAAACCAAAAAGAGGAGAAAGTAAAAGAACTGAAAAAGAAGATTGAAATGGTGGATGAGAAGGTTGTGAAGCAAAGAAGGATTACTAGAGGTCAAAGAAATGTAAGGGTAAGGATTGAAGAAAGTATTATTTTGAAAATGACTGAAATGATGGTTGATGGACAAGTGGCAAAGGTGGATTCTATAAGAGTGCAGTGTGAGGACACGCTATTTGGGTATGAAAGTTTTACTTACCTAAGTTGGGATGATTTTGAAGCAGTTTTTACGTTAGATGAGCTTAGCGGGGCTGTCATTACTACTTATATGATGTAAGTTTTAAATTTAATTTAATATTTGTGAAACACAAGTTATTTTTAATCAATTTGTTTTTCTATGTTAAAAGATACTTGTTTGAGCAATTCCATAATGGGAGAAAAAAAATCATGAAATTTGTTTTATGAGTCCTTCTGCGATCTCACCAGTTGAATCTAAAGTGAAATCTAAAAATATTGATGATTCAAGTAGGAGCATTGCAAATCGGCTGTCTACAAGAGGACACAATGATATCATCCTATTGCCCTACAATCCCAGGTGTGACTTAATTGATTATTTTCTACCGTACGTATTATATAAGTTGTTTGACTTAATTGTTTTTTGGTTAGAAACCATTGGGTGCTGGCCGTGCTAGACATGAAAACATTGACTTGCTATTATCTTGATTCTCTACGGGTCAGCACTATCAATCTGTTGTTGAAACAAACCATTGATGCGTAAGTAATACAAGTTATTAAAACTTTATGTTATATATTATTTCTTAATTGATATGATCAACTTTTTGTAGGGTAATGGGCTTATATGCTGCACAAAGTGGTACCAAAAAGAGGCAAACTAAACTCAAATGGGTCAATTCTACAGTGAGCTCTTAATTTTTATTTGAATTTGCACCTTTACTTAACTTTATTAAGCTGATTATTGACTACCCCTTATAGTGTCCACATCAGCCAGGAAGTACCGAATGTGGATATTATGTGTTGAAGTTCATGAAAGAAATAGTAGATAAAGGGCTTGAAATATTAGTCAATAACAATGTAAGCTGATCATTGACTACGTACCCCTTATATTTACCATTTGTTTCATTGTAGTTTATATTATTGAATATAACTATCTATGTATGAGTTTTTTATAAGTAAATTACCATTGTTGTTGCCTTGTAGTTGATATAAACTAGTCAAGTATATTACAAGTGTTTTACATAAAGGGGTTTTTGGGTCAAAACTAACAACTTTAATTTGATGAAATTGGTTGTCTTAGGTTGGAGAAGGTAAAGAAGAATACACTGATGGTGATTTGGATGAAGTTCGTGAAGATTGGGCGCGCTATGTATCGAATTTCATTTATATGTAGGACTGAATGATAGTATTAAGTTGTACTTGTGTTGTTGGACTTGTAATTTGGTACTAATTGAATTTGGATGTGTTTTATGCTTTGTAGTTGTTAATTAACAACTTTTGTAAACTTTGTTTATTTAATGGATTTCGCTTTTAATGTTATTCGAAAATTTGTTTTAGAAAACAACAGGTAAATTTATTAAAAATAAAAAAATTAAAAAATGCAGCTAATTTTATGACGCGCATTGCGCGTCATCTATTGCACGTCATAAAAATTTCATAGATGACACGCGGATGCGCGTCATCTATTCATTTATGACTACCCCTTCCTTGACACGCATTGCGCGCCATCTTTTGCACGTCATAAAATGCGCGTCATCTTTTGCACGTCATAAAATGCGCGTCATCTTTTGCGCGTCATAAACAGATGACGCGCGGATGCGCGTCATCTGTTATTTATGACTACCCCTTCCTTGACACGCATTTGCGCGTCATCTAACCCCAAAGATGACGCGCAATGCGCGTCATCTATTGCAGTTTTTCTAGTAGTGTAGGCCCCCAAAGATCAGCATGAACATAGTCTAAGATGGCCTTAGACTTATGTATGCTTCTTTTGAATTTCACCCTTTTAGCCTTCCCCAAAATACAGTTTTCACAACTGCCATAATCACAAGAGTCTAAATCATCAATTAGACCTTGTTTTTTAATTCTAACATTCCTTGACTGCTCATGTGCCCAAGTCTAATATGCCACTTCATAGCATTGCACATTTTTGGGTTTTCAGCCACATTAACATCACAAATGTCATTCTTCCCATCTAACACATAGACATTATTATTCTTTCTGGTTCCTGACAGAACAACCATAGACCCTTTATTCACCTTGGCCTTTCCATCTCTTAAGACTACATGATACCCATTCTTTCAAGTGTGCCCAATGATAACAAATTCCTCTTCAACTCAAGAATATACCTCACATTTTCCAACTCTATCATAGAACTATTATGTAACTTCAGTGAAATAGTGCCAATTCCTTCTATTGCACATGTCCTGTCATCTCCTAGATGCACACTGCCTAGATTCACTAACTTCAAAGACTTGAAGAGATTTTTGTGAGGGGTCATGTGGTATGAACAACCAGTATCAAGAATCCATTCACGGCTACCCTTGATGCCTTCAGTCATCACCAATACATCAACACTCTCATAGCTATCAACTGACCCTTCAGGAGAGTGATTCCCTGAATGATTTCCCTGATTCTTGTACTTTCCCTGCTCATACTTCTTCTTCTTCC
Organism: Flaveria linearis; assembly: GCA_024085815.1. NCBI lineage: Eukaryota > Viridiplantae > Streptophyta > Magnoliopsida > Asterales > Asteraceae > Flaveria > Flaveria linearis. The sequence goes on from CM044005.1 coordinate 28,526,276, forward strand.
ATTCGGGGCAATCCCTTTTAAAATACTTCTCAGAATTACATCAAAAACACCTCTTCTTAGTTCTAGATTTGGACCTAGAACCCAAGTTCTTGTTCTTGTGATTTCTGTGTTCAGGTCTGCCCTGTAACATCCAAAAGTTCAATAATATACATATTTAATTAGATTTAGTGTTCAGTCGCATGCCATACGTACGAATGAAGCTCAATCGCACGAATGACGGGCGTATGGGCTCAATCGTATGATTGAGTCGTACGAATAAGCCAGTCGTGCGATGAGTATGTCGGCTAAAAATAGGCATGAAGGATAAGTAGGGCGGTTAAGGGGTTGACAAGCAGATTTTATCTGCTTTAACATCCTTCCCTTGTTCTCTTCGAACCCAAACACCCTGCTCTTGCCCAAATCGATCAAACTAGCTCCGTTTAGGTAAGTTTTGCTTGGTACGGATCGATTTTTGAATATGTTAAGCTGTGTGGGTGGTGGGAATTGATCCAAAAACATGTTTTAATCAGAGTTCCTGTTCAATCTTTCTGTTAAACTGAAAAGTGAAGGTTCGGGCCCTAGTTTTTGTGAAATTTGAAGAAATAAGGACCCGAAACAGTTGTAAATGAAGTGTACAGGTTTGTTATGAATATGGTATAATCTGAAAGGTTAAAACTCGAGTTTTTGGATCAAATATGTCAAGAACACAGCTGCTGATCCGTTTCAGGCGAATGAGCCCAGTCGCATGACCCATTCGTACGACTGAGTCAATCGCATTGTTCAAACGTGCGACTGAAGTTCAATCGCATGCACCAATCGCACGAATGGAGGTCATTCGTACAAACCCTGTTATAGCTCATTCGCACCTCTGTCGTATGGTCCATTCGTACGATTAAGCACAGTCGCATGTTCAATCGTACGAATGAGTTCAGTCGCATAGCCTTAGTCGTGTGAAGTGGTCAGCTAGGGGAAATTTGACTAAGTTAGGGTTATTGTTTTAGATTTGCTTTGAAAAAGAGAAGTTTTAGCTGCCCTATCATATTTGGATTGATAACCACTTGTTGAAACATTAAGGTGAGTTCTAATTGCCCTTTTTATGTGTTAATGCCGTTTGATAAATGTTGTTTGATAAAAATCGGGCACTGGCATGCATATAAATAAATACAAAATGTGAATAAGAGTTGAAAGTGGTAAATTGTGATGAATGGCGAGGTGGAGGTTTGACCCACCAACTATAGACGGAGGTTTGACCCGTCAACGCCAATTATAGACGGAGGTTTGACCCGTCAACGCGCGAGGTGGAGGTTTGACCCACCAAATTATAGACAGAGGTTTGACCCGTCAACGCGCGAGGTGGAGGTTTCACCCACCAAATTAAAAATTGATAAAAGATGTCCATAAATACCTTGTGGGTATTCGATATGCATATCAATACTGGGATAAATAAATGGACTGATGAATGTGTGTGTGGATCATTCGGTGTGATAACAGTTGATGAATTGTTACTATTGAAATGTGATGTATGTTAGAACTCACCAGTTTATCTGATTTTGTGTTTGTTTTCTAATGCATGCCAGGTAGTAATAGAGGTGCTCGTGATGATCCCCCACAGAGTTAGCTTCCGGTTATGGTGTACGATACTGGCCACAAATGTTGGGTTTTGGGAATGAAGTACTTGAAGTTTAAAAAGTTTTGAAATGTCGGATAATGTCTTGTAAATATTGTTAACGATGTAAACAGTTTTTAATATATATAAAATTCCGCTGCGTTTGTAGTCTCTGAGTTGTTATAATAACCCAACTAGTAGCACCCTCCCTATTATATTATGGTTATAAGATTGAGGGTGTTAGCCCTCACAAACAAACCATCTGCACCATCATCTTTGACCTCATTCTTCTTCTGTAACTCTTTAGAGTTCATGGCTGACACAAGCTATCTCTACCAAACATGAGCGTATTAACAAAATGCTCATATGACTGTGGTAGAGATGACAAGAAGATTATAGCTCTATCCTCATCCCCAATTTCAACCTCTATATTCTCAAGATCTAAGATGATCTTGTTGAATTCATCAATATGATCTTCTAAAGATCTACCAGGGGACATCTGAAAGGTATACAGCCGCTTCTTGAGATACAACCTATTGGCTAGGGACTTTGTCATGTACAGGGTTTCCAATTTGGACCAAACACCAGCTGCCGAAGTCTCTTTCGAAACCTCACGCAAAACTCGATCACCAAGGCTCAATATGATTGCACTATGAGCCTTCTCAAGCTTTTCTTTCCAGGTTTCTTCTATCTCCCTTTTCTTATCATCCGTCGCCTTCTCAGGAACCTTAGCTGTTCCTCCTTTCAACGCCTCCACAATCCCTTGATGAACCAACAATGCCTTCATCTTCAATCTCCATAGGCTGAAATCGTTTCTACCATCGAACTTCTCAATCTTAAACTTCGAGCCAGTCACCATTCTTCAACCTTCAATCGAAATTCACAGCTGAATCGATTTCCTTATTCGTAATTGAGCCACCAATTGGCTCTGATACCAATTGTTAATGAAATTGCGGAATTAAACACGAATTCAAGATCAAAAGAATGAATGCTTCATAGATCGGATTACAATCGAATTACAGAACATGAACTGAAAGTGAATTGAATGAGAATCACCGATTACAAAGAAAAACCCCAAATTTAAACCTAGCCGTTAACTTCCTAACTAACTTGAAACCAACTATTAGAATTGGCAATTTCAGCCCTTCTACTTCACTATTTAGGTCAACATAACATTGACTACTTATTCACTTTAACTAAACAAACACACTTCAACCCATAATCTTGATTTAAGCTCAATTATATCACAGTAAGTTCACTTTAATGACAGAAGAGATTCCTGGAGATGTTTAGGAGACTGGGATGGGCTGATAACGTCATATGCCCATTTGAGTCTTGTGTAGTAATCTACATTGGAATACACTCCTTTTGTTTTACAATGGAGTGGTTGGGTTCCCTTGAAGGGGAATGTCTTTGCATGAAGACTTTAGTGACATCGCATTCCAACTATAGTTGTTGTCATCAACGAAGCGTTCTGGTCCCTTCTGTGTCATGTCCATTTTGTAATGAAGGACTGCAATCAGCTTTGCATCTGGCTACAAGATCTCTATTTGCATGAGTAATCTGGCAGTTGGTCTCAAGTAATTAGTGTAATATCCCCCCCTAGTATTCCATGCACGGGCTGTTCAACGAGATCAAGTCATTGAGTTTCTTATGGGTGACAAATAGAGCAAAGTTTCATGATCTAAGGTGGAAGTAGTGGTGTAACTTCAATTTGTAATAATTTGTTTGTAATTCTAGTGACTGATGAGATGCAGGTAGTTGGTATTCCTTTGTTGTATCTGGGTTGCATAGTGGCTATATAATATTGTCTTGCTAGTCCTATCTTTTCTAGTGAAATTGGCTGTTAAAAAAAGGTTAACTCATAAAGTTTTTGATCTTTTTCTTAAAATATTTAAAAGTGTTAAATAAGATTATAACAAGTTTTTAATACAATAATAATAATCAAAATTGTTAAAATTATAAATATTTGTAGGAGTCCATATATACGAGCTTCAAGATTATGAATTGAATATTTTTGGCTTGTTCCAACTTGTTTTGTGTCTTTTAATTAGATCTTACCCATTTAATTTGTTAGAATATATAACCTAAGGTCCTAAATCAACTTGTGTAAACCTTACTCATATTTTATAGATGGGCGGATTTAGTTATGATCCACGTTAATCATGTCAAGTGGATTGAAATTCCGCAAAAATATATTCTTAATTAATTAGATAACATTCTAATAACTTGTATCGGTTTGAAACCAAGTTTTATCCGGATAAGTTTGTTTTAACGTCTTTTGACGGAGCGGTTCACAAAACCGATTTCAACCGTCTGGTTTTGGTTCGGCTCCAAATGCTTTCAAGCAATCCGGTTTCGATTTGGGTTAAAAACTCTCTTCTTCCAACTCGTTTTTCTTTCACCTCTAAGTGGGATTCAATCATTCAATCTTTCAATATGGCCCACTTTGGTGCAACTTATACCTTTTAGTCGATCATGTATTCATGTTTGAACAAAACATATTGAAGTTGATTGTCACTTTTTAGATAAAAAATCGTCAAAGGAAAGTTTCTTGTATGGCTCATATCTACAAACGATAAAATCACAAACATCATCACAAAACTTTAGCCGCCTCAAATTCCTATTTTTACGCGCCACGCTACAGTTCACTCTCCATTCTTAACTTACGTGAGTATATTAGAGCATATTGTAATTAGTAATAGTTAAAGATAGAGTTTACTCAAAATTCCTTAGCCTGCACGAAAAAATCGTAAGACATGACGTCACGGGGTCTCATGATGAATTGAATATCTAAAATCAACGACCTCAGCGATGATCTAATAAATTCCGTCATCAAAACACCAACGTTAAGTTTCTAAACAACAGTACGTTTATGTCTTCACACATAAGTACATAACAACCTATGATTCATCGACAACTTTAATATTATTATTTGACCACCACTTCTTACGTACATGTGTTAACTTCGAAACATCATTTTAAAACCCCACTCGACCGTTCACAAGGCACGTATCATATTGCACATGCATGCTGCAACACACGCGTCACATGCAACACTCGTCATCTCCTACGTTTGCACTTCATCTTACATGCATCTTTAAAACCTTGAAACCATACTGAAACTAACCTCAACAACTCATCAAAGATGATGAAAGTTTTGTTCTTTTGTTTCATTGTAGCATCGTCGTTCACCGGAGCGATTTCGTCTTCAGATGATAGTATTGCGGATCGTGTAGAAGGGGATCTTAAAGACGCGGTGGTTAAACTCGAAGAGTGGGATCCCGTGGACTCACCAAGAAGGATCGGTGAAGATATTGCACAAAATGCTAGTGTGAAGATCGAACAAGGGGTCGAAGAAGTGAAAGAAACTGTTGAAAATGTTATGGAAACGAGCCCGAATGAGCTTGTAACTAGGACGAAAAATGCGATACGTGATGTGTGTTGTTTGTGGGTTCATCGATGGGATCGGTGATCAGTTGGTGCTACTTGATAGGGTTTACGACTGCTTATGGGATGGCGATGTGGGTTACGTTCTTTTCGGTGTGTGTTTTGGGCAGCTGTTTACCTAAACGACAGTATGAGTTGGTGTTAAGCAAGATGAATATGGTGTATTTTAGGGCAATGGCTTATTGTGTTGGTGTAGCTCTTGTCGGGTTTCTTGTGAGTCAAGGAACAAGAGAGGTGTTATCTAACAAAATGGAGATGTTTCAAGGGTTCAATCTTGTTGCTGCATTTGGTATGATTTTGGCCAATCTTATCTTTTTGGAGCCTCGAGCAACAAAGGTAAAAACACGTTTTTTATGGTCAAATTCCAAAGTTAAGGGCATGTTAAAAAACGGAAATTTTAGGCGCACGTAATTTGAAGAAAAGCGGATCTAAACGTCACATTTGGGCTAACCCTGACCGTTAGGTCAAGTTTAGACATTGAACGTCTTGATTGGGCCTAACTGTGACGATTAGGGTTCAGAGAATATTCTGTCCCTCCGGATTGGGTTAATTATTGGAAATGAGAGTGTGTTTTAGGAGTGAGAGTGTGTTTTAGGAGTGGGAGTGTGTTTTTTTAGAGTTTGGCATTTTAAACTGAGGGGTATAGAAGCTATGTCTCGCCGGGTCAATAATAGTTTGTTCTGAGAAAGTATACGAGCTATGACCAGCAGTGTATTGGAGTCCGCTCTTCTTTGTTGTTCCTTAAGATTTGGACCACCACGTCCGTCATGACGAACCTCGGGCTCTTTAAGTTTTGACTTGTTTGAAAACAAAGAGTCATACAATTTTTGAAACCGTTTTTTTACTTGAGGATTGGGCGACGACATAACCTTTTGTTTCAAGTTATCATATTTCTATCGTAGTCAGGTTCAGGCGGCATGACGTATGCCGGCTCAAAATCAAGCTTCCTCCAGTGTGGATCTACCGCATCAAGTGAATACATATGCCCGGATTTAAATTATTAGTAAAAATATGCATCATGTGACAATGGTAAAAATGTATTTCAAGTATATATTACCTTTCCGGAAGTAACCTCAAACGACAAGCACATGGCAAGCCTATGGATGTGGACAACAGGTGTGCACATGAACCCCCTGACTCTTGAATTATTTCTATTTTCGTCAACTCTGATTCCAGGAGGCTAATGCACAAAATAGATACCTTATAATACAATTTGAAAACAATTACTTGTTTGATGGTTGTTTTAATATTCACACGGGACACCTTAAATGTTTTACAAATTTCAATCTCCTAGCCATTCACGAGGTCACAAACATATCCGACAAGTGTGTGCAACGTATTATTGGTCCCTGTGAGGTAACTCTTAAAGTTGGCGTGTTGCCCCTCAACCCTATTAGTTGTATATTCACCAAAGTTGAGGCGGTAGTACATGCAACGAGTAATAAATTTCTCTTTGTACGGCACCAATCATTTATTCCAAATATATTCTCACATCTTTGAAAGAAATAAAAAATTTTATAAAATAAACAAATACATTATTAGAGTAACAATAACTATGAAATTCTTACCATGTTTATCATCTTCATTTAACATTTCTTCCATCTTCATGCAATTGTAATTGTACAATGCCTCTGTAGGAGACGAACACAAGACCTTCCACAAGTATGGAAAATCCTTCCATATGTCGACTTTGAAAAAGGATGTTCCACCTCTTTTGATAATCTCCGTAACGTGCCACCTACATAGGTTTTTAGTAGCACTCGGGAACACTGTATCACACGAGCTCATCAGGGCCAGGTCCCTGTACGTGACAATAACACGGGGCTCCACACACCCATCGAGCATATCTTTGATCCGCTCTAAGACCCATGTGAAGTTGTCCTGTCGTTCCCTCGATATAAATGTGTGCGCAATACAAAAAGACTTCGACATCGACATAACGCCAATAACCTGAACAAACGAAATGTTGTACATTTTGGTCTTGTACTTTATGTCTATCAACATCACGTGCGGGAATGCATGCCACGTTTTGTACGAGGTAGGATGACAAAATAAAACATCTTCCACGACCTTAGTTGTTGTATTCTTCCATGCTTCATACATGAACTCTTTAGATTCTAGTAGGTTTAAATGTTCCTGCATTGGTGTCTCAGCCATAAACTTCGATGTTAGATTGTATATGTCCTGAACAACATAGACGTTGTCGGGAAACTGCTCCCTTACGGCTGAATGAATGTGTCGTGGTCGCACGTGCTGTCTTTCTAGCTTCTCGACAAGATCAATTTCTTCGGCGGTCATCTTCCTAAGATGCGCATTGCCATCCTCGTATATAACAGGATCGTGGTTGTGCGTCTTATTTTTCACCTCCAACATCCAACTATCACTCTTTTCTACGTACTTTCTTAGGAGTTTAAAGGGGCATCCTTTTTATGCTCCCAGTACGCCTGTTTGTGCCAGTGAATTTAGGTTCACCACTATAATTGCATATATAAGAGTTCCACATCCTTTTTCCGTGACCGACCCACCACAATGACAACCCATGCTCGCGTCCTATCATTTTAGTCCACTTATCCAAGTTCTCACGAGAATCAAAATGCTAAAAAACTAATAAAGCCATACATAAAAAACAATATATAAAACAAATAAGAAAATATTTTAAACACACAAATGAAAAGTCTTTGTACTTTATCAATTTATAAAAAACCATAGCCTTTCTTATCCATTCATCATCCCCATCGCGTTGCGCGGTGTCCCTATGGTTTTATTTGAGGTGAACCGAACCGTAACTCTCATCTGTGTCATTTCCATTAAAAGTATCTGACACATGTGTAACTCTGGTTCTGACTGGTACGGGGGATGTCAATAATGTCCATGATCTGGCCCTGTTTGTGAATGGTACGAGGCATGTCCGTAATCTGGCTCTGTTTGTGAGTGGTACGGATTCGGGGCATGTCCGTAATCCAGCTCTATTTGTGAGTGGTATGGGTTTGAGGAATGTCCGTAAGAATGGTAAGGGGGATATATGTACCCTTCACCGTAACCCGTCGATCCAAATAATGAGTTGTACCTTTTTTCAGCAAATGTGTTCGACGGGTTGGTTTCCTCCACCCCTCATGAAGGGTGAGTCCCGTATACGTAATATTCCTAAAAAAATGTAATGGTTATATATTTCAAATAAGCATTGATATTAAAATAGACACTACTTCAACCTGGTTTAAATCTTCGATAGGTGGCTCCTCATTCAAATCTGGAAGCTTTGGCTTTTGATAATGATCTCCCGAACCCGACATTGCTTTCGAATTATGTGTTTTTGGAACGATGAAGTTTTTTTCATGATAGTTCGTGATGGTTTGGTTGCATGAAACCATGAAATGCATGTTTCTAGGAAAATCTGGACGAGAAACCGTCACGGTTTGGCCTAACCGTGACGGTTCAAAGTGGTAGTGTGAAGGTTAAATCAGTTTTAGAGTTGATTTGTGAATCAACTGAAGTAAATGAAGTAATAACACATTGGTTAATAAAGGTCAATGAAAGTCAAGAAAGTTTCGGGTGCTAATTGTCTGTTAGTTCAAACTCGAGGGACCCGTAGTGTCAATTTTCATACTAATTCTGTTAGTAGTCGTTAGCCTTGAAGATCAACTCAGACGAACCCTATATATTAGGGTTTTGCTCCTGAATGAAGATTCGATTCAATTGTTCACACATTTGTCTTTCGTTCTTGTTCAATTTCATTTCTGTAATTGTACTTTTGATAATTCGATTTCGTATAATGAGAATTTAGCTGGAGTTTTCTTTGATTGTTCGGTGTTTGTTTTCTTTTGGTGTTGCAAAATCACAACAATTGGTATCAGAGCCATGGTTGAGGCTCGATTCAAAAGAAGGTGAAGGCGATCTAAGAAGAGGTAAGATCAACGGAGGAGTTTGATCGGAGCTATGGTGTCATCGACGAAATTTGATATTGAAAAGTTCAATGGAAAAAATGATTTCAGCCTTTGGAGAATGAAGATGAAGGCTCTGTTAGTGCACCAACGAGTTGTGGATGCACTAGCCGGTGAAGCAAAGATGCCAGCAGGTTTGACAGAGAGTGAAAAGAAGGAGAAATTGGAACTTGCACATAGTTCTATAATTCTCAATCTTAGAGACAAAGTACTCAGAGAAGTGTCAAAGGAGGATATGGCTGCTGGTGTATGGGCCAAGTTGGAACAATTGTACATGACTAAATCACTGGCAAATCATATTTACTTGAAGCAGAAATTGTATACTTTCAAGATGCAGTCAGGATCTTCAATTGGTGATCATGTTGATGAATTCAACAAGATCATTCTTGATCTTGAGAATATCGAGATCAAGGTGGAGGAAGAGGATCAAGCCATCATCCTGTTGTCATCCCTTCCTGCAGTCTATGAACATTTTGTAGACACTTTACTTTATGGAAGGGAGACACTCACAATGGATGAAGTAACATCTTCCTTGAACTCAAAAGAGTTGAAGAAGAAATCTGACTTGAAAGATGAATGTGGAGAGGGACTATTTGCCAGGGGAAGACCAGATCAAAGAGACCAAAGAACTTCAAAGTTCAGAGGTCATTCAAGGTTGAAGTCTAGATTTAAAAGGAGGTGCTATCAGTGCAATTCAGAGAAACATCTCAAGAGAGACTGCCCTGAGTTAAAGAAGAAGAAAGGTGAAGCAAGTCATCAAAAGAACTCTAGTCAAAGTGAAGATCAGGATGGCTATGATAGTGTCGAGGTCCTTGTAGCTTCAAGTTCTGATGTGGGAAGCAAATGGGTCATGGACTCAAGAGCATCCTATCATATGACTCCAATAAGGGAGTATTTTAAAGATACAAGGATGAAGATCTTGGGTCAATAAAGCTTGGAGATGACAGACCCTGCAAGATTCTTGGGATTGGCACTGTGGTGTTCAGAATGGACAATGGTATGGACTAGAGTTAAAAGATGTCAGGTACATACCAGCTTTAAAAAGAAGTCTGCTGTCTTTAGGCACTTTTGAAAGGGAAGGGTGTCATGTCAGTTTGCTTGATGGTAAGGCTAGGGTAATTAAGGGTTTAATGGTGATGTTGTCTGGGGTAAGGAGGAATAATAATACCTATCTAATGGATGGAAATGTAGTTCTTGGTGAGGCTTCTGTGGCATCTGTTGATAGTGGCAAAGATAAGGCTCTAATATGGCATAAAAGGTTAGGACATATAAGTAATCAAGGACTTGTTGAGTTAAACAAACAACAAGTTCTTGGTGACCTTAAAACCTGTGATTTTGGTTTTTTGTGAAGATTGTGTTCTAGGCAAGCATAAGAGGGTGAAATTTGGTAGGAGTACACATAAAACAAGAGATAAGTTGGATTACATCCATGCTGATCTCTGGGGTCCTGCCAAAGTTGAGTCCTTAGGGGGTGCTAGATACTTTTTGTCCATTATAGATGATCACTCAAGAAAAGTGTGGATCTATGTACTAAGGCACAAGAATGAAGCATTTGGAAAATTCAAAGAATGGAAGGTATTAGTTGAAACTCAGACTGGCAGGAAAGTAAGGAAGCTTAGGACTGATAATGGTCTTGAGTTTTACAGTAGTGAGTTCAATAACTATTGTAAGACTCATGGTATTGAAAGGCACCTTACTATTCCTGGTACCCCTCAACAAAATGGACTAGTAGAAAGAATGAACAGAACACTGCTTGAGAGAGTAAGATGCATGTTGCTTAGTTCTGGTTTACCAAAGAAGTTTTGGGCAAAGGCAGTCTCTACTGCTGCCTACCTTATAAATAGAGCTCCATCAACTGCATTGGATTTCAAGACACCTATGGAAATTTGGTCTGGAGAGAAACAGAACTATAGTGGTCTTAAAGTGTTTGGATCTTTAGTCTATGCCCATGTGAGTCAAGGAAAGTTGGATGCTAGGGCAGTCAAGTGTGTTTTCTTGGGATATCCGGATGGGGTGAAGGGTTACATGCTATGGAGAATGGATAGTGGGACACCTAAGGTAATTGTTAGTAGAAATGTTGAGTGTCAAGAAAATGTGATGTATAAAGATATCACTGGAGCTCAAGTTGACCAAGGTGTTGGTAAGGCTGCAGATAACTCAATTAAGGTGGAGTTACCTGAAGTAACTAGCACTACTCATGCTCATGTACATCCAGAGCCCGAAGGTACAAGTAATGTGCATATGTCAGGTCCTAGCAACTATAGTGTTGCTAGGGACAGACCCAGAAGGCAAATAATTCCCCCTGCTAGATTTAGGCAAGGTGATGACATTGGTGTTGTGGCTTTTGTTACTGCTGAACAAGATAGCATGTATGAGCCTTTGTCTTTTCAAGATGCCATTTGTTTTCCAAATAAAGATAAATGGTTAGAGGCAATGAAAGAAGAGATGAATTCCTTACTTGAGAATGGAACATGGGAATTGGTTCCTAAGCTAAAGACCAGAAATTGGTGTCTTGCAAGTGGCTCTATAGAATTAAGGAGGGAATGGGTGAAGGTGATCCTCCAAGATTCAAAGCAAGATTAGTAGCAAAAGGGTTCACTCAAGTTGCTGGTATTGATTATAATGAAATATTTTCCCTGTAGTAAAGCATACTTCTATAAGGGTAATATTGTCATTAACAGCAAAGCTTGATATGGAATTAGAACAACTTGATGTGAAGACTGCTTTTCTTCATGGAAATCTTGAAGAAAGAATTTATATGAAGCAGCCAATGGGTTTTGAAAGTCATAGAAAAGAAGATCTGGTCTGTCTGTTCAAAAAGTCACTGTATGGGTTGAAACAATCACCCAGACAGTGGTATAAGAGGTTTGATGATCACATGTTGTCAATTGGTTTCAATAGAAGTAAATATGACATGTGTTTACTTCAAAAGTAATGATAACGACAAATTTGTCTTTTTACTTCTATATGTAGATGACATGTTAGTGGCTTGTGAAGATTTACAAGTGATTAATAAGACTAAGGAACTTCTTATGGCTGAGTTTAGTATGAAGGAGTTGGGGCCTGCAAGGAAAATTTTAGGAATGGAGATTTGCAGAAAAAGAAGTCAAAGGGTGTTAAGATTGACTCAAAGTGCTTATATTCACAAGGTGTTAACTAGTTTCTCTATGTTGCATAGTAAGCCAGTTGTGACTCCTATGGTTGTTCACTTCAAATTGTCAAAGAAAGATTCCCCAAGTATTGATGCTGAGATGGAGTACATGCAAAGAGTGTCATATGCAAGTGTAGTAGGCAGTTTGATGTATCTTATGGTATGCACTAGACCAGATCTTGCCTATGCAGTGAGTTTGGTTAGTAGGTTTGTGTCTAATCCAGGGAAGACACATTGGGAAGCTGCCAAGTGGGTACTAAGATACCTTAATGGGTCAAGAAACAAAGGTTTGGTTTTAGTGATCATGATGATGATAAGGGTAGTATGGTAATTAGATTTGTTGATTCAGATTATGCCAAGGATTTGGATAAATGTAGATCAATTACTGGTTATGTTTTTCAAGTGTTGGGCAATACTGTTAGTTGGAAAGCTCAACTTCAAAGTGTTGTAGCACTTAGCTCTACAGAAGCTGAATATATTGCTCTAACTGAAGCAGTGAAAAGGCTATTTGGCTTAGAGGTTTTGTTACTGAATTAGGCATTGGATTCTTAAACACTAAAGTGTTTTGTGACAATCAAGGTGATGTTTTGCTGTCCAAGAATAATGTGTTCCATGAGAGGACTAAGCACATCAAAGTTAAGTTCCATTTTATCCGTGAAATTGTGAACTCTGGGGAAGTATTGATTGAGGGTATTGGTACAGATGATAATGTTGCTGATCTGTTTACTAAGTCATTACCGGGATCAAAGTTCAAGTTTTGTCTCAGTGCTTTGTTTGTTGAATGAATCACTCTAATCTGATTTAAGGTGGAGATTGTGAAGGTTAAATCAGTTTTAGAGTTGATTTGTGAATCAACTGAAGTAAATGAAGTAATAACACATTGGTTAATAAAGGTCAATGAAAGTCAAGAAAGTTTCGGGTGCTAATTGTCTGTTAGTTCAAACTCGAGGGACCTGTAGTGTCAATTTTCATACTAATTCTGTTAGTAGTCGTTAGCCTTGAAGATCAACTCAGACGAACCCTATATATTGGGGTTTCATACAATTTGTCTTTCGTTCTTGTTCAATTTCATTTCTGTAATTGTACTTTTGATCATTCGATTTCGTATAATGAGAATTTAGCTGGAGTTTTCTTTGATTGTTCGGTGTTTGTTTTCTTTTGGTGTTGCAAAATCACAACAGGTAGGTACCCAAGTTTCATGGAATTTCTGTCGACATCAAGTTATCGCGTACCCTAACCGTCACGGTTAGGGAAAACCGTGCCCTTTTGTTTTAGATTTGTGCCTCTTTATCAGTGTACTTTTATCAGGAGTCAGGCATGGCGTGACGTTTAGTTCAAGGGTCACGTGTAGGTTTCAAACCCTCACGTTTTGGTCAAACTATAACGGTTAGGTCTAGTTTCTGTCAAAAAACATGCGGTGTCCCAGCACCACCTTGAAAAAGTGACTTGATGTCAAAACAAGTCCATATATCAAAGCATGTCACATCATTATATGAATAGACATATAATTCAGCGAGTGGTCACATGAGTCAAGTAACTTTTGTGTCAGATGACGGTATTGTGATTTGATTGAGCCTCATATGGCACGTATGACTATTTTCGCCCTATTACGTTATCCATATGAACTATACATATATGACACATTAATGTTGCCACATCAATGGTCTTTAAATAATGTGTTATGGTGGTTGTTCATTATTTATCTAAATAAGTAATCGATCTGAGACAAACATAATTTGGATAAAATCAATTTGTGACAAACATAAACACATAAATATTAATTTGATGTTTTTAATAGTAATTTGTTCTTTCTCAATCTGAAAGTTTAGTAATTCTGACATTGACGTCTGTGTACAGTTTATCGACCAAAGAATGAAGGAAACTAGTACAACAAAGAGTGTTGCAACAAAGAAGTTAAAGAAGATAAACATGTACTCATCGACACTGAATGTGTCAACAATTATGGTACTCACTTGGCATCTAGCATACATTAGTCAGTTACTTCAAGCTTGGCGCTAGCTTTGCACCCACTTGCGACAAGTCCTTGTTGGATCTTTGCATGGTTGTTTTGAACATCATATATTTGAGGAAAGAACAAGATATTTGGTCATCAACTTTGTTTGTTTTCTTGTTTTCGAGCATGTCAAGCTTCAAAATGGTGTCTTCTTGGCGAGTCTAATGTTTTGTTTTTGCATTGTGTTAATTTTCTTTTTTGTATGTGGTGTCTTAATCGCCCACTATTACACATGCGAAAATTAAGCTTTTTGACTGAAGCAGAACAATCAATAATATGCTTATAAGTAGCTTAAATACCGTATAAACACATAGAATGAAAACTAAGGGGCGTTTGTGCAATTCGTTGAAATTGGAATTAAATTGGAATGAAAAGAAATTGTATTTGAAATTCAATATTTTTTAAAGGATTTAGAATTTAATGAAATTGAAATCTATAAAGTGAATTTCAATTCCAAATGCATTTTTAATGAAAAAATATTTATAAATGAATTGAAACGCCACAACCTCCATGACCACTAATCACCGTCGATACATACCACCGACCGCGGCTGCCGTCACCACCATCGAAAATTAACCTGGCAACCAACCACGCCCAACAACCACGCCTGTTGCCAAAAACCGAGCGTGCCCACCGCCGCCACCAACCGATCACGTCCACCGCCGAGAACGCCGCCGGTCGTGTTTAAAACCGACGCGGTTCGGCGACGACGATCAGTGGAGACGGGTGTTTGTAGGCAGCGGGTGTGGTTAGCGGCAACTACTGATTGTCGACAATGGAAACTGATTGTTAGCGGGTTTAAGTTGTCGGGGGCAGGGCAACAAGCGAGCACTGGATGGGACGTCAAACATTTTTGGGCGATCCACGGTGGCACTCGAAAGGCGCCGGCTACCTCAGTCAAAGGTGGCATTCAGCGGCGGCAGTCGTCGGAGGTTGTGGTCGGCAGCGGCGGTCGACGATGGTATTCAAGTCTACATCCGCCATGCTCGTAACATTTATGATTTTATCATTTGTAGTCTTTATCTTTCTAAAGTCCCTGATCTTGAGATTTTTCATCATCTCGATGTTGAGCGTGACATAGAATGACGCTCTAGAATCCATCACCCACAAATATCCAACACTTGCAACAACAAATCCATCATCGTCATTAACATTGAAAGCTTTAAAGTTCATGAGACGGTAGTTATAAATGATGTGGTGGGAAAACCAGCGAAAAGGTGATATATGTCATTAATATGGAAAAAAGGTAAGGAAGATGATATGGACGGTTAGTATTGTTGGTGTATAGATCAAGGACATTTAGAGACGTAGTGGTTGAATTTGAAGAATGGGTACCGTACTTGTTGATTCACCAAGAAGGATTGGTGAAGATATATAGTGCAGAAAATGCTAGCTTGAAATTCGAACAAGGAGTGGTAGAAGTTAAAGAAACCATCAAAAATTAGTGATGGAAACTACCACAAATGAGCTTGTAACTAGGGTTTTGACTAGTTACGCGATTTCATCTATAAGCTCACTACTTAGTTGGTCACTTACTAGGGTTTTTGACTAGTTACGTGATGGTAATATGGGTTACATCTTTTGGCCTGTGTTTTGTATAAATGTTTAACTAAACATTAGTCTCTAATTAATGATGCTAATTAAAATGAATATGGTGTATTTTTAGACAATAGCTTTATTGTATTGGTGCAGCTCTTTTAAGGTTTCTTGTGAGTTAAGGAACAAAATAGGTTTTATCAAACAAAATGGAGGTGTTTTTAAGGGTTCAATCTTGTTTATGCATTTGATATAATTTTCTTCAATCTCATCTTCTTAGAGTCTCGAGCAACAAGGTAACATAAAATACGTGTTTTTTTATAGCGGAGCATTCACTACAAGAAATGGTTTTTTGCGACCATTTTTTTGCGGCGACATGTGTTTCGTCGCAAAAGAGTCACAAAACGACAAAAAATTAACTTTTTTAACTTTTAAAGTCAAGGACTTTTTGCGGCGATTTTTCTTCGCAATAAAATAAATTAATTATTTTTATTTTTTTTAATATCATGAAAACCTTTTTTAAGGGCGGGAAAAATCCCGCTTAATCATTTGCGGCGACTTTTCGTCGCAATAAATATTAATTAAATATTAAATCATTTAATATTTAAATAATTAAAATGTCTCGTCGCAATTGAGTTATTGCGGCGATATATCGCCGCAAAAAATGACCCAACTTTTAAAGTCGGGAATCAGAAATGTTGAAGCACACATTCACCACACCACACCCCCCACTGCGCACCCCCACCCCACACCCCACTGCGCACCGCCCCCTCCACCGTCGCACGACCATAACAGCCGGCTCCACCGTCGGCCGGCCCCACGCCCCCTCCACCGTCGCAAGGCTCCACCACCATATCCGGCCCCACGTACCACCGTCGCTGCTCCACGTACACTACAAGGAGACAGGTCTTTAGGGGCGACTAAAGTCGCCGCTAAAGACCCCGTGTGTCGCCGCTATTACCTTTAGCGGCGACATATCGCCGCTAAAAAGTCGCCGGTAATAAAACGTCGCTAATGGTCAAACTTTCACCGCTAATGTGTCGCCGCTAAAAAGGTCGCCGCTAATGCCATCGTGTCGCCGCTATTGAGTCGCCGCTAAAGGCCTCAAAAATGACGAAAAACCAGTCGCCCCTACTGCCTTAAAGTCGCCGCTAAAACCCCTGTGCAGGTATTACAGCTTCTTGCTGCATTTTTCAGTTTTTCCATATTTCACAATACAAATTTTTACACAACAACCTGCATATTCTGCATACATTCATACACCAACATCCATCATTTTCATCATCTTCATCGTCTTCATACATTTAGTCAACATCCATTAATACACTACAATATTACATTCTAAACTAAACTAAGCCTTCAATTCGTTAAAAACTAAACCAAGTCAAGTAGTCAACATCCATTCATACATTACAATATTACATTCTAAATTAAGTCAACATCCATCAATTAAGCTTCATCATTTTCATCATCTTCATCGTCTTCACCGTCCTCATCACTAACTTGTTTATGTTGCCCGTAATTTTGAAGTTGTTCTCTAAAATATGGGTCTTGAAACAAAGCATCAATTTGTTCCTACAATAAAAATCATGTTTAAGGTCAAACTAATAACATTTACTCGTGTAATAACTTTACCAAACTAATAACATATATATTAATGTCTATTTTGTCCATTTTATATTTTAAGATCAAACGGGTCAAACTAATAACATTTACCAAACTAATAACATATTGACTCATTCCCAACACGTCTATTTTGTCTCATTTAACATTCCAATTCTAATAACATTTATGAACATCTATTTTGTCTGATTTAATATCCTATGGTTCTCATGAGAAGCGAGTGTGGGTTCAAAAGCCAAGTTCTGGTTCTTAGGTGTTTCAATAAGGTAAGCTGTGATCTTATACTTTAATATCCTATCCATTGCTTTACTTCTATCAAGCAGCCATGTGCATTTAAGTCTTAAGAAGTCATACACAAGTAGCCATGTGCATTTAAGTCTTAAGAAGTCAATAAATATTCCTTGTGAAGCCATGTGCATTTGAAGTCAATGTTAAAGTATTTCCACTAAAATTCCATGTAACCCATATCTAATTCTAAAAGTGCACATGGCATATCAAATTATAAAAAAACAGTAAGGTCATGGTTAAAGCGCATATAGGTCATGTATACTCCTATTTTCACTCTAATTCCATTTGACCCATATCAAATTTTAAATATGCACATGACACATCAATTTTTAGAAACAAGCATTAGTAAGGTCAACTTGGTTAAAGTGCATCTAGATAATTGTACTCTATTCCACTCTAATTCCATTTGACTCATCAAATTCACTAAAAATAGTAAGTTCACATTCTAATTTCACTCTAATTTTATTTGACCCATTTAACCCGCAGAGAAGATTTATCAAGCCATGAAAAGAATCAAATTACATTTGCCCATTTGACCCATTCTACTTAAAGAACAATAAAAAACACAAGAATCTACCCGGATGTAACCATATTCATTAGTAATTTCAATCCATTTGACCCACAGAGAAGATTCATCAACCCATGAAAAGCATGAAATTCCATTTGACCCATTCCACTAAAAAACAGTAAAAAATAATCTAAAAAACAAGATGATATTCCATTTGACCTATTTGACCCATTCCACTAAAAAACAGTAAGTTAAGTACTTTTAAAAAACAACAAGTTACCCGGGTGAAACTATATGCATTATGTAATTTCAACCCATTTGACCCATAAAGAAGATTCATCAAACTATGAAAATCATCACGTTACTACATTAAACCTTCAAAAGCATAAAGTTACTTCTAATCTCTATATATTTTGTGTTCCTAACAGGAATCTTCATCCTATAAAATATTATTAATCTTAATCGTTATCTATAAAATAACCTACTACAATCATCAAACGGGTCAAACGGGTCAAACTAATAACATTTACCAAACTAATAACATATATATAAATTTAAGGTCATTATAAAGAAATGTTATTGTTACCCGTGTGAATGTGACCGTTGGCTGCGGTTGAGACTTATCATGGGTAACCGGGGCTTTTGAAGAAGGTTTGAACCCAATCCCTCGGATCCATCCGCGCCTACTACCGAGTACGTTTTCAAACGCGTTCACTTGATTATCTCTTCCAGTTTGGGCAGCCAACTCATCCTCTAATCGCCGCTGTAGTTTACAAAAGGTGAATTATATATGCAAGTAACAAAAAATTAAATTTAAATAGTTACTAACAATTGTTTCAGTTGCTGCGCTATCAATCGTTCCATCTTTAGCTGTATGAGCATCAATGAACGTCTGTAGGTGACTTTGAGCCTGTTTAACATTAAATATTATTTTTATTACAACTAGTACGTATAAGATATATATATATATATATATATATATAATATAAACCAAACATTACTTTTTTATAAATTGTGCTGCTATACGACGATGTCCCCCTCGGTTTGGGTATTTTGAAGTTGACGATTTGCTTGGTTAACGAGTGACTGTTTTGATGCTTCTCTGACATGAAATGTCTAATGGCACTCTCCCAATTAGCCGGAGTCATCCCTTCAGGAACATTGGCTAGAGCTCTCTCGACATCCCCTCCAAACTCTCGAAAACGCCTTTTTGCATCTGCCTTGCGATCTCTGTATCGCTTCATGTATATTGAATAAATTCCCAACTTTAACTTAGATCGATCAACGTCCCGATCAATCTGCTCTAGATCGAATGATTTCTAAAAAAATAAACAAAAAAGTTAGTCAAGTAAAAACAAAGATCTCGACATAAGATAAACTTAAATAAATCATTTACTGCGAGATGCTCGTATAATGCATTCTGTTGAGCTTCTGAAACCTGTCTCCAACTACCTTTATCAAATGCGATGTTCCGCCACATGTATAACCCCACTTCCCGGCTAAACAAATCTTTCTTGTGTCCAATCGGGGTAAAAGTCGCTTGCCTGTCAAATTGCAAACTTAAACGCCCTCCTTCTTCCAAGACCTCGGATTCTAGGCGATAGTTTTTTGCAATCCCACGAGTTTTCCTACGAGGTGGTGCTGCAAAATCAATCAAAAATTATCATTCACAATAAATAATTATCCGTCATAGGATTTATAAATAGTTTATACTAAGACTTACAACCATCCTCGTAGTGTCCATGCCTAGATCCAAAGCCGCCAGGTGGTGGGGGGTCCTGTCCAGAACCATCTCCTCCATGGCCCATCACATCGGCCATCATGTACAGTATCAAATACGCAAGGGAAATCATACTGAAATGTTATAAGATATGGAAGTCAAAAATATAATGTGAATACAGTTTTGCAACCTACTTTAAAATATAAATAAAAATATAATGTGAATACAGTTTTGCAAC
This sequence comes from Flaveria linearis, assembly GCA_024085815.1. Classification (NCBI taxonomy): domain Eukaryota; kingdom Viridiplantae; phylum Streptophyta; class Magnoliopsida; order Asterales; family Asteraceae; genus Flaveria; species Flaveria linearis. Next base: position 28,546,327 of record CM044005.1, read on the forward strand.
CTACTTTTAATCAGACCCCTCAGATATCTCTCCCTCAGATACTTCAGTATCACTCTCAAACCCCTCAGTGTAATAATCCGATTCGTCCTCGGAAACTTCATCATGCTCGCCCTTAGACAATTCATCGGTCTCATCCTCGGACACTTCAGCGGGCTCACCCTGGGAAGCAGAACTGCTTGGCAAGTATTGCCTAAAGTCGATGAACAATCTTATACCAGAGGAAGAGTTGTTATGGACAACGTCAAGATCTTCGGGTAAGTCATGGTCAACATTTTGAACATTCTCGTCAACTGTTTGTACATTCTCGTTCAACGGTAGATCCCATATTTTTCGATGATTAACTTGCTCGACGACCCATCTGTTGTTATTCTTTTGGTTTCCTCGAGAAGGTTCTTGGATGTAGAACACTTGTTTGGCCTGCGAAGCAAATATGAGTTGATCTTCTTTGTCCCATTCTTGATCAGTGTTGATACTTGTGATATTATTTTCAAATCTAACACCCCTTCGAGTATCGTACCACTTGCACCGAAATAGGACAGTTGAATAACCATTTGGATAATGCATCTCAATAATCTCTTCTAATTGACCATAATACTTCTCACCATTTTCTCCTTCCACTAACACACCAGAGTTTTGTGTTGTACGCCGTGCATCACGGTCAAGTACCATAAACCTAACACCGTTGACTATACACGCGGTGTAAGTAAAGACATTTATACTCGCACCCATGGAAATAGAATACAACTCTGAGTGGAATTCTGGAGAATTTTGTTTGTTCATCGAATAGACCTAATATAGTTAGAAATATATAGTTATACACATGTTATATAGATATGTATAACTAACTGACAACTATATATGTATTACCTTCTCAAGAAACCACATAGGAAAATTAGTTTGAACATCATCATGGGGCTTTTCAGATTTGAATTCACTACATTGATAATAAAAATATACAAGTAAGGAAAAATAAATACTTAACAAATATATTATGGAAAGTTAATGATAGTAACACTTACTTCATGTAGTTCCTAATTTCTTCGATGCTATCGAGGACAAACCATTCCAATTTTAATTTTTCGCTTACAGAAAGATGTTTGATCTTCAAGGCACTAGCCGGACGACAAAGAGACTCAAACACCCATAACTTTCTCTTTTCGACAACAACATCCTCGTTTCTGTCGGGCGATTGAACTGAGTTTCAACATCTCGAAGGTACCTCGAACAAAATGATAGAGCTTCTTCCGCAATATAGCCCTCGGCTATACAACCTTCTGGCTTTGCCTTGTTTCTGACATAATTTTTAAGTTTTTTCATATATCTTTCAAACGGATACATCCATCTCATACACACTGGACCTCCAAGAATCGCTTCATCAGGTAAGTGCAAAACCAAATGAACCATGATGTCAAAAAAAGCAGGAGGATAGATCAACTCTAACTGACATAAGATTGTCAGAATGGCAAGTTTTGCTTTCTTCATATCTTCAACCAATAATGATCTGGAACAAAGTTGCTTAAAAACATACAAAGATCGACTATTGGTGTATATACATCTTTTGCCAAAAATCCTCTAACTCCAATTGGCATCAAACGTTGCATTAAAATATGACAGTCATGAGATTTCAACCCAGTAATGTTTGTATTATTATCTGTCACTCTCTTGCTAATATTAGATCCGAACCCATCTGGCAATTTAACATTTTTAATAAACTCACAGAAAAGCTTTCGATCATTGACTTGGAATGAGTATTTTGGGTGCGGCTTACATAACTTGCCACTAGCATTTTTTTCAACCACAACGTCTTTCGAATTTTTAGCTTTTCAAAGTCGACACGTGCGTTTGACGTGTCTTTTGTTTTATCATTCATTAAAAGAGTACCGAGCAAACTATCGCACACATTTCGCTCAATATGCATCACATCTAAATTGTGCTTTAGCTGCAAAGAAGACCAATACTCAAGTTCATAAAATATGCTTCGTTTAGACCAGTTTAACTCAAACTCCTCTCTCTTTCTCATAACACCTCCAAAACTAGGATGCTTGCCCGGTAGACGAGGGAGTAAACGATCGAGTTGAGCCTGTATATCAGCATCACTAAATTGTTTAGGAGGTGCTCTTGTATCAGGTTGCCCATTAAATTCCAAATTTGTTCTCCATGGATGGTTAGCATCTAAGAACCGACGATGACCAACATATACAACTTTATTTGTTACTCGTGTTGAAGGAGTGTCTTCGTTGCAAGTCGGGCATGCTTTGTATCCCTGTCCGCTCCAACCTGATAGACTACTACGGGCTGGGAAGTCATTTATAGTCCATAACAACACCGCCTTCATTGTGAAGATTGTGTTTGTTGCCGCGTCTTTAGTACGTATGCCTGTATGCCATAATTCGTTAAGCTCATCCACCAACGGTCTAAGGAAAACGTCTATATCCTTCCCAGGTGATTTAAGGCCAGGAATCAATAAAGTCAACATTAATGATGACTCTTTCATGCATAGCCATGGAGGCAAATTATATGTTGTGAGTACAACCGGCCACGTGCTATGAGCCGAACTCATGTTACCAAATGGATTAAAACCGTCAGCTGCAAGCCCTAGGCGAACATTTCGGGGTTCCTTCGCGAAGTTAGAGTACTTCTTATCAAATTCTTTCCATGAAGATCCGTCAACAGGATGACGCATCGTACCCTCTTCTGATCTTCCAGTACTGTGCCATATCATATCCTCTGCCGTGTGCCTTGAACAATACAAACGTCGTAGCCGGGGGGGGTCAAAGGAAAGTATCGTAACACCTTGTGAGCTACTTTCTTACCCTTTGTGTTTGTATCAACCCATCGACTCTCCTTACAAACGGGACAATTCTGTAGCAACTTGTGATCGTTCCAGAAGAGAGCACAATCATTTTTGCACATGTGTATCGACTCATACCCTAAACCAATCTTTTTAATGTCTTTTTTACAACATAATGCGAAGGGGGAATCTTGTTGCCTTCTGGATGTGAAGATTGCAAAAATTTAAGAAGCTCATCAAACGAACTATTAGTCCATTTGTTTTTCACCTTGATATGCATAAGCTTTGCTAAAAAGTCAAGGGAAGAAAACTTAGTACAATCGGGATATAATTCTGACTGAACTTCATGTAACAAGTTTTCAAAATCATCACAGACACTTTCACTATCTGTACAAGGGTTCTCTTTATTAAGGTTGGTATTCACTTCCATAAAATCTTCAATAACGCCAGCCATATCATTAGTAGACGTAACTTCATCTTGTACTACAACTTGAGAAATTGAGGGTTCATGATGATAAATCTAGTCTGAATAACTACGCTGAAAACCCCACGCGTACAAATGATACTTCACTTTTACCAAAGATAGCATGACCGAATTCCGACATTTAGTACATGGACAAAAAACATAACCTCTATTGTCGACCAGATTCTTGCACATCTCAAGAAAAGAACTGAGTCCATTATTATACTCCTCTGAGCTTCGGTTTGGATTGTTAAGCCAACTTTTATCGACAACCATGATGCAACTGAAACATAAGGTAGAGAATTTACAAAGGTAGGCTGCTAAACCCACTTTTTGAATATCTTATCTCATACACAAAACTAATATTGACTTGTGAAGATTGCAAACATACGTATGTGAAGTTAATAAAGATGCTTAGAAATGGTCGCGTACGGATCCGTGTGAGACAATGTTTTATTAATAATGTTCACAAATGAAAAGCTCTGAGACAATGTTACTTTACCATTGTTAATAATGTTCACAAATATATATAAATTTGAGAACATGTTACTTTACCATTGTTAATAATGTTCACAAATATGTATAATATTCACAAATGTGTATAAATTTAAGACAATGTTACTTTACCAATATTAATAATTTACTTCTAAACTATAACAACTTAATCACAACCTAGAACTTAATATCAATAACTTACTTGTAAACTATAACAACTACATTTATTCCATTCAAAATAACCAACTACATTAGCCAAACTAATAACATATATATTACAAAATAATAACATATATACTACATTACAAAATAATTAAATTTAACATTTACCCGTGTAATAACATTAGCCAAACTAATAAAATTTACCCATGTAATAACATTAGCCAACTAATCACAACCTAGAACTAAATTCAAAATAACCAACTACATTAGCCAAACTACATTTATTCCATTCAAAATAACCAACTACATTAGCCAAACTAATAACATTTACCCATGTAATAACATTAGCCAACTAATCACAACCTACAACTAAATTCAAAATAACTAACTACATTAGCCAAACTACATTTATTCCATTCAAAATAACCAAAAACATTAGCCAAACTAATAATATTTACCCATGTAATAACATTAGCCAACTGATCACAACCTAGAACTAAATTCAAAATAACCAACTACATTAGCCAAACTACATTTATTCCATTCAAAATAACCAAAAACATTAGCCAAACTAATAACATTTACCCATGTAATAACATTAGCCAACTGATCACAACCTAGAACTAAATTCAAAATAACTAACTACATTAGCCAAACTACATTTATTCCATTCAAAATAACCAACTACATTAGCCAAACTAATAATATATATACTACGTTACAAAATAATTAAATTTAAACCTACAAAATATAAAATACAAAAAGACATGAACAAAAATCTAAGAAAAGAAAACAACCAAATCAACAAAAAAATTAAACCTACAGTTAATTTACACACTATATCATACATGAACAAAAATCTAAGAAAAGAAAAAAAAATTACCTTCAAAGACGGATTTAGCGGCGACAGATTATAGCAACAGCAGCGACAGATCGAGGTACTATACCCTTTAGCAGCGACGGTGGAGTGGAGCGATGGTCCGTTGATCGAGGCTGGGATGCAGCGAGTGGTGCAGCAGAGCGATGGTTCGTGGAGGGACGGCGAGTGGTGGACGGCGAGTGGTGGTCGGCGAAGGTTGGTCGGCCGGACGGCGAAAGTTGATCGGCAGGTCGGCGATCGAGGGGGTGGAGGTGAAGGGTAGTGTCGCGATGGGGGAATTTTGGTGGAGGGAAATGACAGTGATCAATCCGCGCGACAGATATTAGGGGAAATTGGCATTAGCGGCGACGGGTCGCCGCTATTGGCGTCGCCGCTAATGCCTTGTTGTACGATAAAATACAAACCATCAGATCTGCATTTGATCTACGGCTAAAATGGAGTTGATAGAGGCGTACGGATCACAGACTATTAGCGGCGACCCGTCGCCGCTATTGGCGTCGCCGCTAATGCCTGTCGCCACTAATACGTGCGTCGCCCCTAAAGGTGTCGCCCCTAAAGGTGTCGCTACAAATAATAAGAATTCTTGTAGTGGTACCACCACCGCTGCTCCACCTCCGTCGCCAGCTCCTTTGCACCATAGCCACCATCACCACTTCTGATTTCAAGTAATAACCTCAATTTTACCTAATTTTATGTTAATTTGTAGTTAATATTTTGAAATTAGGGTTATAAATTTTGTGTCAATTTTGCCTAATTTGTAGTTTATATGGTTATGAAAATATGAATGTTTAATTTAGTTGAAATGAAGTAATATGTGTGTATGTATGTATATAAGAATGTATGTATTTGTTGTGTTAATTTTATGTTAATTTATAGTTATTGTTTGAAATTAGGGTTAGTAAGTTTATATAGTTATGAAAAAATGGTTCTTTAATTTAGTTAAGATGAAACAACATGTGTGTATGTATGTATATAAGAATGTATGTATTTGGTATGTTAATTTTATGTTAATTTATAGTTATTGTTTGAAATTAGGGTTAGGAAGTTTATTAAATATTTAATTTTTAGTATGTTAATATGTTTTTATATGGTTATGAACATGGGTGTTTAAGTTAGTTGAGATTAGGTATTATGTGTGTAGGTATGTATTTAAGAATGTATGTATTTAGTGTGTTAATATGGTTATGAATGTATGTATTTTGCCTAATTTTGTGTTTTGCCTAATTTAAAATGAGATGAATGTATGTATTTTGCCTAATTTTGTGTTTATATGGTTATGAACATGGGTGTTTAATTCTTAATATAAGATGTGTGTATGTTTGTATTTATAGTTATTGTTTGAAATTAGGGTTAGGAAATTTGTTAAATATTTAAATTTTATATTGTATTTCAGTACTTTTAAACGTGTTAAGATATTTAATATTTGTTTGTAAACCCGGTTATGACGATTGATAAGAGTTGGACTACTTTAGAAAATAAATTTTCTAAAGAATATCTGATTGGTCTTAAAGGATTCATGGAAAGGTGTAAGAGTTATACGAATAGTCAAAATAAAGCTCAATGTCCGTGTAATAATTGCAATAACAGTTATTTGTTTCCTCTTCCAACAATAGAGCGTCACATACATAATAATGGTTTTTGCCGATTTTACAAAACGTGGACGTATCATGGTGAACCATATGTTCCGTCCCGGTAGTTTCAGTCATACCTCAAACGATAGACCCAATACATGATTTTATCAACGATGTTCGTCAGGAGAATGTCTCACAAGAGGAGAACAACGACGAGACAATGAACACAACAGATACACCGAGTGATACAAATGATGAACTTGCTGAATTACTGAAACTTGCCAACACCGAACTATACCCTGGTTGTGATGGGATGTCTTCATTGGATTTCTTGGCAAAAATGAGTCACATGAAGGCCATCAATAAATGGACCAACACATCGTTTGACCAATTGTTAGAATTTCTGAAACTGCATTTCCGCTTGCTAAAATCCCACCGTCAAACTATGAAGCCAAGAAGATAATGAAGAAAGTTGGGTTAGGATATGAATCGATCCACATTTGTAAGAACGACTGTTGTTTATTTTGGGGGAAGGATAACAAAGATTTGCAAAAATGTCCAATATGTTATGAAAGTAGATGGAAGGACGCAAACACTAAGGGGAAGAAAGTTGCCAACAAGGTTATGCGTTACTTTCCATTAATTTCTAGATTAAAGCGTATTTATAGCTCAAGACACACTGCAAAGCATATGACATGGCATGCTTCTGGACGTTGCACGGAAGATGGTAAGTTACGTCACCCGGTGGATGGTACATCATGGAAAGAATTCGATTCAATGTATCCTGCTTTTGCCAAAGAACCTAGAAATGTTAGATTAGGGTTGGCTGTTGATGGCTTCAATCCATTTGGCAACATGAGTACGTCCTATAGCATGTGGCCGGTCATATTGACAACATACAATACGCCGCCATGGTTATGTATGAAAGAGTCTTCATTCATGCTGACGTTATTAATCCCTGGCCCTAAATCACCTGGGAAGGACATTGATGTTTTATTGAGACCATTGGTTGATGAATTGAAAACTCTTTGGTCGGACGGAGTCGTGACAAGAGATGCGGTTACAAACACTTTCTTCACATTGCGTGCAATGCTTTTATGGACTATCAATAATTTCCCTGCTCGTAGTAGCTTGTCTGGTTGGAGTGGGCAAGGTTACTTTGCATGCCCAACATGTAAGGAAGACACTCCATCTGTTCATGTATTGGGAGAAACTGCTTATGTTGGGCATAGAAATGGTTACCAACGAATCATAAATGGAGAAACGACAAGTCATTCAACGGTAAGAACGAGACTAGACGTCCTCCTAACAGGAAAACTAATGATCAGATTTTGGAACAACTTAATAATTTGCCGCCCCGTATTTCTGGGAAACATGTTCAGTTTGGTGGTAAGAAGAGAAAACGTGATTCCAATGTTGAATTGAATTGGACCAAGCGTTTTATTTTTTTCGATCTTGAATATTGGTCTTCAATTCAACTAAAACATAATTTGGATGTCATGCATATCGAAAAGAATGTGTGCGAGAGTTTATTGAATACGTTGATGATTAACAAGGAAAAATCCAAAGACACTAATAAGGCAAGAATTGTGTTAGAACAATGGAACACTCGACGTGACTTGTGGCTTGTAGATAACGGTCGCGGTAAGCTCTTAAAGCCTCATCCTAAGTTCTCTTTCTCAAATCCCGAAAGGAGTCTTTTTTGTCAATTCATTAAGGGAGTAAAACTACCTGATGGCTTTGGCTCTAACTTTAAACATAAGGTAAGCGATAATGATACCCAAATAACGGGGATGAAATCACATGATCATCATATAATGATGCAACGGTTGCTTCCGATTGGTTCTCAAGCGTACTTGGATAAAAACATTTCAACACCAATAATTGATATGTGCTTATTCTTTAAGCAACTTTGTGCTCGGAACTTAATGTCATCTGACATGCAAGATGCGGAGGAGAAGTTGATTAAAATTTTGTGTTCTTTCGAGCAAATATTTCCTCCGTCATTTTTTGACATAATGATTCATTTGGTTATGCATTTACCTGAGGAGACCATTAAGGTGGGCCAGTTTACATGAGGTGGATGTATCCATTTGAAAGATACATGAAAAAGCTGAAAAATTATGTTAGAAATAAGGCTAGGCCCGAGGGTTCCATTGCGGAGGGGTATGTCGTAGATGAAGCCTTAACTTTCTGTTCAAGGTATCTTGACGGTGTACCAACGAGATTTAATCGGCCGGACAGAAACGAAGACGCCCCAGTTCCCACACGTGAGTTTTACGTCTTCCAATCGCTATGCACACCTATCAGCAAGGGGGTTGATAAAAAAATGGATGGTGTGCTTTGGGCAAATCTAAATTGGTTTGTCCTTAACAATAGCTCCGAGATCGAAGAATACAAAGAGTAAGTATTTTCTATTTCGGGTTGTGTTTTTGTAAGTTATCTTTATAGTGATTATTATTAACGCAAGTAACATTATTTATACTGAATTTATTAATCAAATGCCGCATGGAACTGACTTGGAAGCAAATTTTCCTAACTGGTTTAAACAGAAGGTAAACTCATTTGTGTATAAAACCGATTATACAAGCTAATATCATGTAATTTTCTCTTATTTCAAATAGTATCATAATTATTGTAATTTTCTCTTATTTCAAATAGATCAACCGTCGGCGAGTAAATGATGAATCTAGTGCTAGTCCTCAGTTATTTGCTTTAGCAAATGGACCACAACATGCAAACTCTTACACCGCTTGTATAGTTAACGGTGTGAGATTTGTAGTTCATAGCCGAGACGTACACCGTACAACTCAAAATAGCGGCATCTCAACAACTGGTCAAGATGGAACAAAGTATTACGGTTTGTTGGAAGATATTCTGGAGCTAGGCTATCTAGACCATTGTAAGGTTGTGTTGTTTTGATGTAAATGGTTTAAAACTAATAACAACAAACTTTGTGTCATTAAGAATAACATAACCAGTATTTCTACCCAAACTGAATGGTTTACAAATGACCAATACATTCTTGCAACACAAGCAGAGCAAGTTTTTTATCTTGACGAACCGTCTAAAGCCAGTCAAAGAGTTCAATCAATCAGACATTGGAAGGTCGTCCAAGAGGTGAATCATCGGAAGATTTGGGACCAAGATATTATAATGGAAAATAACGAAGGAGATTTAATTCATGGCAGCACTTCATCTGAGCTTTTGTTGTCTGCTGACTTAGATAATTTAACTTATGATGGTGTGAGTAGAGATGAAGCTACAGAATTCGATGTTTCCCTTGAGCATGTCAATGTAGAGGACGAGACATATGAAGATACAGATGAGGGTGAAGACAACGATGCAGACAAAGCTGTTGACATTTCTGATAATTCAGATGATGAATTAGACGAATTTAATAATGATTGTGGAGAAGATTCTTATCACACCGATGAATCCGATTGATTGTAATTTTTAATTTTAACCGAATCATTTATTATGTTTGATCTATTATGTTTATTGAATTGTTTTTTTCAATTGTGTGTTTAGCTAATGATTCAATTGCGGTATATTTGTATACTTATATAATCTTTTTTACAAATGGCAGACGTGGCCCGAGGTCACGGTGTTGATACCTATGGCTGTGGTCCACCTGGTGGTGGTCCTCCCGATGATGATCGATCGTGGCAGCCGCCACGACAGTTCGAGGTCGGTGATGACTCCGGCAGCGGCAGCGGACGAGGTATGACGAATTTTTTATACTATTATTTTTTAAAATGAAAATATATAATTTACATAGAATTTTTATACTATTATCAATTTGCAGGACAAGGCAAGCATGGAAAGACCACACTTCAAGGTATGCGAAAGAGAAATCCACAAGGAAATTTGCTCACAATTGAATTTGAGCAAGGTATGCATGACACCTACAAACCTGTGGGTGTCAATCAGGCGACCTTTGCTTCACTGGTTGGCACACTCGTTGACAAATTTCCTCAAAACTACAAGAGCTGGAGAAAGATACATGCAGAGTTGAAGGCGAATATCTGGCCTGACTTACAGGTTAAGTTTTTGATAATTAAATTCAGTGATTAAATATATATATACACTAAGCTATTTGTTTTCGTAATTTGCAGATGTATTTTGATATGACTCCCCACGAAGGCCTGAGGGCAGGCATTGAGAAATATGCTGCAAACCGGTATAAAGATCACAAATACCGGTTCAAGCAAAAGCATTTTAGCAAAATAGGTGGGGAGGACAGGGTTGATATTTCTGATGTTGTGCCACCTGATATGCAAGAATCTGAATGGAAAGGCTATGTGGATTACTACACTTCTCCTGAAGTCAAGGCTCGATCTGCAACCAACAAGTCCAACAAAGGGAAGCAGACGATCAAGGGACATGGCGGCCGGACATCTTTAGCCCAATGTCATTATATGTTTGTAAGTTGTTTTAATCTAATGTGTTTATAACTTGTTTTATGTGTTTGTAAGTTACTTTTATATTATTATATAACTATATAATGTGTTTACAGCGGGAAGAAGGTTCTGATGAATCTGGGAGTGCCATATTAGCATATCGTCGCTTCTATACCGATTCAAGCGGTAATTTCTATCAACCTGAACCCGCTGCATACTATGTAAGTAATGTACATGTCTTACAATTTTATAAAAATAAAGTAATATATAACATCACCATATATATAACATTGTTTATTTTTTTTGTAAACTATAAAGGAGCAAATGGTCGCGCTTCAACAACAACATCCAGAAATGTCAGAGAAACAGATCATGCGCCAGGTGTTGGGGGAGCGGCCTGGGTAGGAACGTGGCATCGGTCCAATACCGAGCGTGCCTTCACAACCCCCACCTCGATCCACCTCATAAAACATATCAGCGGATGTTCTCACAATCTGAAATTGAGGAGATGATAGCAGCGAGACTGGCCGGTGAGCAAGAACAATGACAGTCACAGATGATGGCTAATATGATGGCACAAATGCAAAGTCAAATCCAAAGCCAAGTCCAGAGCGCGTTGAAGAGAAGTGGTCATTCTCAACAAAATGATGAAGATGAAGAAGATGATGAAGGTGGGTCGTCATAGGATGGTTTGATGGTTTGGATAGTGTTTAGTGATTGTTATGAATATTTTCAGTTTGATGTTTGTTATGAATATTTTCAAACATTTGTTTGTATGACAATATTTTGTTTATATGCTATGTTTTGCGAATGGTTTGATGGTTTTGATAGTGTTTAGTGATTTGAACAACAGGTTTGGTACCCAGAAAAATATGGGTGGATTGCTGCAAATGCAGCAAAATTATTTAAAAAAAAGGTTCTTTTTTACGGTGATTTTTCGTCGCAAAAAACAGTACATCATATGGAAAGTTTTCGTCGCAAAAAAGGTTTTGGTCAAAAAATTTGCGGCGATATATCGCCGCAAAAAATAAACATTTCGTCGCAAAAACAGTACACTAGAATTTCACTTTTTTTAAATAAGTGGAGCCCACAAAAGAAATCGTCGCAAATTTCATCGCAAATAACATTTTGCGACCACTCTTTTACGGCGAAGTTTTTACGACCAAAATTTTGTCGCAAATGATATATTGCGACGAAACAAGAGCTTGTTGCGACCAAAATTATCGCCGTAAAAAAGCTATTTTCTTGTAGTGATTTGAGGTTTGACCCTGACCTATCACCCGACCCATTAGCCATTATGGGTGTCAATAAACCTAATGTGACCCGAACTCGTTGGATGGCTTTGATGATCCTTGGAGGACAAGGTACATGGAAGATATTGAAGAAGTATTCGAATTTCGAACTCCTTTATTTTTGGGTTTATATTGGTATTTATCTTTTGCTATGATGTAGCTAGCTTACTTTTTTCAAAACAATTATAAAATGAGGTGATGTGAGAAGGTTAGACTTTAATTCTTTTTATCTTTTGATTAAACTTGTAATCATATGAGTATTTATTGCCATTAGATATGCCCATCTTCTTATATTAAGTAAAGTAGCAGAGCTTTTTGTTTGTCAAATAAACTGACGTGATAGTGATTACTCTCGTGTCTATAAAATAGTCATATGAGGAAACAATGGAGATGATTCCGACTCACGTGCTACTGGAGAAGATCAATGCTTTATTTGTAAAACCACCAACTGAGGCAACAACAGAGTTGATCCCGCCCCATGGTATCGTAAGAACAAGCGCCTCAGGCTAGAGTCTGGAAACTCAAGTTACAACATGAGCTCAGACGACTCCAACAATATACTTGAGATCTTGAAGGATCGTCAATGTGGGAGGAAACGAACCAGAAGAACCCTGTCAGCAATGAGGAAAAGATTCATTAAACACCACATCAGTAAAGGAGAGTGCTAAGTTACATGTAATCCCACAAGGTCTATCACCGATAATTTTTTATTTTAACTTTGGTGTTCCCAAAGTGATATGAATGTTGAACAAAGATCGGTATTAACAGTGGCGGATCTAGAAGACAAGTTTAGGGTTAACGTTTTTTTTACCATACATGCAATGACAGAACTAGATTATTTCATAGGAAGTCACTATTATTTATAATTAGCTTCAAACAAAACAACATAAAAAATCTTAGGCCGTTCGATCGAGTCGGGTTGGAATAAACGTAATTAAATTGCGTTGAATTGTTAATAAAAATATAATACCAAAAGGAAAAAAACTACATTTTATAGTGTGTGGTATGCGTCTTCATCTTTTGGTGGCTTTCATTTCACAGCAAAACAGTTCATGTTCTTTAAATTTTAAGTTTAAACAATAACTAGAATCACTAAATTAAACATAAAATGTCCGTGATAGATAAATAATCATATAAGAGCATTCATAGTAGATTTTTACACTGCTAACATCATCTACTTTTATTTTATCATCATTTACTTTTAAAATTTTAATAAATTTTTATAGAAGTTGGAATATGAGCTATAGTGTCATTAACAACATTCTTAAGGTTTTAATACAAATTGTCAATATTTTTAAACAAGAAACAACAGTAACATCAATTATTTCATTTTCTTTTTTCTTCCTTATTTTGCTAAAAGAATGAATAAAATATGTATCATAATTGGAAAAAAGTTTTTTTTGTTATATTATATATTAGTATTAAACCTCATAGCTTTGCAACGACAGGCTAAAACCATGCCAAGTAATATTAATGACACATCACCGCCTGTGACCACCAACACTAAAATAACCAATAAAACGAAAAAAATAAATCGAACGAAAAGTAAAAGATTAAACAACACACTTAGACAAGCGAAACATAAAATATATAAAACAATAAATAAATCGATCTAGGATCAACGCGTTATGACATGGCCAACACGTATAATGAAAAATTAGACCTACACGTATAACGAAAAATTTAGACCGACACGTATAACGAAAAATTTGTAAAATACGAAAAGCATAGGGGACAAAGTTGAAAGTAAACAAATATTGATGCTAAATTGTAAAAGATATAAAAATATTGGTTTAAAATAAAAGGGTTAACGATTAAAAAAAATGGGTACAACCTATAAAGCAGATAATACAACTTACAATGCATACAAACTTGATAATTAGTATATATATATATGTGTATATATATATATATAGGAATGAGATCATGTGAGAACCCTTTCTAATTGTGAGAACCGGTTAACTCTTTGAGCCAATACTCGTCCGCCACGTCACCCATTCTTTTTCAAGCTAGAAAGGGTATTCTTGTCATTTAACCTCTTACACACTCATTAAAGGCTACACCAATGTCAGTGTCCTTTTAGTACTTCTTTAATCTTTTTCTTTCACTTATAATTACATCAATATGAGATTTGTTTGCAACTCTCTGTATTCTTTATTATTTTCTATATCTTTACCCACATTTTTCATTTTCTCTCTTTCTATTTTAATTCTTTTCTTTCTTTTAACAACAAATTTGGTGGGAGGAAGCAACCTGGATGAAGTTCATGGAACATGAAAGCAAGCTTATAAATGGTTCACGTATGGGAGCACAGACCAATATGAATCTAGGTTTTTTGCTTTCATCTCCAACGATTTTACAAAGCTTTACCAAGAATAACGATATCGTGACTGACCAAAAGTACGAAGAACGTATAATGAATCTCGGGGTTTGCTTTCTTCTCTAGCGATTTTTTACATTGGTGAACACCCTACCTCCCCTTACAATACCACAATTACCAATAACAAAGATTTGGGTTTTTTATGTGGGTTTTACCTATACTAGTCCGGTTACAGCAAGTAAATGGGTGTTAATTTGGTTTGATTTTTTATTAAGGTTTTGTTGTATAGTTTTTTTTCTGTTTATATAGTTATATATTTTTATGGCTAAGTTAAAGTAACAAATAATTGTATTTTATAGTTTTTTTAATTAGACTATAGTTACATTACTCTAGATAAATTTATTTAAGTTAATACACTCGTGTAATCTAATGATATATACTGAAATTTTGTTATTTTTTATTTTTTGTAAGGAGATACAAATTTAGAAGGTTTACGATATGGACTTTGATGTGTCTTTTCTCTTACACAAATCAAGTTACAGCAGGTAAATAAGTTTACATTGCTTGATTGCTTTGTTTGAGTTTTGTCGTTTTTTTATTATGTATTTTTATGGCAAAGTTAAAGTGACATAATTTGTTTATCCTTTTGTACTAAAATTAACTGTTTGAAATGAAATTACTTTTTTTATAGTTTTTCTAATTTTATTACATTTATATTACTGTAGGTAAATTTATTAACATACAGTTCACTTTTTGTTAATGTAAATATAGCATTGTATTAGTTAGATTGTATTATTACATTAACATAATGTAGTGTAATGTAATGTAATAAAATATAATGTAATGTGATATGATATAATGTAATAAAAGGTTTGATGTTAATTAATGTAATAATGTTGTTTTCTTTTTGCACCAATAATTGACATCAATGTAGTGTAATGTAATATAATAAAATGTAATGTAATGTGATATGATATAATCTAATGCAAGATTTGATGTTAATTAGAGTAATAATGTTGTTTTCTTTTTGCATCAGTAGTTTATATCAATGTATGATGACGGATTGAATGTGTGAAGTTAGAGGTATAATGAGCCTTCGTTTAAGGAGCATATTGGTTTGCAATTAATGGCTCCCTTTGATTATCACAAAGACATAAAACCATTCGTATCGTCTAAGAGCCTGAATCAGTTGTCTAACTTTGTTCTTACTGACTCACCTAAGAGTCTTTGATACTTTACATTACATTATGCAATAATTTGTTATTAAGTTACTATGATGCAACATTTTGCTCCTTACAATGGTGCAACATTTTGTTATCAAGTTATTATAGTACAATATATTGTATTAACAACGCATTTCACTTTTTGTTAATGCAAATATAGCATTGTATTAGTTAGATTGGATTCATACATTACGGCAATGTAATGCAATGTAATGCAGTGTAATGCAGTGTAATGCAGTGTAATGAAGTGAAATGCAGTGTAATGCAGTGTAATGCAGTGTAATGCAGTGTAATGCAGTGTAATGCAGTGTAATGCAGTGTAATGCAGTGTAATGCAGTGTAATGCAGTGTAATGCAGTGTAATGCAGTGTAATGCAGTGTAATGCAGTGTAATGCAGTGTAATGCAGTGTAATGCAGTGTAATGCAGTGTAATGCAGTGTAATGCAGTGTAATGCAGTGTAATGCAGTGTAATGCAGTGTCATGCAGCGTCATGCAGTGTCATGCAGTGTAATATGATGTAATGCCATGTAATGTGATGTAATGTCATGTAATGTGATGTAATGTGATGTAATGCCATGTAACGTGATGTAACGTGATGTAACGTGATGTAACGTGATGTAACGTGATGTAACGTGATGTAACGTGATGTAACGTGATGTCACGTGATGTCACGTGAGGTCAGGTGATGTCACGTGAGGTCAGGTGAGGTCAGGTGAGGTCAGGTGAGGTCAGGTGAGGTCAGGTGAGGTCAGGTGAGGTCAGGTGAGGTCAGGTGAGGTCAGGTGAGGTCAGGTGAGGTCAGGTGAGGTCAGGTGAGGTCAGGTGAGGTCAGGTGAGGTGTGGTGACGTGGCGTGAGGTGACGTGAGGTGACGTGAGGTGACGTGAGGTGACGTGAGGTGACGTGAGGTGACGTGAGGTGACGTGAGGTGACGTGAGGTGACGTGACGTGACGTGACGTGACGTGACGTGACGTGACGTGACGTGACGTGACGTGACGTGACGTGACGTGACGTGACGTGACGTGACGTGACGTGACGTGACGTGACGTGACGTGACGTGACGTGACGTGACGTGACGTGACGTGACGTGACGTGACGTGACGTGACGTGACGTGACGTGACGTGACGTGACGTGACGTGACGTGACGTGACGTGACGTGACGTGACGTGACGTGACGTGACGTGACGTGACGTGACGTGACGTGACGTGACGTGACGTGACGTGACGTGACGTGACGTGACGTGACGTGACGTGACGTGACGTGACGTGACGTGACGTGACGTGACGTGACGTGACGTGACGTGACGTGACGTGACGTGACGTGACGTGACGTGACGTGACGTGACGTGACGTGACGTGACGTGACGTGACGTGACGTGACGTGACGTGACGTGACGTGACGTGACGTGACGTGACGTGACGTGACGTGACGTGACGTGACGTGACGTGACGTGACGTGACGTGACGTGACGTGACGTGACGTGACGTGACGTGAGGTGACGTGACGTGACGTGACGTGACGTGACGTGACGTGACGTGACGTGACGTGACGTGACGTGACGTGACGTGACGTGACGTGACGTGACGTGACGTGACGTGAGGTGACGTGACGTGACGTGACGTGAGGTGACGTGACGTGACGTGAGGTGACGTGACGTGACGTGAGGTGACGTGACGTGACGTGAGGTGACGTGAGGTGACGTGAGGTGACGTGAGGTGACGTGAGGTGACGTGAGGTGACGTGAGGTGACGTGAGGTGACGTGAGGTGACGTGAGGTGACGTGAGGTGACGTGAGGTGACGTGAGGTGACGTGAGGTGACGTGAGGTGACGTGAGGTGACGTGAGGTGACGTGACGTGACGTGACGTGAGGTGACGTGACGTGACGTGACGTGACGTGAGGTGACGTGACGTGACGTGACGTGACGTGACGTGACGTGACGTGACGTGACGTGACGTGACGTGACGTGACGTGACGTGACGTGACGTGACGTGACGTGACGTGACGTGACGTGAAGTGACGTGACGTGACGTGACGTGACGTGACGTGACGTGACGTGACGTGACGTGACGTGACGTGACGTGACGTGACGTGACGTGACGTGACGTGACGTGACGTGACGTGACGTGACGTGACGTGACGTGACGTGACGTGACGTGACGTGACGTGACGTGACGTGACGTGACGTGACGTGACGTGACGTGACGTGACGTGACGTGACGTGATGTGAGGTGATGTGATGTAATCTGATATGATATAATGTAATGCAAGGTTTGATGTTAATTAAAGTAATAATGTTTTTTTTGCATAAGTAGTTTATATCAATGGATGATGCTGGATTGAACGTGTGAAGTTAGAGGTATTGTGTCACATCACAGCGAAAGCGTGAACGATACGGGTGGAATGTGACTAGCTTTTATCAGAGTGCATTGTTTATAGAAAAATAAATACAATCATAATATATAGAAACATAACATAGACATGCTTTTATTAATAATAGAGGAATTACATCTTTTACATAGGTTACAAAATTAGATGTAATTGGTTTACAACTAGATCACAGAATGTCTAGAACCCATGAAAATGAGCGTTGACATACACGCTCCCGTCAAATATGTTAACAGTCAGCGTGACGCAGACCCTTCCAACTACTTCACCCCATCCATTATGAACTTCAAAGCTGAAATCAAACGAATTACTCATTTCCTGAAAAAGTACACTTAAACCAATCAGCAAAAATGTTGGTGAGAACATAGGTTTATAGCCAGACAAATATTTTGTTGATGTATTAATTACAACCAAACCTGTTCACAACATAATCATACTGTCACGAAATAATTCACAAAATCAGATAATATTACATCCTAACCTCCATTCGGTTAGATGCAGGAAAATAGTAGCAACCCTCATCCTGTTGGTACAAATATTCTCCTAAGTAGCGCTACTAATATTATCGGACGGTTCCTCATCCGAATTAATGGTTGTATCGCAAATGACAGTAAGCAACAAAAATATTTTCAAAATAATACATCAACCCAACAGTATACTTTTTCCCCCAAAACTTTATTGAATACCAAACGGTTGAAAATGGGGCTATGAACTCACCGTGTCTTCCAACTTGAACCTATAAAATAGTTCACAGTATCAGATAATATTTTCTTTAAAATTTTTAGAACCTAAGATGTAAGTATCTTTTGGAAGTTCTACCAATAATGTTATCACAAAAATTACCAACAAATTATTTATACATAATTTGCTAAAAAATTAGTACAAATTCCACCTAAATCATAAAAATTACTTACTGTTATTCAAAAATTACCAAAAATTCATATAATTTTATTCCAACAGTTAGTAACATCTCATAATTTTTATAGTATCTAACTCCAAACAAATTATTCTCTGTAAATTTTATAATATTCCCATAATTAGTTAAAAATAGCTTCTGTCCTTGAAAAATTTCCAAAATTTTACAGACGATTTCTTATACAAAACCAATCCTCATATAATTATATTAAGGTCCAAATCATAATAGATCAGATTCTGTAATTTTTACAATAATCTTAATATTTAGCAAAATACTTATACTGTTCCAAAAATTATGAAAATTATATATTCTGTAGTTTCAGATTTAATATCACATCTATGATTTTCTCAGAATTTACGTTAAGTATTTATTCTGATTTATTTACTGCAGAACATATAAAAATCCATATCTTAACTATAATAAGGAATAAATTCTTAAATAATTTCAGAGGCTTTTATACCTCAAAAGAATCATCCTGTGAATTTCTCAAATTTTCCTGAATTTATTTCTATTTTTGATATTTTCTTATATTTTTCATTTATTAAAATAATTTATATAAATTATTTATTTATCAAAAATTTGCCAAGTTTCCAGAATAATATCTCAGTATACGAATAAGGAGTTTTTAATGTTTATTCCCACAATTGCGTTTATTTAATATTTATTTGATTTTTCTTAAATATTTATAAGATTTAATCCTTGTAAATTCCAAATATATCTTTTTATCATAAGTTTCTGAGTTTTTGTAACTCATCACTTATGATTAAATGAAATAAAGACTTTCAAGGTTGGTTTTGGTGTTTGAATACCAAACTAACCATATATATGTGTTTGTAACACATATGTAACATTAAGTTTTTAGAATAGTTTACAACCTTAAGGATGGTGATCTTGATGATATCTTTACTGCTAGGACCAAAAGAAAGCCGTGAAGGTGATGAATGATAATGGTTATGGTTATAGTGATGGTGGTGTCGCGCGAGGGTGGTGTGGTTGTTGAGTGGAGCCGAGAGTGAGAGGGAAAAAGGGAGAGACAAGGTAGTGGATGGTGATGATTATGAATGATGATGGTGAATATGGTTATGGAAGATAGAGGAACAAGGTGATGATGGTTGTTGTGGGTGTGGTGATCGTGGTTTACATGTAACACCCGGAAATTTTCCTAAGCGAATCAAGAAATAATAATGGGCTTAGACGAAAACCATTTAATAAATATAAAATGGTTATGGGCATTAGACCGAGTTAAACCTTCGGGTCACGAGTTTAACGAGTTTGGGGTCGCGGGAACGCCAGACATATATATAGAAGGATCAGCTGAGCAACTCTCATTTTCGCTCAAACGCCCAATTCTAGAGAGAGAAAGTGTAGAGAGAGAAAGTGTCGGATCGAAGCTCGGTTGGTCAAGGATCGAAGGCTGGTGTTTGTGGACTCCTAAACTACAAGAATCAAGGAAAGAAACATAGTTAAATTACTCCATTTGGTGAAAAACCCGGGTTTGGTTTTTGGGGTTTTAAAAGTGGCAAGAATCGCCCAAAAACACACGTTTTAGGGTAACAAAACATGTAAGAAGCTTAGATTTAGGTTCCTGGATGATAACCCAAGGGTTTGGGTGGAAAGGATTGGATTTTTGGGTTAAAATGAGCTGATCCGTAAATTTCAGCTCGTTCTGCGAATTTAAGCACTCGTCCAGCGAAACTGTAAGTTCGTCCAGCGAAAATATGAGGATTTTCAGCGAGACTATAGTTTCGTTGCAGCGAAACTATACTTTCGCCTGGGCGAAACTATTGATTTTATGATAACTTCGCTGATGCCCAGGTTGACCCTTAGACACCGCGAAACTAGGGAATTCCAACGAAAGTTGGGCGCTCAAGCTAGCGAATCTGTCCAGCGAAACTGGCAGAAGACTGCCCAGTGAAATTAGCAGCGAAACTGCTGATTCGCCTAGCAAAACTACACTTTCGCTTGGGCGAAACTATGGGCGAAACTATTAGCGAATCTAGGCAGAAATTAACTCTTTTGAGTGTTAACTTAACTGCAGGCGGTGTAGTGCGACCCACGTCTTTAAAGCTTGATTGAGAAGCTGCTTGTCGAGCACAGGTGAGTTTCTAGGACCCCTCATTTACTATTTAAACGATTTTGGGGCTGGAACACATATAAACCTGTTTATTGAAATATGTATGTATGGTCCATTTGGGTATAAAGTTGTGATGAACGTTTAAGGTAGGATTAAGGACTTGGGCGTGTTGTATGAGGTCCTAGCATGAGTCCCCACGGTCTAGGAGGGACAATTAGGGTTGTTGTACCCAAAATGATGCATAGTTAAGTCCCGGCTTTCGGGAAAGATACGGAAGTAAGTGCTTGTAGATGACTGATGGTGTAGACTATGTATGAATGATGTTATGTATGATGATGTATGTATGATGCTATGTATGATTACGTATGTATGATGCTATGTATGATGATGTATGTATGTGTGTGTGTTCCTTGTGTTGATGTATGTATATCTTTCACGACTCATGTATTATGACGATGAATGAATGAAGTATTATGTAACGTAAAGTGAAAGATAAAGAAAGAGGAACATGATGAATGCATGTATTAATGAATGAACGAATGAGTGAAACAATGACGGAAACATGCATTAACGAACGAACGAGTTATGTCTTGCAAACATTGAATAAGTCGATTGGTCCTTCTTTGTGATTGATCATGGTCATGGTACCTCTACCGCTTACCTATTAGTACTGTGGCATACGCTCTATTGATTCACGGCCCAGTAGCTAAGACGGTTCGGGGTATAGCATATGGTATTGGTACATCAGAATTCAATGTGCAAGTAAGTATGAAACGGGATCCTTGTCATTCGACCACAGTAATCATGGCCGAGTGCTATGAAGTGGGTAAAGCCTGACAGGATCCATATGAGACGTTAAGGATGATGATGTATAACGAATGATGAAGATAATAATGAATATTATCTCTGTGTACGTATGATGTATGATCATGTGAAAGAAATGGTTTCTAAAAGAAATATAATATGTTTATTATAAAACTAGAACTCACTCAGCAACGCTGACTTTTTATGTGTTTCCAGTTGACAGGAAGTGTTGCTGGGGATGGCACGAGGCGGCTACTCAGCTCTTTTGGGATGACATTCTCCTTTTGATAATGCTACCCGCACTGGAAGTGGGGGTGCATAATACATGCAACAAAGTATGTTGCATGAGAGTGTCAAGAGTTCCTTAAGGGTTCCGATGTACGGAAGTACTTAAGGAATATTCTTTATGATGAAAAATTTTATGTTTTTAATAATAGAGGTCACTGTTTATGACCCTATGATTGTTAAGGATTCACATGAACGAGATCATCCTCGGTTTCATATGCTCCAGCAGCAATCATAGTAAAGCTAGGCAATGTAAAGAAAGCTTGTATTTTGTAATCAAGATAACGATGTAATGCATTGTAAAAGCTTTTATGTTGAAATGAGAATGACCCCTTTTATCAATTCCGCTGCATTATTTTATTGAGTTTATATCAAATATATGTTTTATGTGTGATGACGACCAACTGTGAGGTGCCTGGAAATAGGGCCTTACATTACAAGAGGTGATGGTTTCCGAGAGAAAGTGGAAAAGAGGTGGTGGTTTTGAGGGCCTAACCGAGAGTTAAATAGAGGAGAAAGTCATGATGGTTTAGATCTAGCTTATTGAGGTGTGTTGTCTAGGTTTGCTTAGTCAATACCTAGGTTGAGGTGGCATGCTAGGAGTTCACTTGGTGTGGCCGAGAATCTTCATGAATTTACCACATTCATTGCATAACTTGGTGACTAAGGCTAGACATGCAAGGGTGGCGATTTTCCATGGTGTGAAAACAAGAATTGATGGTGATGTGGTGGCGGTTTAGGAAGAGACCGAGAGAGAGGGAGGGTAAGGTGGCAATCAAGGAAATATTCATGGTGTGAATGGGAGATTGCTAAGTCCAACTAGAAGTCTAGGTGTAGAGTAATGGTGCTAGTAGAGTGTGAAAGCATAAAATGGTGGTTTCGGATGGGGTTTATCATAAGGTGGCCAAGGGTGGTGGTTTGAGTTAGTAGTTTTAGGTTTTAGTTTTTAGGTTTAGGTTTTTTAGTTTTAGAGTTTTTGATTTAGTTAAGTTTTAAGGTGTACATATATATATACATATATATATACTCGTAAATATATATTCAAGTGAGCTTTATATATATACATACATACCAAACATATATACTTGCATTCCAAAAATTTTCCATGTACATGTATGTATGTAAACATGCATACGTAAAATTTTATATATATACACACGTATGTGTGAATTTCGGGTGTACAAACATACATGCATACGTAATTTACTAATAGAGAGGCATGCATGCAAACATGCATACGTATATCCATAATATATATATACTAAACAAAATATTATCGCAGCTTGTAACGTAATATAATAAAAGATCGACGTAATATTGTAACGCCCCGAAATTTCCCGAAACGAGCCATTTAATAATAATGGGCTTTTAAGGGTTAATTTAAGAAATAAAGGGGTAAATTAGTGGGCTATGGATAAAATTAGTCTTAATGGGCTAGGCTTAATGGGTTTAAGGGCCCTAATCAGCCCTTAAACATGCATGAACAGCTCCATCTTCACCATTTCAAACCCTAGCCACCAAATTCGTAGAGAGAGAAAGTAGAGAGAGAAAGTGAAGAAATTCAAGATTTGGAGCTTGAAGGTTGGAAGGATTGAAGTTCTGGTGGATTGGAGCATCAAAACACAAGGAAAGAGCAACAAAACAAGGTAAGAATCGACCTCTAAGGCCCTCTGTAGATCAAACCCGGATTCTAGGGTTTTGGGGTTTTGAAAAGTTTAAAAAAACACATAAAGGTCGAATTTTTACGTATGAAAACGTGTAAAAAGCTTAGATCTGGTTTCATGGAAGGTAAACTAAGGATTTGGACGTAAAAAGTTAAGATTTTGGGTTAAAAATGGGCTGGATCTGAGTTTTTGTTCATCCAGCGAAACTGGGCCCCGATCCAGCGAATTTAAGCATTTAACCAGCGAAACTGCACATTAGTTCAGCGAGACTAGGAGAAGTTCCAGCGAAACTACAGTTTCACTGGGGCGAAACTATAGTTTTGCCGGTAATCTCGCTAAGACCCAGACTGACCTATAGACCTTGCGAGAATAGGGAATTCCAACGAAAGTTGGGCGCTCAAGGTAGCGAATCTGTCTAGCGAAACTAGCAGAAGTGCTGCCCAGCGAAACTGCAGGCGAAACTGTAGTTTCGCTGTAGCGAAACTGTGGGCGAAACTATGAAGAAAATGACGTTTTTGCATGTTAACTTTCGTGCAGCTAGAGTATTCAAGCTATAGCCTAAGTGACTTAGAATTTAAGCTACTTGGACGAGTTCAGGTGAGTTCTAGATCCCCTATTTTATACATGCTTTAAATGTTTTGGGGCGGTATGCATACTAAGATACATACTTTTTATGATCAGTTCTTTTAAAGTAAAGCTTTACATACTATCTTATATGAGAAATGGGGTGTTATAATGAATTGATAGTGTGTTTTTCCTTATCGAGATATAACCTGGTAGTGATAAATTACCTTCGAGATGTGTTGTGTTATATATATATATATAACTTAAATAAGAAAGTGAAACGTAAAGAAAGGTTATGTGGCCCATAACGTGTACCTGGATAAAGTAAAGTCTTGCAAGTAAAGTCCTGCAGGCAAGGGATAAAGTAAAGACTTGTAAGCAATGGCTAAAGGAGGGTTGCATTTGTTGTGCCCTCACCCGGATAAAGTAATGCTCGAACAGGCAGGTCTGTAAGCCCTGAATTGGCATGACAATAATGGCCCGATCGAGTACGACTGTAAGCCCTTAATTGGCGTGTCGGTAAATTCCTAGGCGAGCCTAGGCACCGATAGTGACAGAGAATTGACGGATAAAGAAGAGTAATAAATAACAAGAAATGAAAAGTAATGATAAAGTATCGATAAAGTGATAGCCTGTATGTATTGATGTGTGATAGATGAGAATTATTTTCAACTGATAAAGCTAATGTCTCTTACAAAAGTTATTTAGCAAAGTAAACCTAGAATTCACTCAACGAAGCTGACTTTTGTATGCATATCAGTTGACAGGTAACAGTTAGAGCTATGGAATAGAGGCATGGGACTGAAGCTTCTTGGCACTAGAAGACTGGCATCCCTGATGAAGAAAAGATTAAGAGGACTCTAAATAGATTTTTAGAATTAAAGACAATGTTTATATTTCATTTGTAATGGATTGAAATTTACATTATTATCCGCTGCAATATATATTTATACACATATGAGTAAATGACTGTTTTAAATCGATGTTTTGCTGTGAATGACCAACTGTGAGGCTTCCCTGAGAAAGGTGGGCCTTACAAGTTGGTATCAGAGCCAATGTTTAAGAGATTTGGGAAAATTATTTTATAAACCTAAACTTAAACAGAGAATGGGACCAAGTGTCAAGGATGCCAGTCCAAGAAGCTCCATGCCCAGAGGTAACAAATATGCTATAGGTATTATTCTAGTGGATAGTGCCTTCTTATTTAAGTTAGAGCCGAGGTAGAGTATGATAATGTTATCTGTGATGCCTATCTGAATTTATGTGACTTATACGTGCATAGATTAGGTATAGTAGGTTCTGGTGTTGGTGTGGTCTAGGATAGGAAAGTTTATGGCACGGGAAGTTCTGTAAGTAGTTAATCACAACTGGCCACTGTTATTAAAAATTTACAAAACTTGTCGTGAACTGAACTTGCCTTGAAAGACCATATTAACATTCTGAATCTTATAGGAAGTAGAACGAATGGCACCTAAGAAAGAAGTTCCAACCATGGTCACCCGGAGAAGCACTAGGGGAAGGCCCCCGACTAAGGCAAAGGAAACTACAAGTGCAACTGTGAAGCCAACAAAAAGGTCAACCAGAAAGCCGGTTGAGGAACCGATTAAGGAGGAGGAGGTTGAGTTAGGAACGGGAGCCGAGGGGTCTACCCCTGATCAGGCCAAACTGAAAGAGACAGTAAAGGAGGCTATTGCCCAAGAGGTGCATCAGGTCCTGTCTGGAGTGATGCCCGCTCTGCTTGCGGAATTTGTGGAGCAGGTTAAGGGCGACAGTAAGAAGAGTACGGCTTCAGAAAAAGTTGATAAGAAAGGGGCAGTCAAGACTGAGGAGTTGAGCGACGAGGGAGATCGTCTGGGTAACCATGATGGCCCTGAAGTGGAAGAGAGGGCGAAGGGGTGCAGCTACGGGGATTTTCAGAGGTGTAAGCCCCCAACATTTGATGGTACTGGTAACGCTGCCACTGCTCAGCGTTGGATTAGGGAAATGGAAGCCGTACTGAAGATCAGCGAGTGTCGTGAAAACCAAAAGGTGAAGTTTGCTTCCCATTCCCTTTTGGATCCAGCACTGTGTTGGTGGGATAACATTGCTGAGTCATACGGAGAGGAGGCCATTGAGAGGATGAAATGGCCGGAGATGAAGAGGTTGGTGATAGAGGAGTACTGCCCGGAAAGAGAGCTTGGCAAGGTCGAGCAAGAGTTTGTGAGTTTGGAGGCTGGAAATATGACTCACCAGGAGTACACTACAAGATTCAATGAAATGGCACGTCTGGTGCCTGATTTGGTAACTCCTGAAGCCAAAAGGATCAAGAGGTACATACAAGGGTTGCCCCTAGACATTCGTAGGGACATGGTCACTGCTCGACCTAGCACTTTTAGGTCAGCAGTGGACCTCAGTGGGAGGTTGTACGATCATCGTAGGCCGGTGGCAGTGGGTGAGACGAGGAAAGTTTGGAACAATAACAATGGGAAGAGATATGGAAGTGGTGGCCACCAACCGGGGAACAAGAAAGCAAGGGTGGATGCAAAACAGATGGTTGTGAAGAGGGTCGAGGAAGCTAAGAACTGTGGGAAGTGTGGGAGGAGGCATCCCGGAGAGTGCCGATTGGGTAGCCATGGGTGCTACCGGTGTGGGAAAACGGGTCACATGGCTAGGGAGTGCCCGGGAGTAAACGAGTGCTTTAACTGCCATGAGTCGGGGCACTACAGCAGGGATTGCAAGAAAGCCAAGCCGGGAAGCTCGGGCACGAGCAGGGGTGATGACAAGGGGGATGATGGAAAGCCCAAGGTCAAGGCAAGGGCTTTCACCATGAATAAGAAGGAAGCAAGGAAGGACCCGGACGTAGTGTCAGGTACGTTCCTTGTCAATGATGTTTGCGCCTCCATATTATTTGATAGTGGTGCCAGTAAGAGTTTCGTATCTGTATCCTTCTGTGCTACACTAGATGTCCAAACTAAGGAAATAGATGATGCCTTCGAAGTAGAAACAGCCGATGGTAAGTCCATTAGAATAGTCAAGATGATAGAGGGTTGCCACATTAAACTAGGAGGCCATTACTTTCCCGCACGATTGTTTGTTATGCCCTTAGGAGGTTTCGATGTCGTACTAGGGATGGATTGGCTAGCTGCCCACGATGCTAACATAGTATGCCAACAGAAGATGATCCGATTAACGGCTCCAGATGGTAGTTCGGTTACGATCTACGGTGATAACGATTGTAAGGTTCCAAGGATCATTTCCATGATCAAGGCGGAGAAATGTATGAGGCGAGGGTGCGGAGCTTATCTAGCGTATGTCAAGGATGTTAAAGATAAAGCAAAAGAGTTGCCCGATGTACCAGTGGTGCGGGACTTTCCTGACATATTCCCGGAGGATCTGCCCGGAGTACCACCAGATAGAGAGATAGAGTTTCAGATCGACTTACTGTCAGGAGCCCAACCCATTGCCAAAGCACCCTACCGCCTAGCTCCATCCGAGATGAAGGAGCTCATGTTACAACTGCAGGAACTCCTCGACAAGGGATTCATTAGGCCCAACATTTCTTCATGGGGCGCTCCCGTGCTGTTTGTGAAGAAGAAGGATGGCAGCATGAGGATGTGTATAGATTACAGGGAGTTGAATAAGCTGACCGTGAAGAATCGGTACCCTCTACCTCGGATAGATGATCTGTTTGATCAGTTGCAAGGGGCAAGTTGGTTCTCCCGGATAGATCTCCGATCCGGATATCACCAACTGAAGGTAAGGGAGCAAGATGTCCCAAAGACGGCCTTCCGAACACGCTATGGCCACTACGAGTTTCTGTTTATGTCTTTCGGGCTAACCAATGCTCCTGCGGCATTCATTGACTTGATGAATCGCGTGTGCCGCCCGATGCTGGACAGATCGGTGATAGTATTCATTGACGATATCCTGATATACTCAAAGAACGAAGGAGATCATGCTTGTCATATCAAGGAGGTGTTAGAAACTTTACGAAGGGAGAAACTTTATGCGAAGTTCTCTAAATGTGCCTTCTGGCTACGGGAGGTACAGTTTTTAGGGCACGTTATAAATTCCGAGGGAGTAATGGTTGACCCAGCGAAAGTTGAAGCAGTTACGCAATGGAATTCCCCGAGGACGCCATTCGAAATCCGTAGTTTCTTGGGATTGGCTGGTTATTATAGAAGGTTCATCAAAGATTTCTCGAAGATAGCTTCCCCATTAACAAGGTTAACGAGGAAGAACGTGGTGTTCGACTGGGGAAAGGAACAGGAAGATGCGTTCCAGGAATTGAAGGATAGATTAACCAAAGCTCCTATACTAACCCTACCGGAGGGAGATGAAGACCTAACGGTATACTCTGATGCTTCTTACTGTGGGCTAGGCTGTGTGTTGATGCAAAGAGGAAAGGTTATAGCTTACGCATCCAGACAGCTAAAGGACACAGAGGTTAACTATCCGGTTCACGATTTGGAACTTGCCGCAGTAGTGTTCGCACTGAAGATCTGGAGACACTATTTGTATGGAACTAAGTGCGCCATATTTACCGACCACAAAAGTCTGAAATATTTCTTTGAGCAGAAGGACCTAAATATGAGACAGAGGAGGTGGTTGGAGTTGATAAAGGATTACGACTGTGAAATCCATTATCACCCGGGTAAGGCGAACGTGGTAGCCGATGCCCTGAGCCGAAAGGAAGGATATGAACCGATCCGGGTGAAGGCGTGCCAACTAGTAGTGACCCCAGATGTTATGAGGATGATAAGCGAAGCTCAAATGGACGCTTTAAAAGAGCGGCAAATCAATAAGGAAAGGATGGTAGGAAAAGTGGATGAATTGGTGGAAAACACCTTGGGCGTTAAGACCTTCCATGGCAGGATATGGGTTCCGAAGCATGGTGACTTACGGGAAAAGATTATGGATGAAGCGCACAAGACCCGCTACTCAATACATCCAGGCGCAAATAAGATGTACCACGATTTGAAGAAAGATTTTTGGTGGCCTGGGATGAAGAGAGATGTGGTTGCGTATGTAAATAAATGTCTCACGTGCCTACAGGTGAAGGCTGAGCACCAAAGACCTTATGGTTATGTTCAGCCATTAGAAGTACCAGAATGGAAGTGGGAACATATTACCATGGACTTTATCACTAAATTACCACGCACGACAAAAGGCCACGACGCGATATGGGTGATCGTTGATAGACTGACTAAAAGTGCGCATTTCCTGCCAATCAAGGAAGCAATTAGTTCAGAGAAGCTTGCTGAACTATTTATCCGAGAAATTGTGGCGCGACATGGTATGCCCGTATCGATTGTTTCAGATAGAGATACGCGGTTCACCTCGAAGTTCTGGAAAAGGTTCAATGAAGAAATGGGCGCGAGATTGCATGTTAGTACCGCATACCACCCACAGACCGATGGGCAATCGGAAAGAACGATCCAGACACTAGAGGATATGCTTCGGGCATGCGTTATTGAATTTGGTGGTAATTGGGATGATCATTTGCCACTAGCAGAGTTCTCCTATAACAACAGCTACCACGCCAGTATTAAGATGCCCCCATATGAGTTATTGTACGGTCGACGGTGCAGAACTCCTATTTGTTGGGGTGATGTCGGACAGAAGGAGTTAGGAAGCTTAGAAGTCGTGGAAGCCACAACGGAAAAGTTGGAGAAAATCAAGGCGTATATGAAGGCTGCCAAGGATAGACAAAAGTCATACGCCGACAAAAGAAGGAGACCAATAGAGTTCAGCGTGGGTGACAGGATAATGCTAAAAGTGTCACCATGGAAGGGAATCATCCGATTTAGGAAGAGGGGGAAACTGAGTCCCAGGTTCATCGGACCATTCGAGGTACTAGCACGAGTTGGGGATGTAGCTTACAGGCTAGACCTTCCAGATGAGTTAAGTGGGATTCACCCTACCTTTCATGTGTCACACTTAAGAAAATGTTTAGCACCGAATGAGGCAGTCGTACCTCTAGATGACATCGTGGTGGACGAGAAGCTGAACTATGTAGAACAACCAGTGGCTATACTGGACCGGAAGGAGAAACAATTGAGAAATAAAGTAGTCAAACAAGTCAAGGTGCAATGGAAACACCGAAAGGGGTCGGATGCCACCTGGGAATCCGAGGAGGAAATGAGACACCAATACCCCGATCTGTTTAGTGACGAGTCAGGTTTCGAGGACGAAACCTAAATAAGGGGGGGAGACTTGTAACGCCCCGAAATTTCCCAAAACGAGCCATTTAATAATAATGGGCTTTTAAGGGTTAATTTAATAAATAAGGGGTAAATTAGTGGGCTATGGATAAAATTAGTCTTAATGGGCTAGGCTTAATGGGTTTAAGGGCCCTAATCAGCCCTTAAACATGCATGAACAGCTCCATCTTCACCATTTCAAACCCTAGCCACCAAATTCGTAGAGAGAGAAAGTAGAGAGAGAAAGTGAAGAAATTCAAGATTTGGAGCTTGAAGGTTGGAAGGATTGAAGTTCTGGTGGATTGGAGCATCAAAACACAAGGAAAGAGCAACAAAACAAGGTAAGAATCGACCTCTAAGGCCCTCTGTAGATCAAACCCGGATTCTAGGGTTTTGGGGTTTTGAAAAGTTTAAAGAAACACATAAAGGTCGAATTTTTACGTATGAAAACGTGTAAAAAGCTTAGATCTGGTTTCATGGAAGGTAAACTAAGGATTTGGACGTAAAAAGTTAAGATTTTGGGTTAAAAATGGGCTGGATCTGAGTTTTTGTTCATCCAGCGAAACTGGGCGCCGATCCAGCGAATTTAAGCATTTAACCAGCGAAACTGCACATTAGTTCAGCGAGACTAGGAGAAGTTCCAGCGAAACTACAGTTTCGCTGGGGCGAAACTATAGTTTCGCCGGTAATCTCGCTAAGACCCAGACTGACCTATAGACCTTGCGAGAATAGGAATTCCAACGAAAGTTGGGCGCTCAAGGTAGCGAATCTGTCTAGCGAAACTAGCAGAAGTGCTGCCCAGCGAAACTGCAGGCGAAACTGTAGTTTCGCTGTAGCGAAACTACAGGCGAAACTATGAAGAAAATGACGTTTTTGCATGTTAACTTTCGTGCAGCTAGAGTATTCAGGCTATAGCCTAAGTGACTTAGAATTTAAGCTACTTGGACGAGTTCAGGTGAGTTCTAGATCCCCTATTTTATACATGCTTTAAATGTTATGGGGCGGTATGCATACTAAGATACATACTTTTTATGATCAGTTCTTTTAAAGTAAAGCTTTACATACTATCTTATATGAGAAATGGGGTGTTATAATGAATTGATAGTGTGTTTTTCCTTATCGAGATATAACCTGGTAGTGATAATTGCCTTCGAGATGTGTTGTGTTATATATATATATATATATAACTTAAATAAGAAAGTGAAACGTAAAGAAAGGTTATGTGGCCCATAACGTGTACCTGGATAAAGTAAAGTCTTGCAAGTAAAGTCCTGCAGGCAAGGGATAAAGTAAAGACTTGCAAGCAATGGCTAAAGGAGGGTTGCATTTGTTGTGCCCTCACCCGGATAAAGTAATGCTCGAACAGGCAGGTCTGTAAGCCCTGAATTGGCATGACAATAATGGCCCGATCGAGTACGACTGTAAGCCCTTAATTGGCGTGTCGGTAAAGTCCTAGGCGAGCCTAGGCACCGATAGTGACAAAGAATTGACGGATAAAGAAGAGTAATAAATAACAAGAAATGAAAAGTAATGATAAAGTATCGATAAAGTGATAGCCTGTATGTATTGATGTGTGATAGATGAGAATTATTTACAACTGATAAAGCTAATGTCTCTTACAAAAGTTATTTAGCAAAGTAAACCTAGAATTCACTCAGCGAAGCTGACTTTTGTATGCATATCAGTTGACAGGTAACAGTTAGAGCTACGGAATAGAGGCATGGGACTGAAGCTTCTTGGCACTAGAAGACTGGCATCCCTGATGAAGAAAAGATTAAGAGGACTCTAAATAGATTTTTAGAATTAAAGACAATGTTTATATTTCATTTGTAATGGATTGAAATTTACATTATTATCCGCTGCAATATATATTTATACACATATGAGTAAATGACTGTTTTAAATCGATGTTTTACTGTGAATGACCAACTGTGAGGCTTCCCTAAGAAAGGTGGGCCTTACAAATATTATACAGGTTTTTTAGGGTTGTCACATATTGTAAGCATTCGTTTAAATGGCATATTGGTTTGCAATTAATGGCTCCTTTTGGTTATCACAGATACATAAAAACCTTCGTATCGTCTCGTGAATATTTTACTAACATGAATTTAGTTGCATTAAGTTATTATATTACATGTATTTTACATCGCATTACAATACTTTACTAACATGAATGTAGTTACATTAAGTTATTATATAACAGTATTTTACGTCGCATTACAATGACGTACATGTGTTGTGGAAAAAAATAGCACACTAATATAAAATTAAGTTGCAAGCATATTGTATTTTAAAATTAAGTTGCAAGCATATCATATTTTAAGTTGTTGGTGGTGTGCTGATGGTGGAACTTGATATTGTTGAGAATGTATACTATAGATGTTTGTTTGAGGTTTAATCCCCTCTGAGATCTTTTAGTTTTTAACCTCCTAATTTGTTACATTAACAAAGAACATAAGTTGCTTTATTTAATTATATTGAGTCATTATATTATATTATTTTACATCACATTACAGTACTTTACTAACATAAATTTAGTTACATTAAGTTATTATATTACAGTATTTTACATCGCATTTACAATGACATATATGTATGGTGAAAACAGTTATCTTAATGTATTGTATTATTGTGGTTAAAAATAATATATATTATCTTAATGTATTGTGGTTACATAGTTTTTATTACTAATTAAATATGATAATGTTGTAATTAATATAATATAATTATTACATTAACTAATAATATAAGTTGCATACTAACATAACTGTAGTTTTATCAAATTATTATATTATCTTATATTTTTTTACATCACATTTCAATTATATTACATTTACATTCACATACATTAAAAGTTATTATATTACATAACAAAAAAAGTTACATTTTATATTAAATTTGTATTGATAGCGTCATGTAATGTAGTATTTGGTATCAAATAAATCAATATAACCATATGACATATTACGTAATGGTTGATGTTAATTAATGTTACTATAAATTTACATTAAAAATTATTAATATTACTTTACTTAATATTAATGAAAGTACCATATGCACGTGTTAAATTTAATTACATTATGGTTTACTAACATTAAATTATTTAATGATAATAAAAATAACATATACATAATTTTTTAATATGATAAATCCACACGATGTAACATATACACACTTATTTTAAGAATATTAATATGAAAAGGAGTTTGAATGTTGTTTGATAAATTAGTTTTTAAAGTCAAATTATATAGATAAAATAACTGATTTGATGGTTGCTTTATTGTCTTGAATAAAGCTAAGCTATGATGAGGTTAGGTGTAGGTCAAATTATATTATAAAGTAACTGATTTGATGGTTGCTTTATTGTCTTGTCATCCATGCAGTGGTACGGTTAGTAGTTCACTTACCTTGTGAAATTACCTAAATACCCCTGAAAGGGTAAGTCAAACATGAAGCAATGAATATTTTAATACCAAATAATTAGGGCCTTTAGATCAAAAAGGAGATTAGAAATCAATGACTCACATGTGGTTAAAGGGTTTTGATAATAACAAGGGGTTCTCATTATAACCTCATCCTATATATATATATATATATATATATATATATATATATATATATATATATATATATATATATATATATATATATGTATGTATGTATGTATGTATATATATATGTATGTATGTATGTATGTATGTATGTATGTATGTATGTATGTATGTATGTATGTATGTATGTATGTATGTATGTATGTATGTATGTATGTATGTATGTATGTATGTATATGTGTAGATATATATATGTGTATATGTATATGTATGTATATGTGTATATATATGTATATGTATATATATGTATATGTATATATATGTATATATGTGTATATATATGTATATATATGTATATATATGTGTATATAAATATATATATATATATATATGAGTAAATTACCATTTGCATCCTTGAGGTTTGGTGATTTTAACCATTTGCATCCCTACAGTTTAAAAATGCTCATATACCCCCTAACGTTTTATTTTTGTTCCCATTTGAATCCAAAACGCTAACACCGTTAAATTATTCTGTTAATATTTTATGAAATGACAAAATTACCCTTTATCTCTTTATCTCTTTCTCCGGCTATCTCTTAACCCTTATACCCACAGCCCCCACCCACTCCCCTCTCTTTCTCTATCTATCTGTTAACCCTTATACAAGAAAGAAGAAACCACCACCGGAGAATTATCAGGCTACCCACGCTCATCTCCATCAACCACCCCACCACCACCGACGACACACCAGCGCCACCGATCTTTTGCACAAACTACGTCTCCACCACCTAATACACTTTCTTTAACACCGACGCCGGTGGCTTCGAGTTAAAAAACGCAAAGAGTTTCTCCGTACTAGCTCCATCGTTCACACCCGCCGGAAAAGGTAAGTTTATTAGGCCGACGATGGTGCCGTTGATCGAGCCCGAGAAAACCCAAATCATGAGTTGGGTATTTCACGGCAACCGCCGGAAGCTCAATGGCTTCCAGATTTGTTCAATTTGCACCTGCTGTAACTCCGGCAACGGCAGCGGTAAATTTTGGGTTCCAGATTTGTTAAAATCCTGTAACGAATGCGTAAACTCTGCTCCACAATCCACAAACAACTGTTCAACCTGCAGCTAGCAAGCATCATCAGGTCTCAACACAATACCATAACAAATTTTGGGTTAAGCAAAACAACAAACACTTAGTGGGCATGAAAGTAGAATCCACAATTTCTTGAAAGCAATCAACACAAATGAGTATATATTTGCATCTAATTATCTAAAGTTCCTGAAGAATCAAAAAATCAAACTACAATGTGGTAATTTAAGCTTAAAAGATGAGCAAGAACAGAGTAATACCCTTTCTTCATTCATCAATGCTGGTGCCAAAGGGAAAAGTAGAACAGCAAATGCTATGAATGAAATCATCCCTCCGGCACCCATAAGATGAAACCATTTATCCCAATATCACCAGAAATCAACGATCATCGTCCACCAACACTCAAGATTTCTTTTCACAACTCACATCAAATCGTTGATCAACAAATAATAATCAGGGAAGAACTATCGAATTCTGGGTGAAAACCCAGATAATTCTCGAAATCAAAGGTATTCACGAGCGATATGGATCGTATGATTGAATTCTGAATGCCGATGGACATGAATTTCTTCTATTTGGGTTAGATTTTCAAAAGAAAACTTTGAATTTCGTCGATGTTTTGATGAATATTATCTTCAAGCATCGATTGTAAGAAGGAAGGAGTGAAGAATCCGAGTAGACATGTTTCTGTGTGTGAGGTGTTAGGTGTTAAGGGTATTTTTGTGTAACACCCCAAAAAGTCAAAACGAGTCAAAATGGGTTAGAGGCTTATTAATGGGTATTTAATAGAAAAAGGAAAAAGGGTTATGGGCTAATTTGGGTTTATGGACAAAAGCTTGAGTAATAGAGGCCCATGATCAGCCCTTAATCTACCCAAATGCAGCCACCATCTTCTCATTTCAACCCTAACAACAAGAATTCATAGAGAGAGAAAGTAGAGACAGAAAGTGCAAGAAACACAAGATTTGAAGCTTCTAAGATCAAGGGATTGAAGATCTGGGTGTTTGTGCATCAAATCTCAAAGAAAGGAGCTGTTAACAAGGTAAGAATCGACCTCTAACCCTTCTGTAGATCAAACCCGGATTCTAGGTTTTGGGTTTTGAAAAGTTGCAAAGAATCGCATAAAGGTCACATTTTTACATATGAAAACATGTATAAAGCTTAGATTTAGCCTCATGGATGATAACCTAAGAGGTTGGACGTAAAAAGTTGTGATTTTGGGTTAAAAACGGACTGGTTCGTGATTTTTATGCGATCTACGAAACTGTATATGCATCCAGCGAATTTGCATAATCATCCAGCGAAACTAAGAGCATTTCCAGCGAAACTGTAATTTCGCTAGGGCGAAACTACAGTTTCGTTCGGACGAAACTGTTGATCCTTAGACATTGCGAAACTAGGAAATTCCAACGAAAGTTGGGCGCTCAAGGCAGCGAATCTGTCTAGCGAAACTGGCAGAAGTGCTGCCCAGCGAAACTGGCAGCGAAACTGCCAGCGAAACTGTGGGCGAAATTATGAAAAATTGATGTTTTTATGTATTAACTTTCGTGCAGCCAGAGCATTCGGACCATAGCTTAAGTAACTTAGGATTTAAGTTAATTGCTAAGTTCAGGTGAGTTCTAGATCCCCTTATTTAAACGTTTTTCCGTGTTTTTGGGCTATTATGCATAGTAAACATAAGGTTTTCAAGATAAGGATCTCAAGATGTTTTAACAAGAAAATACATTTTTCCTAAAGTAAAATGTGACATTTAAATAGCTCAAAATAATTTTCGGGCGCGCTGACCTGGCAGCCCGGCCTCAGCCAGGGGCGTTGCCCCTTGGACCCCACTAGGGGCTGCTACCCCTAGGACCCCGCTATCAGGGGCTGCCGCCCCCGAACCCCCACTGTCCCACGGAGGGTCGGTTACGTGTTATGATGACTAGTACTTGGTATGTTGTGTACTTAATAAGCTAAGTGCTATATATATATTAAGTGAAAGATAATACTAATGAGAAGCGGAACTTAACGAATGTTACCCCCGGGCCCGTGTGATGATGAAAAGTCTTGCAAGCACTATGATAGACTTCACTTATGTGAGTCTGATGAATGATGATGGATCCGTATTCATGAGCAGGCTATGTGCCTAGCAGTGTGGATCAACTGTCGGGGGAAGCTACCATGAAGATGTGTACCGACGGGGATCGATCAACCGTCGGGGGTAGCGACCATGAATAACGTGTACCGACGGGGATTGACGTTCGTTGTCGATCAACATGGAGATCTTGCTTTGTGCAAATCTCGCCTATGATGAAGTGAAACGTAATGAAAGAATGAAAGATAATGAACGTGCCTAATGTGATGCAAGTAATGTTTGCAGTATGATGTATGCGTGTTCATTATATGAAAGGATAAAAGATTATATTTTCTTATTTATATAAAACTAGAACTCACTCAGCGTAGCTGACTTTTTATGCATAATAGTGGACAGGTAAGCGCTGATGCTGAGGATGACACCACGGAGCTACTTGGGGAGATATGGATGACATTCCTATTAATGAAGTCTTTATTGTAATTAATGAACAAGAAATATGTTTTGTTTACCTTTAAAGGACGAATGTATGAGTACAATGGGGTTTCTAAGTCTTTAATGAATGTTTAATTATTTTTCCGCTGCAATGTTTTGTTATTAAACTGGTTTTATGCTATGGTTAACCAACTGTGAGGCTTCCCGGGAACGGGGCCTTACATTTTATCATTTCATAAAATATTAACAGATTAATTTAACGGTGTTAGCGTTTGGATTCAAATGGGAACAAAAATGAAACGTTAGGGGGTATATGAGCATTTTTAAACTGTAGGGATGCAAATGGTTAAAATCACTAAACCTCAAGGATGCAAATAGTAATTTACTCTATATATATATACACTTTGGGTGGTGGGTTTCCACTGGAATGATGGGCATGCCGGGTTACCAGCGATGTCTGGGTTCGCGGACTTGGGTGGCCTTTAGCCAATTGGTTTACTCAGGTGATCACGGTTAAAGTATTTGCTTCTTGTTAAAAAAAAGTAAATCATATCCAAAAAAAATATACATTCTAGTTTATCTTTTGCAACATCTCCTTTATTTTCAGGTTTATTTTGGTATATACAGGGGCATATCTAAAGCCAAGTGATCGGGGCAGCCCGCCCACCCTGTTTTTTTTTTCAGCGTTATATATACGTGAAAATCCCGACCGTCCACCATAAATTTTGCAATCGCCTCCATTTAAATTCTTGAAACTAAAGAAAGAACAAAATTATCTCAAATAAATTGTTTGGAGCGGAACTACAATGGGGTCCGGTGATCTTCCGACAGACCGGCGATTTATATTTTCTCACTAACCAGGTCTGTAATCGAATAGATTTTTAAAATTTCACTCTCAAATAATCATGTAATTAGTAGGAAGAAAAAGATTTATATCAAGATAAATATATTTGATAATAATACAATTTGAATTTAAAATAGTTTCAAGATTGATATCAAAGGCGTTGAGCATATCATGAGTATAATTGTTTCAAACATCACATATTACAACTTTTATAAGTATAACTGTTTCAATACGATTCTTGTTATATATACATATACGTAAATTCACAAGTTTGAGAACCATTTTAACGATTTTTTTATGTTAATGAACCGACCCGACCCGATATAACTCGAATCGGACTGAAAACAATATATATTATATTGCGATAACCAAATGACCCTTAAATCCGTCCCCCGTAAAACAAATACTGGATCCGTCACTGAATATTTATATTTTTCCGTTTAGCTACTTTATCTTTTCCAAAACAATTATAAATAGAGGTGACGTGAGAGTGAGAGTTTAGTTTTATGATTTGATTAGACTTGTAAACCTTAAAGTTTTAGAGCCTTTTGGTTCTAAGCTTTTGACTAATAAATAATAATCATATGGGCAACATAATCGAAATTAGTCGGATCTCTAACGCTGGCGGGTGGTAAATCTGTTGATTGACAATGGTTTGATGCAAGTGACAGTCATTCTGGACTCTAATGTGTTTATGAGGACCCTTTGATTATTTTCTAACTTTTAGGAGTTGCTCATCCTCACCCATTGATTATAAAAACTTTACTCAAATCAGCCCACAACTTCATATTATATGTCCAAATCAGCCTATAACTAAGCCTTTGGGTCTAGTTTGCAAAGTCTACTTCAAGCTAGATATTAGCTTTGCGTCGATGATCTGCTCCATAGTAGGGGTGTTGATCGGGTTTTTTAATCGGGTTTCGGGTTCGTCGAGTCGGGTTCATCGCGTTTTTTGATGCTGGAATCCTACCCGAACACCGACCCGAATAAAGCTCGGGTTTATCGGTAATCGGGTTTATTCGAGTCGTTTTATTCGGTAATCGGGTTCCTAATTTGGCTATTAGTTGGGTTGTTAATCAAATTATACTTCTAGGTTTGTAATGTTTAATTTAATCCCAAACAAAAATTTTCTAAACAACAAAATAAGGTAAAAATTAAAACTCCAAATTAAATTCTACGTAAGTAATCATCATCCAAATAAATAAATTTCCATAAAAGTTTAATAATTTAAATTTGGGATGAAGAATGTTTATGTGTAGAATAGCAAAAACATATAGCCAAACTAAACCAAAATTTTATTAATTAGAGTAGACTTGAATATATTTATTGCTGATTTCCGATTGTCAAATACCGATTGGAAGTTACCGCCGTTTGACTCTGCAATCCTATATCTTAATTGATAATTAATAATGATAATTAAAAATTAATAATGATAATAAATAGAACCAGAAAAAACAGAATTCAAATTTGATAAAGATGTAATTATAATATGAATATATGGAAACTAAATATAAAAAATTTTGATTGTATTCTCTTATACGGGTTAATCGGGTTGACCCGATTTACCAAAAAACGTATTCAATTACTGACCCTAAAGAGTTTATCGGGTTCGGGTTTACTTTTTAATCGGGTTCGGGTTTGTCGGGTACTATTTTAATCGGGTTCGGGTTGACTCGAGTCGAGTTCGGTATTTGAGTTCGGGTAAAAATGACACCCCTACTCCATAGTCGATGGATATGTGGTCGGTTTTGTACCGTTTGAGAAAAAACCTAGATATTATCGACATTAACATTCCTCCTTAAAGCTAAACCTATGTTCCACCTACATGTTTAGCTTAGAAACAAAATAAATAATTGGTTTTATAATTTGGTTCATCACTATGAAGTTGAGAAAATAAATGTTAAAGCCCAAATGTTTTAGTTGCTCGAGTCAGCCCACAAAATGTGATATGTAATAGCATAATTATTTAAAATAGATATGTTTAAAGTTGAACCCAGCCCTAAAACTGAATGGCATAGGCCCACTTTAATGATTTTTAAAGCCCAAATGTTTTTAAAACTAAAACTAATATATTAAGAGCCGAAAGTATGGACTTCTAATATTCATGTTCCTACCTTCAAATGAAGTCTAAAGCAAACCCTAGAAATAAGATCCTTGTGATGCAATGCCATACAAAAGTGTGTAAAGAAAAGTTCTATTTATTTATAAAGAAAAAAACTCTAACAAGATTTCTTTTAACTTGCTTTTATTTATGGTTAACAATCACTTTCTAAATAAATAACATGTAAACATGAAACCTGAACCAATTGTTCTTCAATTCTAACTTAAAGCTACAAAAAATGATGTACGTAGGATTGTTACAAAGCTTATGAATACCATCAACAATAATGCCTAAATCTTTTCACATGTTCTTTGTTCCAGTGAACTCGATTTAATATTCTACTTTGGTGACTCTTTCTTTGATTCCGACCAGAAATCTAAACATGAAGAGCAACAACAATGAAGGATGATGATTTGCAAATACAAAGCCATTTGCAAGAAAGTGGAACAACCTATTTTGAGGCCCTAAGCGAACTTATTATCCAGGGCTCTTTCATGTTAGCTTGAGACCGGTAATAATTACCAATCATTAACTTAAACGGTTTGAGCCGCCATCAAATAACTTAATCAACACTTTAGCATGTTAATCTTTGAAATTGGATGGAAATCAATAATCACAAAATAATGAAATTTAAATTCCAAATCCTTAATCACAAAACAATAATGATAAAATCAGTCAAACTAATTGCCTAATTTGCTAACCAGTGATCACAAATAGTAAATCAATTAGACAATTATTGAAGAGCCGGAGAAGGCGATAAAGTATAAACTAACCTTGAACAATTCAGTAAATAGCTTTTGTTGCAATGATTGCTGTAAAGTTTCATAACATGAACAAGATCTAGATTATGAAAAAGATGAAATACAATCTCTCAATCTCTGAATACAATCACACCAACTCTTAACAAACAAACTATTCGCAATCTAGACTTGCAACGATGAGTTGCAAGACAATACAAGTACAAGATGAAACAGAGCGAATATACAAACACAAGAGACTAAGGTGTACAACTGAAACCCTAACTAAGAGATCTGAAGAAGACGACTGACTCATTCTGGAGTCTTCCACCCTTTATATAGTCAACAACAATCTGCCATCAACAGCTTTAACCCTCAAAGTTTCAAGAAGTACAGAAACAGCCCTTGAGCTTCCAAGAAAGTCCATCAGCATACCTCAAGTCTTTAGAGAATAACAAAACAGACCTTTATAACAACCAACACATAACATCCATTAGAATTGAATTGATAACTGACTATATATCAAAAATTTAACACCCCCTCCCAATTCAATTCCCAAACACGTCAAACAGACCTAGTTTTCCACACAAATAGTCATGTTATGCAATACCAAGACCTTTAGTTAACAAATCTGCTGGTTGTTCAAGAGTGTTTATTTTTTCTATTTTAAACATACCAGCCATTACCTTTCCTCGTAAGAAAAATAAGTCTACTTCAAAATGCTTAGTTCGTTCGTGAAAAACTGGATTGGCTGATATAAGAACAGCAGCACTATTATCACAATATATTGAAACAGGAAGAGAGTGACTAACCTTCAAATCTTCTAACAATTTAAGTATCCATATTACCTCACACCCAGCCATATTCATTGCACGATACTCAGCTTCAGCAGAGGATCTCGACACAGTAGCTTGTTTTTTACTTTTCCAAGAAACTAAACAATTACCCAAAAATATACAATATCCAGTAACACACCTACGAGTACTCAAACATCTACCCCAATCTGAATCAGAAAAAGCTTTAACAGTAAACTGATCAGATTTTTTAAACAATAGACCCTTACCAGGTGCAGTTTTAAGATACCTTAACAACCTCAAAGCAATTTGGAAATGAGAATTTAGTGGGTTATGCATATACTGACTCAAACACTGAACAACATATGATATATCAGGTCTAGTTAATGTTAAGTAAATCAGTTTACCTATCAACACTTGATATTGAGTAATATTTTTTAATTCAAAATCTCCTTTAGACATATTCAATGAATCAGTCAAAGTAATATTCTGTTCTAAAGGATTACTAACTGGTTTGGATCCTAACAATCCAAACTCATCTAACAACTCTAAATAGTATTGGCATTGAGATAAACATAAACCAGTTGGAGTTCTCAAAACTTCAATACCAAGAAAATACTTAAGCTCTCCCAGATCTTTTATACGAAAAGCTTGACTTAATTTTTGTTTAACTTTGTTAATTTCAAGAACATTGTTCCCAGTTACAATTATATCATCCACATATACTAATAAGAACACAACATAATCATTACCAGACTTAATAAACAAAGAAAAATCATTTTTACTTTGAATAAAACCAATATCAATCAAAGTAGCAGTCAACTTTTCATTCCATTTCCTAGGAGCTTGCTTTAATCCATAAAGAGACTTAACTAATTTACAAACCTTACCATTTTAAGATCAGACTCATTACCATATCCTTCAGGAATTGTCATATATACATCTTCCTCTAAATCACGATACAGAAATGCATTATTAACATCCAATTGAAACATAGACCAATCATTTTGAACAGACAATGCAAGAAGCATACGTATAGTAACAATTTTTACAACTGGAGAAAAAGTTTCATCAAAATCTAATCCCTCTCTTTGACTATACCCTTTGGCAACAAGCCTAGCCTTATATCTCTCTATCTCACCAGTTGATTTATATTTAATCTTATACAACCATTTACAACCTATTGGTTTTCCATTAGGAGGAAGATCAGTAATGAACCATGTTTAATTTCTGTTTAAAGCAGACATTTCATCGTTTATTGCATTCACCCAATTAATATCTTTAGAAGCTTCTTTAAAAGATTTGGCTCAACACTTTTATCAAGCAAAGATAAGAAACACATATGTTCAGAATTCAGATTTAAGTAATTAACATATTTCTTAATCCCATACTTAACTTTGCTTTCAATAACATAATCAAAGTATTTTCTAGGTAAAGCACTGACACGACCAGATCTCAGAGAACTAGATTCAGGTTTATCAGATGTACCCTCAGGGAAATCAGCAACAGCTGTATCCTCAACAGAGGGGAAACTGGTGTTAAGAGTGTCAGCTCTTTGATTATCCTCCACAAGTGACTCTGAGTCAAGTTCTGACTCTCTCACAGGTGCCTTACCAGCATCAGACATATGTCTGTCCCTGGTTGCATCCTGTGGAGTTTGAACACTGGTATCATGACCAGCCGAATCAGTGAGACCAGAATCACCACTATGCATAGGTCTAGGTCTACTAACACAATTCGGATAACTAGAATCAGACTTAGGTCCATAATCAGAAGTATCTGACTTCTTAAACACACTAT
This sequence comes from Flaveria linearis, assembly GCA_024085815.1. Lineage (NCBI taxonomy): Eukaryota > Viridiplantae > Streptophyta > Magnoliopsida > Asterales > Asteraceae > Flaveria > Flaveria linearis. Next base: position 28,590,226 of record CM044005.1, read on the forward strand.
CACCCTCCTTAGACACCTCCCCTTCATCATCGGGCAAAATATTTTCACTTATAGATCCATTGATTTCAGAAACATTATCAAATAAGTTTGAATGATCAGCACCATTTTCATAAACAGACTCTTTAACATGTTGACTTAAAGGAAAACAAGTTTCATAAAACTTTACATCTCAAGAATAAAACACAGACTTATCATCAAGTGAATACATTTTATAGCTTTTTTTGTCGAAAGAGTACCCAATTAATACACACTTTGATGCTCTACAATCAAACTTATCCTTTGGATTTAAATTTGTAGCAAAACACAAGCAACCAAAAGATCTAAGGTGAATCATGGAAGGTTTTCTTTTTACTAGCAACTCATATGGACATTTGCCATTTAACATAGAAGTGGGAGTCCTGTTAATAAGATATGTAGCAGTTAGAATGTACTCAGTCCATATATTCAATGGAATGCCACTTTGAAACAACAAAGACCTAGCTACATTTAACAAGTGCCTATGCTTCCTTTTAACTATACCATTTTGTTGTGGGGTATAAACACAAGAAGTCTGATGACGTATTCCATTATCATTTAGAAACCCTTCAAACACAGTATTCACAAACTCAGAACCATTATCAGTCCTAAAACACTTAACAGTTTTATTAAACTGATTTTGTAACAGTTTTAAAAAACATTGAACATTGTGGAATACTTCATCCTTTGCCTTCAGTAGGTACACCCAAACAGCTCTAGAGTAGTCATCAACTATAGTTAAAAAATATCTATATCCTTCTCTACTCCTTATCTTAAAAGGTCCCCATACATCTAAGTGAACCAATTCACCTACATGATGTGTTTTATGATCACTAATAGGAAAGGAGTTCCTAGTTTGTTTGGATTTATGACACACTTCACATGGAAAGAATAAGTTTTCCCTTTTTAACTCAAGATCAGATTTTAGTGTTTTTAAAACTTGAAATGATGGATGACCCAACCTAGAGTGCCATAACATCACAGTATTTTTGGAAGGGCCACAACTAAAACTACTATCACACATAAAAGTACCTGGAGAAATGTCTCCAAAGTAATACAGGCCATTGACCTGTTTACCAATTAGCAACATCTTGGTACGAGACAGGTCCTGAATCAAGGATTTATGTTCATCAAACCAACACCCAAGATGGTTATCCTTAGCTAACTTATATACAGATAGAAGATTAACACAATACTCAGGCACAACAAGAACATCAGACAAAACAATGTTACTAGCTAACTTAAGCTTTTCTATGTATTTTATCAAGGCTTTAGTTCCATTTAGATGACCCACAGTCATTTTATAATCAGACACATTGATTAAATCAAACATATTTTTTTCAGATGAAACCATATGTTGGTTTGCACCTGTATCTATTACCCAACCACGCCAATAATCCTGATCAGAGTGAGACACACAAGAAAAGAACATATCATCAAAACCAGGATGACATGTACTTGCCATATTTGAAGTACCTTGGTCAGTTGAGGCAGGTTCTTTAAGTAATAACATAAGCTTTGTATACTGATCTGCAGTCAACTGACAAGGTACCTCATCAGGTTTAGTGTTATCACAACTCACATTATTACTTGTTGGTTTAGTGTTATTAGTTTTTCCTTTGAAGTTAGGTGGGTAACCTATTAACTCAAAGCATCTATCAACAGTATGTCCATTTTTATTACAAAGTGTACACTTCAGAAAAGATCCTTTACCAGATTTTTTAGCATTATTGGTTTTAGAGACAAATGCTGCAGGTTGAACCTTATTCGAAACAGTCATCCCTCTGTGAGATTCTTCACTTGAAATAATTGCAAAGGCAGCCTTAACTGATGGTAAGGGGTCCTTTATTAAGATGGAGGATCTCACAGCGTGATATATATCATCTAGACCCATTAAGAACTGCATCAGTCTAATGTTTTGATTAAAGCTACTAACTAACATAGATGCATCACATGTACACTGAGGCAGTTTGGCCAGAGAGTCAAATTGTCTCCACATAGATGTGAGCTTATGATAATAGTCTGAGATAAGTGAGCCATTTTGTTAATTGAGGCAATTTTTTGATGCAGACTAAAAACAACTGACCCATCTACTTTAGAGTATGTTTCTTTAAGTTCATCCCAAACATCAGCAGCATATTTTGAAAAAAATTGGCCAACAAATAGTTCTTCAGAGATAGAATTAAGAATCCATGATAATACCATAAAATTACACCTATCTCATTATCAAGATTTTCATTGTCTTTAGGTCTAGAGCAACTTCTATCCACAAATCCAAATTTATTTTAACATTTAAAGATAACTCCATAGCATTGGACCAGACACTGTAATTCTCAGTACCTTTTAGCTTAACACTAACAATGGTAAGATTGTTTGTGTCTGAGGCATGCAGATACAGTGGATTGCCAAAATCAAGATTGCTCATCAAGTTACTGGTATCAACAACTTCTTTACCAGACATCTTAGATCAAACAGATTATACGCAGAAATCACCCAAGCACTTTTTCAAGCATACACTGTGAAGTCACTGGATCGGTAAACATCCGAGCGTGTTCTTGACGGAAGGTGATAAACCAAAAGACGAACAATAGTACGAACAATAATCGAATGATTTCATTGATAAAACCTAACGATTACAAGCTCGTTACAACATAAGAATCAAGACTTTTGACAAGGGGAGATCGAGCATGATCTCCCCTCTCATCCGGCAGCGCCTGGGCGCCGGGCACACTATAAAAAAACCCTTTGGTTTCTACACATTGAAACTGGTATATATATAGGCCTCGGCCCATATTAGATGCGACTGGGCCCATTCGTGCGATTGGACCATGCGTATGGTTCAATCGTACGACTGGACCATGCGTATGGTTCAATCGTACGACTGGACCATTCTTATGGTTCAGTCTTACGAATGCCCCAATCGCATCTCTCAGTCGCACAACTGGTCCATTAGCATGGCTCAGTCATACGACTGAGTCTCATTCGCATATGCTCCTGCGAATGACCCAGTTTCATGTGTTTACAAGGTGTATAACATTAAGCCTAGACTATTCGTCAAGCGACGGACACACTATATGTAACACCCCAACCCGGGTAGGGCTGACGTGTCACACAAACAGTAATCAGAGGTTCATAACGATAGAATTAAAGTACTAAGATACACTCAAATCCTTACATAGATCCAAATAACTTAAATAAAGTCTTAAAATCAAAATACTATTAAGTCTTTTTGATTCAATTATTCTCATCCTAACTTCTTGAGTTAACACTCTTCACTCGTTCCCCTGAGCCCCTTGAGTACCTGCTATAAAAATAAGAGAAACAACAAAAGAAAATACGGCTGAGCCAAAGAATGCTCAGTAACGAAAATAAACAATAGCAATACACTGATCAATAATGATAACAATGAGATGATCAAGTTGAAAATCAAATGATAATGATCATCTAAAAGGAATACCCATATGAGCCAATAACAATAACACTTAACAATGTGTACATTAGCTGCAGTTCTAATGCACCAATATGTGAGATAGGAATGTGGGCACACACACCTAACCATCTCACCAATAAACAATAACAATGATATCCTAGGATCGATCCATACGCCTCCTTTAACAATAATCAATATGTGTAACAACTTAGCACATAATAATAATGTAGAGACGCTGTGGTCTAATCGCTCTGCCACAGATAGAGCACGTCACTTGTGCCACAATGACGCCCTATGTCCCCATAGGTGGATGTGCTCGGGTACGGAAGTCAATAATACAATCAAGTCAATATAACACAATAAGTTACACTAGAGCTCATAACCCTTAATCAAGGTTACTAGCTATAATCAATCATTTAGGAAGCATGTGACAATGAGTACAAAGCAGATAAAGGCTATCACATGCAAACAATATCAACTATACAATAAACACTTATAACAATAATCTTATGGATTTGATAACCAACAAGTCAAGTTAAGAATTCAAAATACAGATCAAGAACGAGAGGTATTCATGCTACGAGAGGGAAAGGTCAGAATCCGTACCTTATACACGAATAACAATAATCAGAAACAAAGTCTAGGCTCGGTTAACGCCGTGAGAACCTACGATAACGTAACGCAAATTATAGTTTGAAAAATTCCAGTTCTGCCTCTGTCTTTTCGAACTCGTTAAAAATACTAAACGATGTTTAAAAATTCTGAAAATCTCCAGTTTACTAAATTAGTGAGTTCTGAACAACTTTCATTTAGAAAAGTTTCTGATTTGGATTACCGAAATATGAGAAAAACGTGGATCTTTACAGTTGCGCAGAACTGCTAGCTGTTACGAAAACGACTGTTTGGAGGTCTAAACGAATGTGTTTTTCGATGTTTTATATATAAACAGATTCGTCTTTCGACGAACTTCGTCATGGACATAAGATTTAACTGATTTGAATCTGTTATAAAAAAGTTATGGCCTCCGTAAGTTGGCTGTAAAATACGGAACTAAATCAACTATTTAAAGCTTATTTTTAAACAAAATGAACTATTTATAATGTTTGTTAATATTATAAATATAAATTGTTAAGGTTTTTAACAATTTAATTTACAGGAAATTGAGTGGGTACTTTCATATAAGAAGTTTTATGGTTAATCATAATTTTACTATTTATTTAAAAGAAATCCATAAAAATAGTTAACTACATGTCTTTGTTATATAATTTTATAAAGGTTTAAACTTAAAGAAATTACAGAAAATTAAGGTTGCTGATGTAAAAATAAACAGAGCTTATAAAAGTTGTTTTTTATAATTTTTGAGAATTTTTCTGTAATTTTTAAAGGCTTAGAAAGGCTTTAAAAAAAATATGGCAGGGGCTCGGGTTCGAACCCGTGACCTCCTGCCCATCCCTCTTACGCTTTAACCAGCAGGCTAGGGCGCCTGCGCCTAGTCTGTATTGGTTTTTAAACCTTTTAACCAATGTTACAAACGATCCCCAAACCCATATGAGCCCTAAGTTCGAATCCCACCCGATTGACCCCCAATTCAGTTTCGATAACTCTCGAAACCATGGGGCTTTTGTTCCCCAAGGAAAACCGAGTGTGTGTGTGTGTTTAATTGTAAATATGGTGTTGATTTGGTGGTTTACCTGTTGATGAATAGGTCGCGGTCACGGGTGATGATCGAATCATGCCCAAACAACCATCATAAACGAATTAAACTTGTGTGCAGCTTCGGTTCATGATAAGGAACAATAGCCCTTTGTTAATTTGTTCAAAATCGATCGTAGGTGTGCTTTTGATTGAGTTGCAGGTTCGCGATGAGGGAAATGTTTGAATTGTTTTGTTTGTGTGTTTTCTGTGCAATTAAAGTTTGTATTTGATCATAAACTTTAAGATGATAGAGTAGGTGCGTTTACTTTTGATTATCAAAATGTTTTAGTGCGATTTGGTGACTGTAAAGAGGCCGACAATCGGGTTTAATGGTTAGGTAATAGATCTCACTAACCGATCACATATTCAAATTGGTGTGTGGGTTAGGTTCGAATCTCGCATGTGGTGTTGTCGGTATGTTTTAATTCGATCAAATCCGTGTAATTTGGTGGTTTGTGGTTGGCCAGAGAAAGGCCGGAACAGTGGGTCGACGGGGATGGGTTGGGTTTTTAAATATTTACACATTCGGTCCCTCAACTTTACTGCATTTATTATTTTATGTTTAAAGGTTTATAAAACAGTTTTCAAAAATTACAATTCACCCCCTGGACTTATTAAAACATTTTTAATAATTTTGTAAATTATTATTATTATTATCATTATTATTGTTTATTATTATTATTTGTTACACCGGACCTCCATAGAGTCCGTTTAAGTTAAATAAACATGCGGAATTTGGTCCCAGAAAATTTCGTTAACATTAACTTCCAAAATATGTGTTTCGTGTCAACCGACACTCAAAAACGAAGTTTAACAATCCATTTACATACACACGTGATAGGAAGTTTCAAAATAATATTAACACGTTAGTTTCTACAAAAGAAACGTATATGCAAGTCCCGTTCGATCCTTGTATGCCCCATCGATCACTTTAGCCTTCCGGTCCCGTAACACCTGAAAACACACGTTTAGACATCCATTAGTTCATAAGAACTAAGTAAGTACATTCTAACATTCATTTCGGGTCTTTACGGGGGTTTAAACGGACTCGGAACGCGTTAAAACGACAACCGACAAAAATCTGGAAATGGGGCCTACCGTAACTTACGGTAGCCACCGTAAGTTACGGTAGCCTCCATTTTGCTACGGTGGTAACCTACTGGCTTACGGTAGCTCATTTCGCCCAGGAACCCACCGTAACTTACGGTACCACCGTAAGCTACGGTAGACCCTGCAGCAAAGTCATTATTTTTGACCCGTTAAGGGTCGTTTTGCGTTCCCGAACCACCCCTTTCGATCCCGATTGTTCCAAACACCTGGAAATAACATATTTCATCATATATGTGATTCCCACGGAGTTTCAACGAGTCTAACCCGACTCTTGGCAACATACCAAAATTTTTTCTATTTATTTGGTATTTAATTCCTTAACTAACCCGTTTATGGTTCGTTTGTTCTTTAGAGTTCCCGACCGTCCCGACAACCATGGAACCGATCTATTATAACATATTACATATGTTTGGTGAGTTCTTAGACCCAACCCATCCCATTTGCTTATCATAACGCAAATTTCCTTTTTATACCGAATTTGACCCTTATAGGGTCAAATCCCATTTTAATGAGCGGTTTGCCATTCTTTCGCGAACGACCGCTTTCCTTGGCATTACCCAACGTTCACACACATTGCAAATCGTAGGGATAACCCTTTACCCTAGTGTTCACACACGATGTGAATCACTTTAATCCGGGTTTGTCCTTTCTTCCCATTCCCATGGGACGGTCACGCACGTCATGACTCGTTCTGTTCCACAACCATGTGGTATAACACTAAAGTGTTATTTTCCTTTATGTTCACGCACGTCGTGAATCATTTGTCATAGAAGCTCACATACGGTGCAAGTCAACTATTTATCCTTTTTAAACGTTGTTTTCATTTGTTTGAGCTTATGAGCACATGGTCACACACATTGTGACTCATGCCTCTACTTTGTTATGCTCAATTTAAAGAATGTCTTACCTTGAGTCCGGAAGGTTTAAGTGGTCAATTAAACGTGTTCCTTGCCGGTTCCCTTGGATCCGCTTGCCACACCACTTCCTATTACCATTTTAAGGACCCATTTAACACATAACATTCATTTAATCACACATATGGTCTATTTGACCATTTATCACATTTAACCTACAATCTAGGCTTTCACATTGCACATTCTTGCAATTAAGTAGTTCATTCATGATTTTCATCTAATTTAGGCATTTCATCAAACACCTTATGTGCATAACTTAACATATTGGTTATTTACTAGCTTTTAAACATCATCAAGCTAGTTTTACACCCAAATCACATAACACACATGTGATTCATCAATTTCAACCAAAGTTATGCACCTAATCACATTTCTTACAAGAATGAACATGGATTCTACAACTAGCAACTAGTTTACATGAAGAATCCTTAGTTTAACCTTCTAGTAACTAAACCCATTTCCATGGTTCATGTAATCTTCAATTAAGGAGCAATTACACATCTAGTTACCATAATACACACATACACATGATCATCTAGCACTATAACACTAGGATTTCATGTTTAAACCACCAATTTCTACACCCATCATGTGGGTGACGATTTTACCACCTCAAGAACATCAAATAACACTTACTTGTAGCTCTTGATGAGATGAAGAATGATTTCTAGGGCTCAATTTCGGATCTTGCACTTGAATCACCAACAATTTGAGAATGAGGTGACAAAAACCCTCTTTCTCCTCTTCTCTTGAAAGAAACGTGAATGAGCATATCATGCTCACCAAATGTATGGCAAGTCATACATATCCATGTTTAAGTTTCCTCAATTGGCAAGATCCACCCCTCTAGTATCATTTTTCATGTTTCCACCACTATTAACTAACTAGTAAATCTTCTAGTTAAGTCTTAAATATTTACAATATTCAACACATGATACATTAATTGTATTTAATTACATAATACCAAATTCGGGTCGTTACAAGTCTCCCCCTCTAAAGAGAGTTTCGTCCCCGAAACTTTACATACTAATCAAATAGATGAGGATAAGACTTCCTCATTTCATCTTCCGATTCCCAAGTGGCATCGGATCCCTTACGATTCGTCCATTGTACCTTCACCTGATTGAGTGTCTTGTTTCTCAGTTGCTTGACCTTTCTATCCAGGATAGCCACCGGCTTCTCGATATAGTTCAATCTGTCATCAACTTCCAAATCCTCGTACGGAACATAGGCCGACTCGTCAGCCAAACACTTCCTCAAGTAAGATACATGGAACGTGTTGTGAATTCCTTGAAGCTCTTCCGGCAATTCCAACCGGTACGCAACTTTACCCACACGTGCGATGATTTTAAATGGCCCGATAAACCTCGGACTCAACTTTCCCCTTTCCGGAATCGTATAATACCCTTCCATGGGGAAACCTTTAACAAAACCAATCGCCCACCTCAAACTCGATGGGTCGTCTACGCTTATCCGCGTAAGCTTTCTGACGGTCTTGCGCCGCCTTCATGCGAGCACGGATTTGCTTAATCTTTTCATCCGTATTCATTATCGTATCGTGGCCAGCGAGTTCCCGCGGACCAATTTCTCCCCAACAAATGGGAGTTCGGCATTTTCTTCCATATAAAGCTTCATACGGAGGCATCTCGATGGTGGAGTGGTAGCTATTATTGTAAGAAAATTCCGCCAGAGGCAAATACTCATCCCAACTACCCCAAAGTCAAGAACACACGCTCGTAGCATATCTTCTAATGTTTGAATGGTTCTTTCACTTTGTCCGTCGGTTTGGGGATGGTATGACGTGCTTAGCAATAGCTTTGTTCCCATCTCCGCTTGAAATTTCCTCCAAAACTTGGAAGTAAACCGTGTGTCCCTATCGGACACAATCGACACGGGCACCCCGTGTCGTGACACTATTTCGTTCACGTAAACCTCCGCCATTTTCTCCGAATTGTAAGTCTCACGAATAGGAAGGAAATGAGCGCTCTTGGTTAATCGATCGACAACAACCCATATCGCATCGTACCCTTTCTTGTTCTTGGAAGTTTAGTAATCAAATCCATTGTCAACTTTTCCCATTTCCATTCCGGAATATCCAACGGTTGCAATTCACCATGAGGTTTTTGATGTTCCGCCTCACTTGCAAACAAGTTAAGCATTTCTCCACGTATTTGACAATATCGCGTTTCATGCCCGGCCACCAATAGTTAACCCGAAGGTCTCTATACATCTTAGTCGCTCCCGGGTGAATTGAATACTTGGATTTATGGGCTTCATCCAATAGATCATTCTTCAAGGTACAAGTAGGTGGTATCCAAACCCGACCCCATCTTGTTTTCAATCCTTGACTATCATCTTCCAAGTTTTGAGTTTGACCTTTGATTCGATTTTTCTTCAAATTTTCTTCCTTTAGCGCTTCAGTTTGTGCTTCCTTAATTCGTTCAACCACTTCGGATATAACGGTTATCTTCATTGCGGTTATTTTGATAGGAGTATGATCCTCCTTTCGACTCAAGGCGTCAGCCACGACATTGGCCTTTCCCGGATGATATAGGATTTCACAATCATAATCCTTTAGCAATTCCATCCACCGCCTTTGTCTCATGTTTAACTCCTTTTGCGTAAAGAAGTACTTTAAACTCTTATGGTCCGTGTAAATCGTACACTTTACACCATATAGGTAATGCCTCCAAATCTTTAACGCGAACACCACCGCGGCTAGTTCAAGATCATGGGTTGGGTAGTTCTTTTCATGCACTTTCAGTTGTCTCGAGGCATAAGCGATCACCTTGCCCCTTTGCATTAGAACACAACCCAAACCGGAGTAGGAAGCATCCGAGTATACCACAAAATCGTCGGTTCCCTCGGGTAAAGACAAAACCGGAGCTTGAGTCAATTTCGACTTTAACTCTTGAAAGGCTTTCTCTTGCTCTTCACCCCATAGGAACTTCACCTCTTTCTTGGTAAGCTTGGTTAAAGGAGAAGCAATCTTAGCAAAGTCTTGAATGAATCTCCGATAATATCCGGCTAACCCAAGAAAGCTTCTAATCTCTGTGGGAGTCTTGGGTGGACTCCATTTGGTCACCGCGTGAATCTTTGTGGGGTCTACGTGTATACCCTCCGAGTTTACCACATGACCCAAGAATTGTACCTCTCGCAACCAAAAGGCACACTTGGAGAACTTTGCGAACAATTTCTCCCGACGAAGCGTTTCGAGAACTTCACGCAAGTGACAAGCATGATCACCTTCATTTTTAGAATAAATAAGGATATCATCTATGAATACAATGACAGATCGGTCTAACATGGGTCGGCACACCCTATTCATCAAATCCATGAATGCTGCCGGGGCGTTTGTCAACCCGAAAGACATCACAAGGAACTCATAATGCCCGTATCTAGTACGAAATGCCGTCTTGGGGATGTCTTCTTCCCTTACCTTCAACTGATGATAACCCGACCGTAAGTCGATTTTCGAAAACCACGATGCACCTTGCAACTGATCGAATAGGTCATCAATCCTAGGCAATGGGTAACGGTTCTTAACCGTCACCTTGTTCAACTCTCTATAGTCGATACACATCCGAAGACTTCCATCCTTCTTTTTCACGAAAAGAACCGGTGCTCCCCATGGCGAAGTACTCGGACGTATGAACCCCTTGTCTAAAAGATCTTGCAATTGTGTCATTAACTCTTGGAGCTCCGATGGCGCCAAGCGATAGGGAGCCTTTGCAATGGTTTAGCTCCCGGGGTTAGGTCGATTCGAAACTCGACCTCCCGTTCCGGTGGGACTCCCGGCAAATCCTCCGGAAAGACATCTGGAAAATCCCGAACAACCGGAATATCTTCCAACACTTGAACTTTCGTTTCCGTGTCTATTACATAGGCTAAGAACGATTGTCCTCCATGGCTCATGTATTTCATTGCTTTAACCAAAGAACATAAAGCTACGCCACCGCGTTTTGCACCTTGGATTATTACCTCATAACCACTCGGAGATAGCATTGGATGCACTTGCGATTGCAAACTATATTGGCGTGGTACATGGAAAGCCAATCCATACCAATTACTACATCAAACTCCCCGAGTGTCATGGGTATTAAGTCGACCGAATAATCCTCACCTTCGATGGTAAGTATGCAATTTCGATAAACATTGAACGCTAAGAACGTTTTTGAATCCGCTACCTCAATCTCTAAAGGACTAGGTAAGTTGTCTAACACCATGGAAAAATGACTCGCAAATTTAACCGAAACAAACGATCTATTAGCACCCGAGTCAAATAGCACATAAGCAGGTAGTGAGTTGATGAGAAAGGTACCCGTCACAACGTCGGCTATAGATTTGGCTTCTTCCGCCGTAATCAAAAAGGTTCTCGCCTTAGCTTTTCCTCCATCACCCTTTTTCCCCGAACCTTGAGCATCCGAGGATTGACTTGTACCATCCTTCTTGAGTTCCGGACATTCGCTCTTTTTGTGGCCCGGTTTGTAGCAGTTGTAGCACACACTTAGCGGGCTTGTGCATTGAGATGTCGAATGACCCGACTTTCCACACTTGAAGCAATTTTTAGATTCGTATCTACAAACTCCCCCATGCTTCTTTTTACAAATCTTGCAATGTTTGGAGTCTTTGTCGTTCCCAAACTTGTTTGATGAGGATGAAATCTTGGCTTTCTTAGACGAACCCGTCTCCGTTTCAGCCGCACGCTTCTCCCCACGATCAACTTGCCTTTTCAATTCCGCTTCCCGATCCCTAGCACAATCGATAAGCTCTGCTAGAGTCTCACATTTGGACGGTGTAAGAAACTCTCGATACTTGGCACTCAACATGCCATAGTAGTGGTTAATCCACATCCTTTCATCCTGGAGCAACTGTGGGCAAAACTTGGCTTTGTCATAGAAGATGGCCGTGATGGTATCAATACTTTCATCTTTTTGTCGTAACTGTAGGAATTCTTCTGCTATTCTGTTGATAGCGGCTTGTGGGCAAAACCGCTTTGTGAACAACTTCTTAAATTCTTCCCAAGTCATACTTTTGATACCTTCCCGCCCCTTCTCATCCCGTTGCAATTCCCACCAGTCTTTAGCTCGTTCCCGGAGTTGGCTTGCAGCAAACCTCACTTCATCAGATTCTTCACAGTGTGAGGTTTCAAAGGCACTTTCCATATCTTTGATCCACCTTTGACTAAGTAGTGGATCTACCTCACCCTTGAACGTTGTAGGGTTGCATGCAACGAACTCCTTATAGGTCACTTTCTTTGTTGGCCTTTCGGTTTCTTTGTCAGCCTTCAGAGCCACAAACTCTTGTTGAATGAGATCCCGTAGATCTTTGCGTACATCCTCGATGTAGCCCGGCAATAAAGCCTCAAAAGCCTTTCCAACTTCCTCCTTGATCATTTCCCGTGTTGCATCATCGGGATGGGTCTCGTGATTCTCTATATTGATCACGTGATCGTCACCAGCCATGACCTAAGACTGTGACAATTAACCTTTACGTTAGTACCATGTACGTAATCTATAGCATATACACTGATGCTTATGATTCTACTATCACTAGGGCCTAACCCTATTCACACAATACCCATTTCCATCCTTAAGTTTAAAACAACATCCCTAAGAGTCCATTCGCGTGCTTTTGATTGTTGTTAGACTGGCCAGGCCTAACAACAAGCTCACCACACGGATGCCTTCTTAGTTCCTTTATTCCAAACTCAAGTCAAGAAGCTAGGTTCAATCAATTCATATGGTACATATCATACATATATCATACATGTGTCAAGCTTGTTACGTTTATAAACGGCACACTAACCTTGTACCTTTAGGCTCAGTGATCGGCTTCTTGGATCGAACGTTTGCATTTCTCATATCTAGAGCTCAAAAGTTTGAGTCCAAGTGTTCGCGACGCACTTGAATCCCTCAAACCGTTGGCTCTGATACCAACTTGTTACACCCGGACCTCCATAGAGTCCGTTTAAGTTAAATAAACATGCGGAATTTGGTCCCAGAAAATTTCGTTAACATTTAACTTCCAAAATATGTGTTTCGTGTCAACCGACACTCAAAAACGAAGTTTAACAATCCATTTACATACACACGTGATAGGAAGTTTCAAAATAATATTAACACGTTAGTTTCTACAAAGAAACGTATATGCAAGTCCCGTTCGATCCTTGTATGCCCCATCGATCACTTTAGCCTTCCGGTCCCGTAACACCTGAAAACACACGTTTAGACATCCATTAGTTCATAAGAACTAAGTAAGTACATTCTAACATTCATTTCGGGTCTTTACGGGGGTTTAAACGGACTCGGAACGCGTTAAAACGACAACCGACAAAAATCTGGAAATGGGGCCTACCGTAACTTACGGTAGCCACCGTAAGTTACGGTAGCCTCCATTTTGCTACGGTGGTAACCTACTGGCTTACGGTAGCTCATTTCGCCCAGGAACCCACCGTAACTTACGGTACCACCGTAAGCTACGGTAGACCCTGCAGCAAAGTCATTATTTTTGACCCGTTAAGGGTCGTTTTGCGTTCCCGAACCACCCCTTTCGATCCCGATTGTTCCAAACACCTGGAAATAACATATTTCATCATATATGTGATTCCCACGGAGTTTCAACGAGTCTAACCCGACTCTTGGCAACATACCAAAATTTTTCTATTTATTTGGTATTTAATTCCTTAACTAACCCGTTTATGGTTCGTTTGTTCTTTAGAGTTCCCGACCGTCCCGACAACCATGGAACCGATCTATTATAACATATTACATATGTTTGGTGAGTTCTTAGACCCAACCCATCCCATTTGCTTATCATAACGCAAATTTCCTTTTTATACCGAATTTGACCCTTATAGGGTCAAATCCCATTTTAATGAGCGGTTTGCCATTCTTTCGCGAACGACCGCTTTCCTTGGCATTACCCAACGTTCACACACATTGCAAATCGTAGGGATAACCCTTTACCCTAGTGTTCACACACGATGTGAATCACTTTAATCCGGGTTTGTCCTTTCTTCCCATTCCCATGGGACGGTCACGTACGTCATGACTCGTTCTGTTCCACAACCATGTGGTATAACACTAAAGTGTTATTTTCCTTTATGTTCACGCACGTCGTGAATCATTTGTCATAGAAGCTCACATACGGTGCAAGTCAACTATTTATCCTTTTTAAACGTTGTTTTCATTTTGTTTGAGCTTATGAGCACATGGTCACACACATTGTGACTCATGCCTCTACTTTGTTATGCTCAATTTAAAGAATGTCTTACCTTGAGTCCGGAAGGTTTAAGTGGTCAATTAAACGTGTTCCTTGCCGGTTCCCTTGGATCCACTTGCCACACCACTTCCTATTACCATTTTAAGGACCCATTTAACACATAACATTCATTTAATCACACATATGGTCTATTTGACCATTTATCACATTTAACCTACAATCTAGGCTTTCACATTGCACATTCTTGCAATTAAGTAGTTCATTCATGATTTTCATCTAATTTAGGCATTTCATCAAACACCTTATGTGCATAACTTAACATATTGGTTATTTACTAGCTTTTAAACATCATCAAGCTAGTTTTACACCCAAATCACATAACACACATGTGATTCATCAATTTCAACCAAAGGTTATGCACCTAATCACATTTCTTACAAGAATGAACATGGATTCTACAACTAGCAACTAGTTTACATGAAGAATCCTTAGTTTAACCTTCTAGTAACTAAACCCATTTCCATGGTTCATGTAATCTTCAATTAAGGAGCAATTACACATCTAGTTACCATAATACACACATACACATGATCATCTAGCACTATAACACTAGGATTTCATGTTTAAACCACCAATTTCTACACCCATCATGTGGGTGACGATTTTACCACCTCAAGAACATCAAATAACACTTACTTGTAGCTCTTGATGAGATGAAGAATGATTTCTAGGGCTCAATTTCGGATCTTGCACTTGAATCACCAACAATTTGAGAAATGAGGTGACAAAAACCCTCTTTCTCCTCTTCTCTTGAAAGAAACGTGAATGAGCATATCATGCTCACCAAATGTATGGCAAGTCATACATATCCATGTTTAAGTTTCCTCAATTGGCAAGATCCACCCCTCTAGTATCATTTTTCATGTTTCCACCACTATTAACTAACTAGTAAATCTTCTAGTTAAGTCTTAAATATTTACAATATTCAACACATGATACATTAATTGTATTTAATTACATAATACCAAATTCGGGTCGTTACATTATTATTATTTTTATTATTATTATTTTTACGGGTATTATAATTCTACCCCCCTTAAAACAATTTCGTCCTCGAAATTCTAAATAATGTAGCATGAATCCTTCTGAAAATACAATACGGTGAAAATAATACTTCTTTAAACACACACCACTTACGAATAGAGTAATCACTAACAGTTAGGCTTAGAAAAACTTACACTTAGTTGTCGATTAAGTATGGATACTGTGAACGAATCATTTTTTCTGTCTCCCATGTCGCCTCGCGTTCAGAATGATTTTTCCATAAAACTTTAACGAACGGTATAGACTTGCGTCTCATAACTCGTTCTTGACGATCAATAATAGCTTCAGGTTCTTTTTCATAAGAAAGATCTTCTTGAATCGCGTGAAGAGGGTAACTAATAATGTGCAACGGATGATAGTTGTATCCCCTCAACAAAGAGACATGAAAAACGTTATGAACATGAGAGAGTTGCGGTGGCAATGCTAAACGATACGAGACTTCTCCAACCCTTTCAAGAATCTCAAACGGACCGATAAAACATGGACTTAACTTTCCTTTAATTCCAAATCGACGTATGCCACGACAAGGTGACACTTTGAGAAACACATGATCTCCGACTCTAAATTCCAACGCTCGTCGGTGTTGATCGGCGTAACTCTTTTGTCTAGTTTGGGCTTCTTTCAACTTCTCTCTGGCAATGGCAAACTTGTCATTAGTAATTCTAACCAATTCCGGTCCTTCGATTATCTTCTCTCCAACCTCATTCCAACATATTGGTGCTCTACACTTCCGACCATATGGAAGTTCAAACGGGGCCATATTTATACTAGCCTGCCAACTATTATTATACGCGAACTCAACTAAGCATAGATACTCATCCCAATTTCCTGTCCATTCGAGTGCGCATGCTCTAAGCATATCTTCCAAAGTCTGAATAGTGCGTTCAGATTGCCCGTCAGTCTGCGGATGGAAGGCGGTACTAAATCTTAACTTGGTTCCCCAAGCATTTTGGAAACCCTTCCAAAAGCGTGACGTGAAACGCGGATCTCTATCACATACAATCGATGATGGTGTGCCATGAAGTCGAATAATATCTTGCAGAAATACCTCTGATAATTTGCTAACTGAGTAACCCTGTTGGATGGGCAAGAAATGAGCCGACTTTGTGAGTCTATCAACTACGACCCAAATGGCGTCGTTCTTCTTGAATGTTTTGGTAGGCCTGTAACAAAGTCCATGGAAATATCATCCCATTTCCACACAGGAATATCTAATGGTTGCAGTAATCCACTAGCTCTTTGATGCTCAATCTTTACTTGCTGACAAGTTAAACAATGACTCACATATTTAGCTACATCTTCTTTCATACCACTCCACCAAAAGTTCTGCCTTAAATCTCTATACATCTTAGTGGCTCCCGGTGAATAGAGAATGGTGAACTGTGTGCCTCTGCTAATAAGGAGTCACGAAGGGTTGAGTCATCTGGCACACATAATCTATTCCCACACCAGATAACTCCTTGTTCATCAACTCGAAACTCAGATTGTTTCCCTATCTTCAAATTTTGTAATATCGCCCAAAGTTCTCCATCTTGATTCTGAGCTTCCTTGATCCGTGTAATAAGCTCAGATTCTATCCTCATCTTCGCTAGATAACCGTTAGACTCACCAAGCTGTAACCCAACTTTCATTCTATCCAGATCTGAGATAATCTGTGGTTGGATTTGAAGACATGCTACTCCACCTGCACTCTTTCGACTGAGAGCATCTGCCACGACATTCGCCTTGCCCGGATGATACTGGATGTTGGCATCGTAATCCTTGAGTAGTTCTAACCATCTCCTCTGCCTCATATTGAGTTCTTTTTGAGTGAAAATATACTTAAGGCTCTTATGATCAGTAAAGATATCACATGTCTCTCCATACAAATAGTGTCTCCAAATCTTTAATGCAAACACTACAGCTGCAAGCTCTAAGTCATGTGTTGGGTAGTTTACTTCGTACGGTTTAAGTTGCCGGGAAGCATAAGCAATAACTTTACCATGCTGCATAAGAACACAACCGAGTCCCTTCTTTGATGCATCACTATAAATTTGGTATCCGCCAGAACCCGAAGGTAACGTAAGAATAGGGGCAGATACTAGTCTTTTCTTCAGTTCCTCAAAACTCTTTTCTCTATCCTCGTTCCACGTAAATTTACACCCTTTCTCATAAGTTGAGTTAGAGGTAATGCTACACGAGAGAAACCTTCCACAAAACGTCGGTAATAGCCCGCTAAACCAAGAAAACTACGAACTTCAGTGACGGATGTCGGTCGAGGCCATTTAGTAATAGCTTCCACCTTTGCCGGATCCATAATGATACCTTTAGCTGATACAACATGGCCTAAACATGCCACTTGTTCAAGCCAAAAGTCACACTCAGAAAATTTAGCATATAACTTCTTTTGGCGTAAGGTCTCCAAAATCATGCGAAGATGGTCTTCATGCTCCTCTCTACTTTTAGAGAATACCAAGATGTCATCGATAAAAACAATTACAAAGCGGTCCAAATACTCATGGAACACTCTGTTCATGAGGTCCATAAAGACAGCTGGAGCATTGGTCAAGTCAAAAGGCATAACTAGAAACTCATAGTGACCGTAACGGGTGCGGAATGCTGTCTTAGGAACATCTTGATCTCGGATCCTCAATTGATGGTATCCTGATCTGAGGTCGATCTTAGAGAAGAACTTTGCCCCTTGTAGTTGATCGAAGAGATCGTCAATACGCGGTAACGGATAGCGGTTCCGGATAGTAATCTTATTAAGCTCTCGGTAGTCGATGCATAGACGCATACTACCATCTTTCTTCTTCACAAATAATACCGGTGCTCCCCATGGTGAAACACTTGGTCTAATGAATCCGAGTTGTAATAACTCCTGTAGCTGTTCTTTCAATTCCTTCAACTCTACTGGGGCCATCCGATAAGGTGCCTTAGAAATAGGTTCCGCCCCGGGGATTAAATCAATAGTAAACTCGACTTCACGCTCAGGTGGTAACCCTGGAAGTTCTTCAGGAAAGACATCAGAGAATTCCCGAACAATAGGAAAGTCTTCAATACGAGGAGTATCCACTGATGTATCTTTTATAGAAGCTAAGAATCCCTCACATCCACGGAATATAAGCTTTGGGCTTTCAGAGCAGAGATAATTTTGAGAGGCTTCCGAGGTAGGTTCCCTTGGTAAACTAAGTCAGGATTCATAGGATCACCAAATAGCACACGACGAGTTTGACATTCTATGGTAACCTGGTGTCGTGTTAACCAATCCATGCCAAGAATAATATCGAAATCACCCATGTGCATAGGAAATAGGTCAGCCTCTCTAATGATTGATTCGATCTGAATAGGACAGTTTTGGTACACTTGTGAAATAACAATCGATTCTCCAACAGGAGTAGAAATCACTAATGCAGGCTCTAGAGCGGTAGGCATGATCGTAAGGCGGTTTGTGAATAGATGAGATACTATAGAGTGGGTGGAGCCAGTATCAAACAATACAGAAATATCATAGTCACCATAACGAAGTATACCACAAATCGTACCTGGAGCATTAGCAGCTTCCCCTGCAGTTAGTGCGAATACTCGACCTCCAGTAGTGGGTGGCGCATTGGCTCCCTTAGCATCATTCTCTGGTCGGTTCCTCGCCTTTGGGCATTGACTAACCCTATGCCCCATATCTCCACAACCAAGACAAGCTCCTGTAAGTCGACGACAAGTTCTGGGATGATGCTTTCCACAATGAGTACACATCGGATGTCTGGAAGGATTGCCTTTTTGATTCACCGGTTGAGCTGCAATTGGTTGTTGATAGGGTATCATTTGACCTTGACTTCGAGTCTTACCATGCCATGGCTTAGTGTTCTTCCCCGATCCTTGATTTTTCTGACGATCATTTCCATTTCGGTCAGATCCTTGAGATGACTCACCGCCAGCCTGAATACGAGTCCCATCTCTACTGTGCTTCTTATTATCCTCAAATTTAACAAAAATTCTTTTCTCTCCAGGTCCACCCTTTTTGCAGCCCTAACTGCTTCCTCAACATTGTTGAAAGTGGAGTGAATAATAGCCTTACGAATCCGATCACATACTGCCCATTGATACTTTTCAGCCCGTTCCTCAGGTGGTCCAGCAGAAGAACCTAGAAATCCCAACAGTCGATAAAACCGGTCTGTAAAATCAGTGAGTGATTCATCGTTCCGTTGACGGATGTTATCATACTCCCGCCTGTATGCTGCTTTATCCACATTCGTAAAATACTTGTCGAAGAATATGGAACGAAAATCATTCCAAGATAGAGTCTCCACGAACTGTTCGCCTCCTCTTTCAGCTACCACATTCTCCCACCATACTTGAGCATCTTCGTCCAGCTTATAAGCAGCTAAACCCGCCCTGTACTGCTGATCAACTCTAAGCACGGTAAAAATTTTGTCAATATGAGCGATCCAGTCTTTGGCCACTGCAGGTGTAGCCGCCTTAGTGAATGATCGTGGTTTTTGCTTTTGAAATCGCGCTAGCCAAACGTCTGCACCAGTTGGGTTTTGATTCGGGTTTGGATTTGGGTTTGGATTCGGATCCGGATTTGGGTTTGGATTTGGATTAGGATTTGGGTTTGGGTTTGGATTCGGATTATGTACCGCATCAATCAAAGTCGGTAGTATAGCAGTAAGTGCTTGGGTCATAGCACCAACAAGGTTTGGATCAGGTCCATTCGACCCGCTAGAATTTCGTGAATTACGGCTGGGAGGCATCTAAAATGAAAACATTTCACATTAATCAGAACAACGTGAATTAGAAAATAGCCATATGATATAGAGAACCTAACCCAATGTCTACCCAATCCTCACATGTCTTAATTATTTAGTTTAAGTTTTCTACAGGAAGGAGCCTAAGCTCTGATACCATAACTGTAACACCCCAACCCGGGTAGGGCTGACGTGTCACACAAACAGTAATCAGAAGTTCATAACGATAGAATTAAAGTACTAAGATACACTCAAATCCTTACATAGATCCAAATAACTTAAATAAAGTCTTAAAATCAAAATACTATTAAGTCTTTTTGATTCAATTATTCTCATCCTAACTTCTTGAGTTAACACTCTTCACTCGTTCCCCTGAGCCCCTTGAGTACCTGCTATAAAAATAAGAGAAAATAACAAAAGAAAATACGGCTGAGCCAAAGAATGCTCAGTAACGGAAATAAACAATAGCAATACAATGATCAATAATGATAACAATGAGATGATCAAGTTGAAAATCAAATGATAATGATCATCTAAAAGGAATACCCATATGAGCCAATAACAATACACTTAACAAATGTGTACATTAGCTGCAGTTCTAATGCACCAATATGTGAGATAGGAATGTGGGCACACACACCTAACCATCTCACCAATAAACAATAACAATGATATCCTAGGATCGATCCATACACCTCCTTTAACAATAATCAATATGTGTAACAACTTAGCACATAATAATAATGTAGAGACGCTGTGGTCTAATCGCTCTGCCACAGATAGAGCGCGTCACTTGTGCCACAATGACGCCCTATGTCCCCATAGGTGGATGTGCTCGGGTACGGAAGTCAATAATACAATCAAGTCAATATAACACAATAAGTTACACTAGAGCTCATAACCCTTAATCAAGGTTACTAGCTATAATCAATCATTTAGGAAGCATGTGACAATGAGTACAAAGCAGATAAAGGCTATCACATGCAAACAATATCAACTATACAATAAACACTTATAACAATAATCTTTGGATTTGATAACCAACAAGTCAGTTAAGAATTCAAAATACAGATCAAGAACGAGAGGTATTCATGCTACGAGAGGGAAAGGTCGGAATCCGTACCTTATACATGAATAACAATAATCAGAAACAAAGTCTAGGCTCGGTTAACGCCGTGAGAACCTACGATAACGTAACGCAAATTATAGTTTGAAAAATTCCAGTTCTGCCTCTGTCTTTTCGCACTCGTTAAAAATACTAAACGACGTTTAAAAATTCTGAAAATCTCCAGTGTACTAAAATTAGTGAGTTCTGAACAACTTTCATTTAGAAAAGTTTCTGATTTGGATTACCGAAATATGAGAAAAACGTGGATCTTTACAGCTGCGCAGAACTGCTAGCTGTTACGAAAACGACTGTTTGGAGGTCTAAACGAATGAGTTTTTCGATGTTTTATATATAAACAGATTCGTCTTTCGACGAACTTCGTCATGGACATAAGATTTAACTGATTTGAATCTGTTATAAAAAAGTTATGGCCTCCGTAAGTTGGCTGTAAAATACGGAACTAAATCAACTATTTAAAGCTTATTTTAAACAAAATGAACTATTTATAATGTTTGTTAATATTAAATATAAATTGTTAAGGTTTTTAACAATTTAATTTGCAGGAAATTGAGTGGGTACTTTCATATAAGAAGTTTTATGGTTAATCATAATTTTACTATTTATTTAAAAGAAATCCATAAAAATAGTTAACTACATGTCTTTGTTATATAATTTTATAAAGGTTTAAACTTAAAGAAATTACAGAAAATTAAGGTTGCTGATGTAAAAATAAACAGAGCTTATAAAAGTTGTTTCTTAATTTTTGAGAATTTTTCTGTAATTTTTAAAGGCTTAGAAAGACTTTAAAAAAATATGGCAGGGGCTCGGGTTCGAACCCGTGACCTCCTGCCCATCCCTCTTACGCTTTAACCAGCAGGCTAGGGCGCCTGCGCCTAGTCTGTATTGGTTTTTAAACCTTTTAACCAATGTTACAAACGATCCCCAAACCCATATGAGCCCTAAGTTCGAATCCCACCCGATTGACCCCCATTCAGTTTCGATAACTCTCGAAACCATGGGGCTTTTGTTCCCCAAGGAAAACCGAGAGTGTGTGTGTGTTTAATTGTAAATATGGTGTTGATTTGGTGGTTTACCTGTTGATGAATAGGTCGCGGTCACGGGTGATGATCGAATCATGCCCAAACAACCATCATAAACGAATTAAACTTGTGTGCAGCTTCGGTTCATGATAAGGAACAATAGCCCTTTGTTAATTTTGTTCAAATCGATCGTAGGTGTGCTTTTGATTGAGTTGCAGGTTCGCGATGAGGGAAATGTTTGAATTGTTTTGTTTGTGTGTTTTCTGTGCAATTAAAGTTTGTATTTGATCATAAACTTTAAGATGATAGAGTAGGTGCGTTTACTTTTGATTATCAAAATGTTTTAGTGCGATTTGGTGACTGTAAAGAGGCCGACAATCGGGTTTAATGGTTAGGTAATAGATCGCACTAACCGATCACATTATTCAAATTGGTGTGTGGGTTAGGTTCGAATCTCGCATGTGGTGTTGTCGGTATGTTTTAATTCGATCAAATCCGTGTAATTTGGTGGTTTGTGGTTGGCCGGAGATCCGCCGGAGGATGGCCGGAGAAAGGCCGGAACAGTGGGTCGACGGGGATGGGTTGGGTTTTTAAAATATTTACACATTCGGTCCCTCAACTTTACTGCATTTATTATTTTATGTTTAAAGGTTTATAAAACAATTTTCAAAAATTACAATTCACCCCCTGGACTTATTAAAACATTTTAATATTTTGTAAATTATTATTATTATCATTATTATTGTTATTATTATATTATTATATTATTATTATTTTATTATTATTATTTTTACGTGTATTATACTATATATGACTATATATGCTCCAACATACACACTGCAGACCTCTCCAAGAACCAGATACCCGGTCAATATAATGACTGGCCGGGTGTGAAGAGAGGGAGCAGTCCGGGTAACAACCACACAAGCACAGCAGAAACAACAATACAACAGAAATGAATCACACTAAAGTCAACACCACAACCAAAGACAGTCAAGGAGTTAAAGAACCGCAAGAAACTAAAGAGTAGAGATGAGAGTTTCTTACAGAGTACTCCAGCAGCAAAGAGAGAGTTAAGAAAGACTTACAGTGATTTTAGGTGGAAAACACCCTTTGTTTAAACGAAGAGAGGACTACCAGATTTAGCACATGAGTTGAATCTTCTCCTTTTCAGAGCACCACAGATCCCAGAGAGCCGTCTCATGAATCGATTGTTATCAACAAGAAACCCTAGATCCAAAACCTTTCGCGAAGATATCGAGCCTTGCGCTATAATACCATGTAAAGTTTCATGACATGAACAAGATCTAGATTATGAAAGAGATGAAATACAATCTCTCAATCTCTGAATACAATCACACCAACTCTTAACAAACAAACTATTCGCAATCTAGACTTGCAACGATGAGTTGCAAGACAATACAAGTACAAGATGAAACAAAGCGAATATACGAACACAAGAGACTAAGGTGTACAACTAAAACCCTAACTAAGAGATCTGAAGAAGACGACTGACTCATTCTGGAGTCTTCCACCCTTTATATAGTCAGCAACAATCTGCCATCAACAGCTTTAACCTTCGAAGTTTCAAGAAGTACAACAACAGCCCTTGAGCTTCCAAAAAAGTCCATCAGCATACCTCAAGTCTTTAGAGAATAACAAAACAGACCTTTATAACAACCAACACATAACATCCATTAGAATTGAATTGATAACTAACTATATATCAAAAATTTAACAATTGCAGAACTTTTTTTTGTAGATTTGGAGGACCTGAACAACTCAATACACTAACCTTGAACAATTTTTTTGTGAGAAACTTAGAATTTTATCATCGGACACCGCTCCTCAAAATTCGATTATAAGTAACTGATCTTTGTTCACTAATCAACTCTTTGTTTCCAAAATAATCAAATATGTAGGCCACTTTAGTTTCCTTGCTATTCTCAATAGATATATTAAAAAGTAGAGGCCCTATTTTTAAGAGGCCTCAAGCCCCTTGCTTCACCTACTAAACCCATGGGTTGGCTCCGGAGGGGTGAGTATCTAATATAGAACACTAAATATTTTTCTTCCCAATCATGCATGATAGTACCTAAGGGTGTCTCTCTTACTAAACCTTTTTGTGTGGTCAAATGTTTATTTTAATAACTTTTTTCTATTTTCTTTGGCTCTTAGTGTCACAGATTCTCAACCTCCTAGATCCTATTATAAATGAGATTTTACTCGATACGTTTGTCTGTTAGTTACTTGTATTATTTTGCGTCATGTGCATATATACTTGGTAGTTATACTTCGTTGTCTTGTTTATTTCCTTTCATGCATATACACATACTAGCAGATTAGTATGCGCTTAGCCGTGGTTCGATTTTGAACATGTACAAGAATGTTGCAAGTTATCTTGATTTTGGTGAGTTTAATGATATATGCATTAGGATTTTGTGGATATCTACACATGTTTTAGCGGTTCGCTATCAGACCTACTGTTAGCGAACATATGATATTTCATATTTGATAGGGTCGTGCATATCAATTAAAATGAATACCTTAAAAGCGTTCAAATAAAATTTCATATCAAATATAGAACATTAATATGATTACATATGCATTATAATTAAATTGTTACATATACGATAACATCACATAAATACACTATTAAATTGTAACTAATAGAAAAACATAATGTCGTTGTCGTTGTTATTGTTGTTGTTATTATTATTATTATTTATTATTATTATTATTATTATTATTATTATTATTATTATTAGTACTACTGCTACTACTATTGCTACTGCTACTGCTACTGCTGCTGCTGCTGCTGCTGCTGCTGCTGTTGCTGCTGCTGCTGCTCCTGCTGCTGCTCCTGCTGCTGCTGCTGCTGCTGCTCCTGCTGCTGCTGCTGCTCCTGCTGCTCCTGCTGCTCCTGCTGCTGCTGCTGCTGCTGCTCCTGCTGCTGCTGCTGCTCCTGCTGCTGCTGCTGCTGCTGCTGCTGCTCCTGCTCCTGCTGCTGCTGCTGCTGCTGCTCTGCTGCTGCTGCTGCTCCTGCTGCTGCTGCTGCTCCTGCTGCTGCTCCTGCTGCTGCTGCTGCTGCTACTGCTGCTGCTGCTGCTATTATTATTATTATTATATTATTATGGTTATAATTATTATTTCATATTTTTTTTAAACCTATTAAATAATATGTCATTAACTAACAAATCTAGTTATAAATACTATAATTTTAAATGCCCAAGTATTATTATTATTATTATTATTATTATTATTATTATTATTATTATTATTATATTATTATTATTATTATTATTATTATATTTGCTATTATTGTTATTAGTTTTTCTATCATATTGAATAATGCGTTATTAACTAATAAAATTTAGTCATAAACCTAAAATTGTTAAATGCCTAAAATGCCCCTAGAAAAATATATATTATTATTATTTTTTTTATTATTATTATTATTACTATTATTATTATTATTATTACTATTACTGTTATATTATTATTATTATTATTATTATTATTATTATTATTATTATATTATTATAACTATAAAAATATTTAGTAACTATATACTTAAGTATTATATAACATAATACTTGATTTAAATAATATTTAGTATATAAATATATGTTTTAAATGTTAATTTAAAATATTATAAATAAAATCATATTTAATATAGTATATTAAATAATCTCACATTCTAAATGATATATTAATAGAATATACATTAAAATGTTTTAGTTAAAAATAAGAAATATTGCATAAAGCTCTTGTACCCTATGGTTAAAAAGTTGTATTGGGTGTTTTAAAGTTTTAGTAAAATAATATTTTTATCATTCTTTCATCCTTATTAATAGTTTTTATTAATGATTTATTTTTTAACTTGTTTCAACTACTTGGTGTCACCAAAATATGTAACTATGAACTTATTATGAATTTATCACACATATGAGATAGACGTTACAATTTGATTGGAGGGCCCTTTGTTGGATTATGTACGGGTTCGTTACGTCACGTTGCCAACCGAGCTATGACCCGTAAGAGTTACACCTTGGGCAACAAATATTAAGTCCACTTAATTTGATTAACTGGCACTTACGAACTATATCGGTTTTTTTATAATTTATAATTGTTATAAATTATTTATATTAATTCATAAACAATTCTTTCAAAGAATTTCAAAAGTAAAAGCAAAAGGAAAAGCAAAAGGAAAAGCAAAAGAAAAGCAAAAGAAAAGAATATAATCATCGCGTTTCAATTATAAGAACGATCAGTTGTTTCAATTGAGAAATTGAATTTGCATCGCAAACGGCTTTTAAAAGCCATTCAACACTCAACACTCCATTTGTTGCAGAGAGAAGATTATTTTCTTTCCATTTCTTTTCGTAACTTTCAAACAACCGATATATTTGATTGCAACCGTGGATCACGCCTCTTAGAGCCGCAACCACTGTGTTCCAATTTAGTGTTCGTTGATTCTAGCGTTCATTCGTTGTCCCTTGGTGTCTCAAACGGTTAATTATTAACCACAAAGGTATATTATATCTCATCAGTAGGATATTTATATTCTGTATTTGCATTGTTTGTAACCCAGATCCTGTCGGGTTCACTCTGGTATTTTATTATTACTCCGCTGCGTTAAATGTTATTAATCTGATTAATAATTATCAAAACTGTTTTGATAAATAATCCTAACGAAGATACCACTGAATCCAACAGTGGTATCAGAGCCAGGCTTACAACATGCAAATCAGATCCGGTCTGTTAACTGGTTATAGATCACAAACTTTAAAATTATTTGAAGTTTCTGATTTATATTATTTTGGGCAACTTGTTTATTTTGGTTAAATATTTATTAACCAAACGATTGCCCGTATTATTTTGATTGTGTTTTAATTTGTAAATCTGGCTAGACCTTGTGGTTGAATGGTTGTGATATGATTTGTTATTGTTAAAGTTTTTGATTTTATGGTTTTTGGCCCATTTGATGGCTCAAAGTTGTAATAGATTAAAGTTTTCTTTTATTTTGTATTTCTTTTGTAAATATTGTAATATTTTGAAGACCCGAAGTCAAAACTGGAAGCAAGACAAATCAAGGAGTCAGTGGGAGCCATCAAGACAACTAGATGCACTTAGGTCCATCCTTGTGGTTGTTTTGTGTTTTCACCCGTGACCTAGCTTGATCTCGCTATTTGGCTCTAGCGAGATCAAACAATCATAGCCATTAGATTTACATATTACTTTGCTATTATGGTTGCTTTATTTTATATTACCCAACCTAAATATCAAACTAATTAATTAATTAAAAAAAAAAAAAAAAATTTACAATCAAAATAAATAACAAGTTTTAACTTATTTTTACAACTTGTTAAATTATTAAAACAAATTGTTTGTTTTAAATGAGATAATCGAATAAGTTTTCAAATTCAAAATTAGTTTGAATTTCAAAACTTAAAACTTAATATTTTTAAATTAAAATTAATTATCCTTTTAAAAGGATAACTAGATAAGTTTTCAAATTTAAAATTAGTTTAAATTTTAAAACTTAAATCTTAATAATTTAAAATTATCAACTTAAAAATCGATTGTCTATCTCGCGATGAACCTAGTTTTAATAGGATATTAAAATCTGGTGTCCCGAGAGCTGAAAGGGTTCGTCATTTATTATCACGAACTATATATTGTAAAACTAAATTTTACGACGCACGTATAACTTAATTATACGTTGTGTTTGACCCTATTCGGTAAACACTAAAATTGGATCCCATAGATAAAAATCAATAGTCTATGCCACCCTAAAATAAGGAACACTTGGAACATTAAGCGAAACATCAGTGTTTGGAGCCACAGCACCGCACTTGATATGTAGTTTATTCTTCCAAGGTGCAAGGGTTTTGTTGACACATCCGGCCCTTTCACAAGTAACTGTTTTAGGATGACTATTACTTTTCTCTCTAAGTTACGTGCCACAGCTGTCTAGAGAGAAAAGTGGGCATAGATGAGGCTAAACGTATCAATGCATTGACAAATGTTGTCGTTGCGGCCTCATACACGAGAGTTGTGCAATTTTCACAATTGATAAACATTGTCAGTCTGCCTAATCACTTACTAATGTTGCGTGCCCCAGCTGCCTTTAGTGATTGACCAAGCCAGATTCTCATTCCTTATTTAAAATTACTGTAAATGGGTCATTAATTAAAATAAGGAAACAATACATCGAAAATACTAATTAATTTATTTTGCTTATAGATGTCTTCAGAAACCAACAACTCCTTCATTCTCAAGTCTATTCTTGAGAAAGAGAAACTTGATAACACCAACTTTCTCGCATGGCACCGCAATCTGAGATTGGTTCTCAAGATGGCGAAAAAGCTCTATGTTATAGATAGCGCTGTTCCCAACGAGCCTGAAAACAATACGGCCGCAGCCCGTAGAACTTGGGAAAAATTTAAGGAGGATGCCGATGAGGTAGCCTGCCTTATGCTAGCCACCATGTCTCCTGATCTCCAGAAGAACATGGAGGACATGACTGCATTTGACATGATTGAGCAACTTAAGGGCATGTTTCAGAAACAGGCCCGACAAGAGCGCTATGATACCATGAAGCAGCTTATATCCTGCAAAATGCAAGTAGGCTCGCCTGTTAGTGCCCATGTGCTTAAAATGAAAGGGTACATCGACCAAATGGCCAAACTTGGTTATCCTATGCAAGATGAAATGGCAGTAGACTTCATTTTGAACTCCTTGCCTAGTTCTTACGACCAGTTCATAATGAACTTTAATATGAATGCATGGGTTAAGAGTGTAGCTGAACTACACGGTATGCTCAAAACTGCTGAGCAAAACATACCAGGTAAAGCCAGTCAAATGTTGATGGTTCGATCTACTGGTGTTAGGAAGCCAAACCCCAAGAAGAAAACTTATAACAATAAGGGTAAGGGTAAGGGTAAAGTTGTTGCTGCCAAGCCTGCCACCAACAACAAACAGCTGGCTAAAAACAAAGCAGCGCCCCCTCCTGAGGAGCGACACTGTTTTGAATGCAATAAGATGGGACACTGGAGACGTAACTGTCCTGACTATCTAGCCAAGCTGAAGGTGAAGAAGGCCAATGGTGAAGGCTCTTCTTCAGGTATTCTGATTTATGTTATTGAACTTTTCACTGTTTCCAGCAACACATGGGTATTTGATACTGGATGTGGTTACCACATCATTAATGTCTTGCAGGAGCCTGAAAAGTGGAAGAAACTGAAACAAGGCGACATGGAGCTCATCGTTGGTGATGGGAAAAGAGTACCGGTTCTAGCAACTGGAACATATCATCTTTCTTGTCCATCTGGTCTTGTAATTACTTTAAATAATTGTTTGTTTGCTCCTGGTTTAACCAGAAACATTATTTCAGTTTCTTTATTGTTTGAACAAGGATTCAAGTATGTTTTTAATGATGCTGTTATTTCTGCCTACTTGAATGATATCTTTTATTTTGAGGCTAAACCTCGAAGTGGTATTTATGAGATTGATATTCAAACAAACAATAATGTATATAATTTTTCTAAACGTATCAAATCTGGAATTAACGATACGTTTCTATGGCATTGTAGACTTGGCCACATAAGCAAGGCCCGTGTGAAAAGGCTTCAGTCCGAAGGGATTCTTGAATCCACAGGACATGAATCTTTTGATGAATGCGAATCTTGCTTAGCTGGCAAACTCACAAAGGATCCTTTCACCCATGTTGGTGAACGGGCCAAGGATCTGTTAGCACTTATACACTCTGATGTATGTGGTCCTTTCAGAACCATGTCTAGAAATCACGAAAGATACTTCGTTACGTTTATTGACGATTATAGTCGATACGCCTATGTCTACCTTATGAAGCATAAACATGAAACCTTTGAAAAGTTCAAAGAGTTTCAGAACGAAGTAGAAAACCAACTTGATAAGACTATCAAAGTACTTCGATCAGATCGAGGTGGAGAATACCTAAGCCAAGAGTTCATTGATCATCTAAAGGAATGTGGAATTGTTTCACAGTTCACTCCACCCGGCACACCCCAACTTAATGGCGTGAGTGAGAGGAGAAATCGAACCCTACTTAATATGGTTCGATCGATGATGTGTAGAACTAACTTACCTCACTCCTTTTGGAGTTATGCTCTTATGACCGCCGCCCGCCTTGTCAATCTGGCACCGACTAAGAAGGTAGATAAAACTCTATATGAGATATGGCATGGGTCTAAACCCAATTTGTCTTACCTTAGAGTATGGGGATGTGATGCTTATGTCACTAGTGAGTCTAATGACAAGCTAGATCCTCGAGGCGAAAAAGCTATTTTCGTTGGATACTATAATAGAAGCGGGTATTACTTTTACCATCCTGATGCAAATATGATTTCCATCAAAAGGAAGGCACATTTCCTCGAGAAAGAGTTTCTTGATCGAGGAACTGGAAGTAATATTGTGGATCTTGAAGAAATTCGAGAACCACAAACAAACGCTGAAGTAGTCGGTGCGTCTGAACAACAAGAAATTGTTACTGATTCAGATATAAACACAAGCGTTCGCAGAAGTAGCAGAACTCGCAAAGAACCTGACAGATATCTTTGGAATCTAGAGGGTCCTGAGGTTCTGGTAGTAGCTGATTCTGGTGATGAACCTACTAACTACAAATCTGCTATCTCAGATCCGGAATCTGCGAAATGGCTAGATGCCATGAACGCCGAGATGCAATCCATGCGAGACAATCAAGTCTGGGACTTGGTTGAGCTACCTCCCGGTTCACGGGCTGTAGGGAGCAAGTGGCTTTTCAAGAGAAAAACCGACATGCATGGAAATGTACATACCTATAAAGCACGGCTAGTTGCAAAAGGTTTCACTCAAACTCAAGGTGTTGACTATGATGAAACTTTCTCACCCGTTGCTATGATCAAATCGATTAGGATATTGCTTGCCATAGCCGCGTACTATGATTACGAGATATGGCAAATGGATGTCAAAACCGCTTTTCTAAATGGACATCTCTCTGAAGATGTCTATATGGTTCAGCCTGATGGTTTTGTCGATCCACAATATCCAAATAAGGTGTGCAAACTGAATAAGTCTATTTATGGACTTAAACAGGCATCCCGTAGCTGGAATCTTCATTTTGATCAGAGAATCGTTGAATTCGGTTTTGTCAAAAGTGAAGATGAGCCTTGTGTTTACAGAAAGGCTAGTGGGAGCACTATATCGTTCCTCATATTGTATGTGGATGATATACTGATCATTGGAAACAATATCTCAATGCTTAACGAAGTTAAAAATGGTTGGGAGCTTGTTTCGCAATGAAAGATCTTGGAGAAGCTGCTTACATTCTAGGAATAAAGATCTATAGGGATAGATCTAAGCGGCTTCTAGGGCTTAGTCAAAGCACATACATAGACAAAATGATGACACGCTTTAAGATGGAAAACTCCAAGAAAGGAGGTATTCCAATGACTAAAGGTACCGTGTTGAACAAATCGCAATCTCCTTCAACGGACATTGATATTAAGCGAATGGAAAATGTTCCATATGCTTCAGCGATTGGTTCCATCATGTATGCTATGCTGTGCACTAGACCTGACGTCTCGTATGCTTTAAGCATTACTAGCCGTTATCAGCAAAACCCTGGTTTTGCCCATTGGACTGCAGTTAAGAACATTCTGAAGTACTTGAGAAGGACTAAAGACATGTTTTTAATATATGGAGGAGTTGAAGAACAGCTCACTGTAAGATGTTACACTGATGCTAGTTTTCAAACTGACCGAGATGACTCTCGCTCACAATCTGGTTTTGTATTCACACTCAATGGTGGAGCCATCTCTTGGAAAAGTTCCAAGCAAAGTGTGGTGGCAGATTCTACCACTGAATCTGAATACATTGCAGCATCTGATGCTGCAAAGGAACTGCTTGGATGAAGAAGTTCATAGCCGATCTCGATGTGGTTCCAAGTATTCAGCAACCAATCGAGATATTTTGTGATAACACAGGTGCTATTGCTCAAGCCAAAGAGCCCAGATCTCATCACAGGGCCAAGCACATTCAGAGGAAGTTTCATTATATACGGGACATAGTGAAACAGGGAGACATCGTGATAAGAAAAATCGACACAGATCAAAACCTAGCAGACCCGTTTACTAAGCCCATGACTCAGAACAAGCATGATCTGCATAGAAATGCGATCGGGCTTAGATTAGCTAGTGATATGTTTTGATTTAGTATTTGGATGTACGAACTTTTAAACAGTTATACTTTTGAATTCATTTTGATCTACTGATATAGATACAATTATGAATCCTATAACTGTGTTCGATTTTAATACGTTTAATCCATGGATTTTGTATTCTAAATTATCCATAGTCGATCAGACTTGTGGGAACAATTCTGAATTAAGACTATTCTGAATTTAGACTCAATGTGTTGACTTCTAAATTCACAGACCTCATTATGAATGACGTTGGATGTAACTCGCCACAAA
This sequence comes from Flaveria linearis, assembly GCA_024085815.1. NCBI lineage: Eukaryota > Viridiplantae > Streptophyta > Magnoliopsida > Asterales > Asteraceae > Flaveria > Flaveria linearis. The sequence continues at coordinate 28,623,085 of CM044005.1, forward strand.
CCATCTTTATTATAAGATGCTTTGATACTGGTATACTCATTTAGTATCCTATGACCTGAGATGCATACTAGAACTTCCGTTTACCGAGGGTTATTCTTTGATCACTGTCAACCGCTGTCGCGTAACTGCCAGTCATAAAGGCTTTGGTTGGGAATAATTCTGAAGTTCAGTGGGAGTTGTATGTAGTCAATAAGGGATTTTGTACTCTTACATTATACGTAACAGTTAGACATCTTGGCGCCCTCGTTGATTCAAACTGGTGAAGTGTGAGGCCTCACCCAAACTGACTGTGTGTTTGATTGGACCATTTTGAATCTAGATCGAGAACTATAATGATTGAGCTCTATATGAGAATTAATCTCAATGACTCAATTGATGTCTTTTACAGAAAGGATAAATGACTATGATTACCATAAGTTTATTGTCTTGTTATAGTAAAATGATACTAGAAGAAGATGTTTGGTTAATGACTTTAAAGTGTCATACCTTGTTGGGGGCAGCCATGTGCAGCTAGAGCGCCGCTGACTGTCTACGTGAAATCTAACCGAATGCCGTCCAAGTGGGAGCTTGTTGGATTATGTACGGGTTCGGTTACGTCACGTTGCCAACCGAGCTATGACCCGTAAGAGTTACACCTTGGGCAACAAATATTAAGTCCACTTAATTTGATTAACTGGCACTTACGAACTATATCGGTTTTTTTATAATTTATAATTGTTATAAATTATTTATATTAATTCATAAACAATTCTTTCAAAAGAATTTCAAAAGTAAAAGCAAAAAGGAAAAGCAAAAAGGAAAAGCAAAAGAAAAGCAAAGAAAAGAATATAATCATCGCGTTTCAATTATAAGAACGATCAGTTGTTTCAATTGAGAAATTGAATTTGCATCGCAAACGGCTTTTAAAAGCCATTCAACACTCAACACTCCATTTGTTGCAGAGAAGAAGATTATTTTCTTTCCATTTCTTTTCGTAACTTTCAAACAACCGATATATTTGATTGCAACCGTGGATCACGCCTCTTAGAGCCGCAACCACTGTGTTCCAATTTAGTGTTCGTTGATTCTAGCGTTCATTCGTTGTCCCTTGGTGTCTCAAACGGTTAATTATTAACCACAAAGGTATATTATATCTCATCAGTAGGATATTTATATTCTGTATTTGCATTGTTTGTAACCCAGATCCTGTCGGGTTCACTCTGGTATTTTATTATTACTCCGCTGCGTTAAATGTTATTAATCTGATTAATAATTATCAAAACTGTTTTGATAAATAATCCTAACGAAGATACCACTGAATCCAACACCTTTAGCCTTTAATGAAGATGAAATGGTAAGCACCTGATCGATTTCGTCTCACAAAGGCTTTAGATTTTTCATTGATTTCATGTCATAATTTTTTAAAGCTCACATCATATGCAAAGTGTGATTTACCTTATCAACAGAAACCAACATGATATAAATAATGTGACCAATTTTATTATTCTCTCTCAAAAGTTAAAAAGTTTTTTGTTGAACCAACTCTAGCATATATAACTTGTTAGGTTTAAAAAGTGTTAAATAATGGTTCTAAAAAAGATTCGACAACCCATGATTAGATATTATAAATCTAAAAATATAAAAATTAGGTGGAGGAACATCCTGGTGATTGGTGAGAAATCAATCATTTGCCAGGGTATGATTTCCGTATATCCTGGCGACATTCGCGTACAAGATATCTTAATAGAGAATATTGCAACATCTTTCAACGGATATATTTGTTCTGTGATATTTAATATATACTAATTATCAACTCAATTTGCATATAATGTTGTATACTAAGCATTAAAAGTGTGAATGTTGTAAAAAAATCGATGATGTGATTTTTTTTGAAATGCATGTTAGTGATATGAGTTGGCGCACATTGAAAAGCATGTGTAGCATACTTACGAATCTGTTAAATGTTTAAAAATGTGAAAATGGTAATAATAAATGGTTTATGGGTAGTTTGTATTTGACTAGTTTGAAAATAAAGGAAAAAAAATACCAAATGGACTTAAGCAAATTTCACCGAGTATGGGCTTCATGTTCTAGCATGCAAATTTGCAAGAATTTGCATTTTTGAATGGCGACATGAATATTTTGCATATATTGATTCGAAAGTTGTTGTCTTGTTGATATTAATCATGTGATGGCACAAAGGTTAATAACACATTCAACGTGTTGTGTATACATGAAATATCACATGATAAAATAGGTAGAAATTTTTGTAGCAATAATTATGTGATATGTGGAATTATCAAAAGCATTTCATTGTAATAATCACTGATAATGTATATATCCTTTCTATTTATTTAAAACCTAATTTATATATCATACTTGCTTTTCACATCATATATAAATGTAAAACCCTTGAACTAATTCTATAAAGTTTCTTTCAAATATACTTTAAACTGTTATTTGGATTTGTAGTCTAATATTAAGAGTCAAACACTATTTAAAATCTGTAAATTTTATAAATTATTAAAAATATAAAATATATTATTTTCCGAATCCTATAAGATGGTGCAAGAGGTTAGGTGTAATAGTAAGCAGTGTTTTTCGTTCCATGCAAATGTTGTGAATTTAAGTGTTATGTGTTAAAAATTGTTCTAAAATATCTAGAATTGTTTTTAAATAGTTTAAAGGAAAAGTAGATAACTGTATTAGTTATCATTCTAAAATAAAAGATAAAAAAGGAGCATGAAATATGTACGCCTAAGCGTTGTTATTTGAATATTTGAATACAGTTGGTATTGGTCTGTAAAATATAAAATCAGTCAATTTATAAAGTTTTATGGTCCGTATTGGACGTTACGACCCATAAGGACTTAACTTATACGGCCATAACGAGTCTTATAACTAAAAGTAACATTTCCTATTTTTTAGAATTAAACTTATTGACTTTTTATTAATAAATTTGTTATTTAATAGTTTATAAATTATTAAGTTACATATACATCCAATTTTTTCTTGGTGTGTTTTGCTTTTATGAAATACTCATTTATAAATTTAACCAAATACATATTTCATGAAAAGCTTTACTTTACAAATAAATATTTCATGAAAAGTAAAATTAAGTCCAATTTTTTTGGTGTTTTTTGCTTTTAAGAAATACTCATTTATAAATTTAATAAATAAATCGATTTATCATATGAAATCATTTAATCAAAAGATGAGTAAAGATTTAATATGTTGAATCAATTTATTTATTTAATTTATAAATATTATTTTATAAAAGTGAAAAATAAACTCAAAAATAATATAAATTAATAAATCATAGTTCAATAAATTTAGTAAATAAAATATCAGAAATTATGAATGATAAATATTTTTTAGAAATCTTATTTACGATCATAAAACTCATTACAACTACCGTAACAATTAATACAAATCTTAAAAAACTATAAATTGACTGATTTGATTTTTCACAAACCAGTACGAATCATATCAGTAAATACAGTCGGTGTTCAAGGCGTGAGGGCATCACGTCTTATTGTAACTATAACAAGGAAAAATACATATTTTAAACAAAAATCTAGGTAACTACGCAACCAAGCGTGCACGATGTTACATCGTTATTACTATGTTGTCATCATTAAAGAGAATTACACAACAAGAAAATACCCTTATCTCGGGCCCACAACCATCCAACGGTCCGAAGTGGCGGGCCCTACAACGCCACGTAGATACACTCGTTATACAGTAGACACCTGAGTTGTCAAATAGCGGTTGGAAGGACGTTACAGGGCCCCACGATTATTTCCACTGGTGCTGAGCTGGCAAATCAAAAATAATAAAATAATAATAAAATGACAGGCTGTTTAAAATCCCAAACCCCCGTTATTAAAGCCCCGTGAAATCCGACCCATTTCCCCCACTCCACCACTATCAATAATAATATTATTCAAAGTTTCAATTTTTAATTTTCAAACCCTCTGTATCTTTAGGTTTTCAGGTGAATTAACGGTTGTTTTTCATGGCGGAGGAGACTTTGACCACGGCGGCTGCGGCTGAGGGGACGACGGTGGCGGCGGAAGTTGCGGTGGTGCCGGAGGCGGAGAAGATTGAGGGAACTCCGGCGGTGGTGTGTGAGAAAGATGGGCCGCCGGAGGCTGAGGTGAAGGCGGAGGAGAATGAGAAGGTTTCTGAATCGGGTTCGTTTAAGGAGGAATCCAATGTAGCCGGTGAGCTACCGGATGTTCAGAAGAAAGCGTTGGATGAGTTGAAATTGATGGTTCAAGAAGCGCTTAATAAGCATGAGTTCACTGCTCCTGCTCCGCCGTCTCCGGCGGAGGAAACGCCGGTGAAGGAGGAGAATGGGGCGGAGATTGTTGAAGAAGAAGCTAAGTCTGGTGAAGAGACCGCCGGAAAGGATGAATCGACCCCACCACCGCCGGTGGTTGTGGTGGAATCCAAAGAAGAAGATAAACCCACGGAGGTTCCACAACCACAGCCGCCAACGGAGCTGCCGGAGACCGTCGTTGCAGCCACCACCACCATTTCGCCGGAGAAGACGGACGAAACTGAATTTCCGGCAAAAGAAGTGACTCAGGCGACATCTCCGCCGGAAGAGGTGTCAATTTGGGGGATCCCATTACTCTCCGACGAACGAAGCGACGTCGTTCTGCTGAAATTCCTCCGTGCAAGAGACTTCAAGTTGAAAGAAGCATTCACGATGCTGAAAAACGTGATCGCATGGAGAAAAGATTTCGGAATCGAATCACTGCTTGAAGAAGATTTGGGATCAGAGCAAGAACAAGTGGTTTACATGCACGGAGTCGATAAAGAAGGTCACCCCGTGTGCTACAACGCCTACGGTGAGTACCAAAACAAAGAATTGTACAACGAGACCTTTTCAACTGAAGAAAAACGCACCAAATTTCTCCGATGGAGGATTCAATTTCTTGAAAAGAGCATCAGAAAGCTCGATTTTAGCCCAAATGGTATCTGCACAATCGTTCAAGTTATCGACTTCAAGAACTCTCCGGGACCGTTTAAATGGGAGCTCAGGCAAGCTACCAATCAAGCCCTCCAGTTGTTTCAAGATAATTACCCCGAATTCGTTGCGAAACAGGTATGATTTGTTGTTTATGTTTGCACACCAGGTGTTTGACGAAATGCATCAAAGAGTGAGTTTTGATTTCGGTTTTGTTGTTGTTTTTCATTTGATTTTGATTTTGTAGGTGTTTATCAATGTTCCATTTTTGTACTTGGCTTTCTACAAGCTCATCAATCCGTTCTTCACGCAAAGGACCAAGAGCAAGTTTGTGTTTGCTGGACCTTCAAAGACTGCTGAAACACTCTTCAAGTGAGTGCTACTTCATATTCATTCATTGGTTTATTCAATTTTGTTTAATTTTGGGCTTTCTTGAATCCAGCCCGGACCAAATGGAAGAACTCAACCCAAAAATAGTCTGATGGGTGAGGGAACCCATTTGGCTTATACAACCGATGTGGGACAAGTTCCATAACTTACAATGGTTTCGGTCCATAACGCAACCACAAGTGACCCATGTGAGGACGTTTTCTGATTATGTTTGATTTGTTTGATTGAATGTTAGATACATAGCACCTGAGCTGCTACCGGTTCAATATGGTGGACTTAGCCGTGAAGGCGAACAAGAATTCACCTCTAGTGATTCGGTTACAGAAGAGATCATCAAACCTGCAACCAAATACACCATTGAGCTCCCTGCTCCTGAGGTATGATCATCTAATCGCATGATAGTAATTATTCTTTTAAATGATTGAGAGTGAAATTTTTTATCAGTTTATGAAACTTTTTTGTATCAAATTATCGAATTTTGATGTGGGATTCTTGTGAAAAATCAGACTTGCACGTTGGTAAAACTTTGATTCGAATTTGGTATTTTCATGTGAGAATTTTGTAAGAAATCATGCAAGATGTGATTTTTGATCCATTTATGGAACTCTTTGATCAAATTATGGATTTTTTGATGCGGGATTCATGTGAAAGATTTGACAGGCTTGCACATTGATATGATTCTGATCAAATTTTGGTATTTTCATGTGGGATGTTCATTTGAAATCATGTAAGATCTGATTTTTGTTCAAATTACGAAATTCTTGATGTGGGTTTCTTGTGAAAAAAATGTCAGGCTTGCACATTGGTATGGGAAGCAAGAGTTGTGGGGAATGAAGTGTCATATGGAGCCGAGTTTGTGCCTGTGGCTGCAGACAGTTACACGGTGATCGTCCAAAAATCAAGAAAGCCTGCAGCCACCACTGATGAGCCGGTGATCTCTGGGCGGTTCAAATGCGATGAACCGGGCAAAGTGGTTCTGACCTTTGACAACCAAACCTCCAAGAAGAAGAAGGTCATTTACAGAAGCAAGACCAAGGTGACTGAGTCCATCATATGCTAAAACAAGAACCAATGAAGGAATGTTTGTTTGTTGATTATGAAATAGGTTTCATTTTTGGTGGGTTGTTATTTAATTTATTGTTCATGTGTTTATATATATTTATGTTTGGGGATTTATGGAATATTTTTGCTTGGGATTTGTCTGTTTGGGTTTGCTCACTTTTAGTACACAAATGAAAGTGGATTGTGGCCTATATGTCCCCTTTTGTTCATTTTATTTGAATTCTTTGGCATCTTGAGCTGTAAAATCTTTCAACTTTATCTTTCCCACCTCATGTCATGATTGCTATATATAATGACAATACATATTTCAAATATCATATATGCTTTTTCGATTATACTTTTAGTATATGAATGAATACCTGCATCAAGTATATGATTTGGTTAACAAAGCATCTCTACATAATCCCAACATCCATTTGTATGTTCCCACTAGAAGATTCTTCTAAAAGAATCAAGAGGGGAGTGAGGAACAATTTTCACACCATAGATATAAATTCCCAATTGAACATTATTTTTGGTTATTTATTAATTAATACTGTGAGAGTGAAACTGGTGTATGGATCCAATTATGCGCGATCAACCAAATACACACCAATATGCTGATGTTAGGTCCATTGCTCATTAACGGTAGATATCAATATGCTGATGATCAACTTTACTTTGTTTGTGAAGGTGTATAATTTGTAGATGAAATAATCACCAATGGAATGCTGAATTCATGAACTACATTTGGCTGTGATTTAGAAGTAGCGATGAAAGCATAAAATGAATATAAGGATATGAGACGCACAACAATTTAAAGAAGAAACAAGGAGTGTATCATTTAACTCTTTATGAATCAAGTGTATCATCAATGAATGTGGTACAAATAAATGTCTTACTAAGGCATCAAATACTTAAAACATTTAACTCTTTTATCAATCGAGTGTATCATCAATGAATGTGGTACAAATAAATCCTCATTAAGTGTACTATCTTTAGTGGCGGACCAATTTTTTTTTCCACACGGGTTTGGTTCTCAAGTATTTTTTTTACTTGTCTTCGAACTTTAGTTTGGATCGGGTCGGTACACATAAATAATGATAAATTATCTTCCAAATTGGATCGGGTCGGTACACATAAATAATGATAAATTATCTTCCAAACTAGTAAAACTAAAAGCTACAATGAGGCTTTTTGAGATAATCATGACAATGAAGAAGATAATACGTTGTTTCATATCCATTTAGATAGAATAACTGAACTAAATATAACTTGGTACTCATTTTTCTTCTTTTTACTTTGTTTTTCAAATCCAACATGACTTAGTTTTTCAATCCAGCATGAATAATCGATCTTTCTAAGTTCAAAATCAAAGCAACCAAAACAGAATATTCTACATTAAAAGTAAAAAAAAAAATCGGGTACATGCTAGGCCGACCCATTACCCATGTTGCACAAACCGGGTTGCAACTTGAAACCAGGTCAGCTTCAACCCAGTTTGGTTTTGGTAAAAAAAATTCCAAACAACTGAGTTCCGGGTCGGGTCTAATCCGGTTTAAGAGGGCAAAATAGTAAAAAATATCAGGTTTATACATGTTTTAGACCAGGTCGGGTTGAAAAAAAACCAGGTTAAACCTGGGTTTGGGTGTGGAGGGGACAACCCGGTTTGAACCCTACGGGTTGAATCGGGTTGGGTAGCTACCGGGTTGAACCCGGCTAGGGTTCGGATCGGATAACTAGGTTGGATGTCCACCTCTACGGCTCTAACCCATACTTTTTTCATTTAAGACCACACATTGCACTTATAGCAAGCAAATGAAGCATATTCAAAGCGTGTTTGGGATTGTTTCTCAAAACAACTTATTGACTTATTGATTTTTTTAATAAGTTAATAAGTTAGTATAGAGTGACTTATTAACTTATTTTCCTCACAACTATCATATTGCTAAACACTATAAAATAACTTTTTAAAAATTAATAAGTAAAAAAATAAATAAAAAAAACTCCCAAACAATCACAAAGTAAAATTGGGCTCAAATGGGCTCCCACTTTCTAAACCTATGCAATTAAGGTTTCTCAAAGGCCCAAAAGCCAAAGAAATTCGGTCGGCCGTAATTTACGATAATGCCATTGATTCGAGAATGAGGAACATATGGTGTTTCAAGCAACGCATATCATCGATTCATTTCATCGGCTCGTATTTCCTCTCGAAAACCCTCGTCGGACGAACGAATTAGGTCACTATTTCGTTGGATTTGAAGAGAATAAGCATAGAACAAAAGGAAAAACAGAATCTTTAATCCAAAAAATGGCCGAAAATAAAGAGATTCCGCCTCAATATGATCTGAATGCAAAGTGGGATGCTTGTTTAGATTTGGGTGTTCGTCGGTTTGTTTACTCCTCCGCCGCCGGTGCTTTCGCTGGGCTTCTCTTCTTCCGTGAGTTCTTATTTACGATACGATAATCTATGTGTTTTGATAGAATGTAATTGAATATTAGCGCATTTTAGTAATCAGATTTTGGTCGATTGTCATGAAGATTATCGGTAGTGATTGTTTGGGGTAGTTTTACGATCGAACTTTCAATTTCTGAGTACCCAATGATGAAATTGAAGTAAAATTTAGAAAATTTAGAGTTTTGAGTTGATAATGCTACATTAATATGAGATTTAGGATGTGTATTTGACCATGGAAAAGACATTTAAGTTTCTGATATGTTGCTTGGAAATATTATTGAAAATGGGCATTTGTTATAGAAGTTGGAGATATGGTATTCATGTTTATTGGGAAGTTTATCTTGGTGTTCATTGGATTTGCTAAAGAATGTACAAAGACTCGAACTAAAGTTTTTTTTTTCTGTGGCCATTTGCGGTTTGGGCATAGTTTTTTCTGTTTTCCTGGATGTCATTGATTAAATTCTTTTTTACATGTTTGGATCCTGTTATTTAAGAAATTGTTTTGTTTAACGATATACAAATTACAAAACACTTGCAATACTACTATCCCATGTATGTAATATAAGTGACGCGTGTGTTCAAAATCAAGAAGAAACTTGGGCAGCATTTGTGAGACACTCTTGTAGACCCTACTAACATCTGTAGTATTCTATCTACTACAGACTGCACATAAGACGAGCACTCGAGTTAGAACATGAACACAAAGGTCTTTAAGGAAGCAACTTAGCCGAGATCTTTAACTGATCGCTTTCTGGTGAGGAAATGTGGTAAGTGTTATGCTCCTGCCGGCAACTGATTTTCTGGAATCAGTGCATTAAGTCTATTACTTCAAGACTATGGATAGTGGATAGTAGCAAACCTTGTTCAGGATTGAGCTTAATGCATCTTAAAACAATTAAGAGGGTTATCATATGTGAGGCAGTGTGCTTTTAGACGAAACAATTTTACTGCTTGGTTGAGCAAATGCAAGATCTGATCTTTTCATGGCTAGATAGACGAGTGTGCCCACATTAGTTCAGTATTGAGAGGGTCGTGCAAAAATTTACACTCATCCTTTGTAAATCTGCGGTTAGGATCAATTGGGGTACTTGCAGGTTTTGCATTAAGCTATCCTGCATATCAGAGAAGAACAAGGGCATAGCTTCTCTAGGACTAGGTCATGACCAGGCCAGCTGAATTTCATAGAAGTTCAGCAGCTAAATAGTAATGTAATGGGCCATAACTTGAATCTTGATGCTAAATTGCTTATGAAGTTCTTGGCTTATTGCTTGATGTTGTTAATGAGTGACTGGTTGTGTCGACTGTTAGAAAAAGATAATCAACACCGAAGAGTAGACTGAGAGCACCGTTTCGTTTATGATAAGTAAACTTAAAGTCATCTTCAGGACTTTGTGTAAACCCAGAGATTGAAGAAAGGTGGCTAGCATGGTGAACCACTATCTAATTGTGTGCTGCCTTGCAGGCCTGCTTAAGGTCATAAAGTGATCTCTTTAGTTTGCGGATAGTGTCAGGGGAAGAGGTTGCTTGTACATCATGGGATTGTGACGTAGACCTTCTCATGTACAAACACATTGTTTATATCCCTTTGCTTGTATACCCCATTGCAACCAGTTGGGTGATTGGTTTAAAAAGGTGTACAGCAGTTGCGTCTTGTGCGTGAGACGTATGATGCGATGATAGAAATGCATTGTTGTAGCTGATGTGATGTGATTCCATAAGACGCATGTGTGGCGGCTGATGCGGTATGGTTTACTCTGATGCGTGATGTGGCCTGATGCGATCAATTATGCTGTTAACTAGTATTTGAACAAATTAGACCAACACTCTTTTATTCATTTTTCTACTTATTGCTGATTTGCTATAAAATACGGTACTATAAGCTTGTATCATATGCATAGACTACTATACCTATTGCCTAGTTAGTTTTTAGAGATAACCTTCATTTATGTTGTACGTTAAGCTTTAGTTGTACACTTGTACCTAGTTGTTGATACACACAAAACACAAAGTTTACTGCTTGAAAATTCACTCACATTAATAAGTTGCAAAACAGTAAATATATAAAGCAAATAACCTATCAACTACTTAGCTACATGAACTACATCATGGGAAAACTAACTCTTACTTATTTGCCATTATCCCATTACTGAATCAACAAACTTATAAAAACCTGTGACAATAAAAAAACAATCTGCTAACCCACGTCCAACTTCATGAGTCGGACCCGGATCTGTTGATTCGACTTTAACTTGATGTTCTCTATGTATTGGTTGATTGGAATATATTATGAGCATTGGAGTCAGGGGTCTTGCTAGAAGTAGCCTCTCTGTCCTCAGGAATAGAGGTAAGGTTTGTCTACATCCCAACCTTTAAGGACCCCGTCAGTAGCTTTGCTATGGATGGGATGTACTGGGTATGGTTGTTGTTGTTGTATTGGTTTAATGTGGAGGAAGTGTGGTAAAATCCATGCATTATAGACTCAAGAGCATAAATTTCTTTGTGACATTAGTAGACCCGTTTTCTTTTTTTTTTTCTTTTTTTTGTGTGTGGATTTATGTATGTATCTTTGTGATGATGAAGAATTAATTAGAATTTAAATGCAGTGTAGAAGAGTAAAGTGCTCCTAATGTTTAGATAATTGTGAAATGTGGGGTGGTGATAATTCATATTTGTGATGGATTAGGTTCCCCTGTTACACGCTGGGCATCAATTGCTTTTGGTGCAGGAGTCGGTATTGGATCCGCATACTCTGATTGCTCGCAGAAATTTGATGGGTCAAGTCAAACTTCTCCCAGTGTTGCTAAGGTATGTTTTCCAATATTATATTTTTCAAAAAGATTGTCAAGCATAATTTATGTGTGGATTTCATAATATACGTCTTCTTCTCATTTTTGTTTTTAGAGTCCACAACATTAATCTTTTGTCTTAATCAACCAGTGGATTTGAGTGAGACTGTTACAACTGTGCTATTATTACCTTCTTAGTTTGTACATCATCTATTTGAATAAGTTTAGGTCAAATACTGTCATATCCAGTGTGTAGAATGTGATAATATCTCTCTTTTAGACTGAAATAATCTCTCTTAGGGTTTAAGTAATGCTAATAAAAGATCATAGAGCACTTGTAAAATTACTTTTTAAGGGTTGTTTGGATTTGTGTTTTTGATCTGATTATATATTCATTGGTGATTGGTTATTGCAACTTGAAGTCGCAATAATCATTTTTGTAATGTTTGTATAAGCGTATTCTACATCGAGTTATACCAATGGCAAAGAAACTGGTTATTTAAGGGTATATATAATCACATATTGACCCTTTTGTAACCAAATACGAGTGAATTTCACTAGTATTAGCATACAACTCCTTGCTCACAATGATCTTGTTTTGGGTCATTCTATCTATTAATTTTTCAAAAAA